>OZ030014.1:62152193-62684693 GCA_964023405.1 Apodemus agrarius | reverse complement strand
TTCCCTCTGCCCACAACTGCAGTCATATTTAACTGACCCAGTCACCATACACAATCAGCCACTCCCCTGCCATCCTTTCTTGACTATCTCTATGTTGGAACTAACAGCACTGTTTGCTTATAAGGATCCTGTTCTCAACTGTGTATGGATCTTGTTTGTCATACTTTTAGTTATATTTACAGTTGAGTGGTAAGTCTAATAATATATAGCAAGCACTGACAGCCAACTTTTTTCCTTGTTGTCCCAGAAACTATGTACAGTGGAATTTATAGTATAAATTAGAAAAATATTACAAGTCAATTATCCTGATAATTTAAATAACAAGAGTAGCTGGTATTACTAAGCACTTGTAATACACAGATTCTCCATATTTTAAATCTATTTAATTATTTTAACCTTCACAATACTCTGGGAAGACAAACATTACAATCTTTGAGTTTCACAGAAAGACAGTGGCTTGCTTCTCATCAGCAGAAGTAACAGAGTTGAAATGAGAGTCCTAGCTAGTCCTTTGTTTAAGTGACAATCACAGATTTGCTAGCTGAAGAATTTTAAGGGAAAAAATGACAGAAATTAAATACAGAAAAACATTTTAACTAGATATTATAAACTAGAAATTTTAAACTATAAATCCTGCATTTGTTTTATTTGAATTTATATTAGGTAGAAATCTGGGCTAAGTAAGAGGTCCATCGTTGAATTCTAGAACACTGGAGATAGAGTCAGGCTTATTTGGACAAGTTTAAATCTGCTTTGGTCTACATAGCAAGATTCTATAAAAAAAAAAAAGAAATTTCTGCAGGCCAATATAAATGTTGTTGGCTTTAATTTTATAATGATATATCTTAAAGTATAAACATATAATTATATAATATATAATATTCAAACATATTATACATCTATATTTATTATTATATATAATATAATAATTAAAAGTAAAAATATATAAAATATATTTTTATAATTTTGGTGGCTTGGCTCAAGGTATGATATTCTTGGAGGAAGTGTCACTGTGGGGGTGGACTGAGACCTTCCTCTTAGCTGCCTGAGGACAGTCTGCTCCTGGTATCCTTTAGATGAAGATGTAGAACTCTTAGCACCATGCCTGCCTGGATACTGCTATACCTCTTCCTATGGTGATAATGGAATAAACCTCAGAACATGTAAGCCAGCCCTAATTAAATATCATTCCTTATGAGAGTTTCCTTGGTCATGGTGCCTGTTTACAGCAGTAAAAACCAAGCTAAAACCATAATTAAATTTGTAATTTAGCATGCTGGAAACTTAAAATTCAAATGTATTCAACCTAAATTATTTATTCTCACTTAACATAAAAGAAGTCATTTTGAGAGTTAGGAACCTGGCTTGGAAACTTAACTTCCATTGTTTAAAAGTTTCAGATGAACTTCAGCAAAGTGGCTGGTTATAAAATCAACTCAAGCAAATCAGTAGCCTTCTTGTACTCAAAGGACAAGCAGGCTGAGAAAGAAATTAGGGAAATAACACCCTTCACAATAGCCACAAACAATATAAAGTATCTTGGCATGACTTTAACCAAACAAGTAAAAGAACTGTATAACAGGAACTTCAAGTCCTTGAAGAAAGAAATCGAAGAAGACCTCAGGAGATGGAAAAATATTCCATGCTCTTGGATTGGCAGGATCAATATAGTAAAAATGACCATCTTGCCAAAAGCAATATACAGATTAAATGCAATCCCCATCAAAATCCCAAATCAATTCTTTATAGATCTAGAAAGAGCAATTCTTAAATTCATCTGGAGTAACAAAAAACCCAGGATAGCTAAAACTATTCTCAACAATAAAAGGACTTCTGGGGGAATCAATATCTCTGACCTCAAACAGTACCACAGAGCAATCGTGCTAAAAACTGCATGGTACTGGTACAGCAACAGGCAAGTAGATCAATGGAATAGGATTGAAGACCCAGAAATGAACCCAAAGACTTATGGTCACTTGATCTTTGATAAAGGAGCTACAACCATACAGTGGAAAAAAGATAGCCTTTTCAACAAATGGTGCTGGTTCAACTGGAGGTCAACATGCAGAAGAATGCAAATTGACCCACTCTTATCTCCTTGTACTAAGATCAACTCCATGTGGATCAAGGACCTCCACATAAAACCAGACACACTGAAACTAATAGAAAAGAAACTGGGGAAGACCCTGGAGGACATGGGCACAGGGGGAAAGTTCCTGAACAGAACACCAATAGCTTATACTCTAAGATCAAGAATTGATAAATGGGACCTCATAAAATTACAAAGTTTCTGGAAGGCAAAGGACACTGTCAGAAGGACAAAATGGCAACCAACAAATTGGGAAAAGATCTTCACCAACCCCACATCTGACAGAGGGCTAATATCCAATATGTACAAAGAACTCAAGAAGTTAGACCCCAAAGAACCAAATAACCCTTTCAAAAAATGGGGTACAGAGCTAAACAAAGAATTTTCACCAGAAGAAATTCAGATGGCCGAGAAACACCTTAAGAGATGTTCAACATCATTAGTCATCAGGGAAATGCAAATCAAAACAACCCTGAGATTCCACCTCACACCAATCAGAATGGCTAAGATTAAAAACTCAAGAGACAACAGGTGCTGGCGAGGATGTGGAGAAAAAAGGAACACTCCTCCACTGTTGGTGGGATTGCAAGATGGTACAACCACTCTGGAAATCACTCTGGCGGTTCCTCAGAAAATTGGGCATGACACTTCCAGAGGACCCTGTCATACAACTCCTGGGCATATACCCAGCAGAATCCCCTGCATACAATAAAGACACATGCTCCACTATGTTCATAGCAGCCTTATTTATAATAGCCAGAAGTTGGAAGGAGCCCAGATGTCCCTCAAAGGAGGAATGGGTAGAGAAAATGTGGTATATTTATACAATGGAATACTACTCAGCAATGAAAAATAATGAATTCATGCAATTTGTAGGCAAATGGTTGGATCTGGAAAATATCATCCTAAGTGAGTTAACCCAATCACAAAAGAATACACATGAAATGCAATCACTGATAAGTGGATATTAATGAGCCCAAAAGCTCTGAATACTCAAGGCACAATTAGCAAATCAAAAGATTCCAAAGAAGAAGGAAGGAAAGGACCCTGGTCCTGAAAAGACTGGATACAGATTTATAGGAGAGTATCAGAACAGAGAAATTGGGGAGGGGGGTGATTGGGGAATGGGTGGAGGGAAGAGGACTTAGGGGACATATGGTGAGGGGGGAACTGGGAAAGGGGAAAGCTTTTTGGAATATAAACAAAGAATATAGAAAATAAAGAAAAAAAAGTTTCAGATGTATTTCCATCAGTAACCTAAAAGTCATTTTACCTTTGTGTGCTTCAGATCACTACTATAAAGTGTGTGAAATGTTGGCAGCCCAATAGTTTGTGGTGAAAATGTAAGTAAGTATTGGTTCAGGTAAGTACATGTTAAATGCTTAGAAGATCACTTGGTGGACAGAAAGAAAACCTTAACTGTGGTCATTCTTAATGGTAACTGAACAGGTGTGGCTCAACTACCTTGAAAACGACGAACCACTTGTTAACTCCTGTTTTGTCCAAGCTAAGAACAGGGGGATAAGCAGCACATAATTATGGAAGATTAAAAAAAAACATGAAAAATTACTTGGCCCATATCTAGGTAAGTCTCTGATAAGGGGGCTTGTGAGAGTTGTGACAAGTGGATTTGGTGGCGATGACCTTGGGGACAGTACTCTGTCAGGACTGTACAGAGATATAGAAAGAATAACTGAGAGCACATCCGACTTTAGCAGAGCACCAGGGGCTTTTATGGGCTCTCTGAGTGATGCATTCCAGATGCCGGGTGTATGACTCACTTTGCTTTTGGAAGAGGTGCACTGAAAATACAGTTGATCAGAATCATTTCTGCCTAGTTTGTCTTTTTGGTTCTTTTTTAATCGAAACATTGCAAATTTCTTAGTCACATTAGGTTTTACCAGGAACTTTTAAACTTTTTGGCTGAATAATGTCTATTATCATTATCTTAATTGACAAGTTGAAATTCTTTAGAACACTGAAATAAACTATTTTTAAAAACAGTGTGGAAAATCCAAATGGATGACAGGCACAAAAATTAGGGGTCTTTCTCCAAAATATTCTCTGACACAGATGCCTATCTTTAGGATCAACGGCAAATGAACAAACATAATGGAAAAGAGAGGGTGCGGTAATGACTTAATTAATAGAACACATTTTCTTTAAAAGGTTAAATTTGGAACAATCATCTTTTATGCACATGCTTAGTGCTGGGAAGCAATTTAAATAACAGTGGCAAATGAGAAAATGAGGTAAAATTACACACACCACCAATTTTTTAAATGGCAAGTATTATAATTAATACCCAACTTCCTTTATAACCCACATCACCTTAGAGCAACTATTAGTTATCTCCTGGGACTGGAGCTTAAGTGTAGTTGTTCCTTTGCATTATATTGAGATAGTGCAGAGAGGAAATGGTAGCAACCTGACTCACGATAGGTCCGTACTTTTAAATGAAAGGTTTGTATACTGAAAACAAAGTGGGCTTCACTTGAGGAAGGTCTTCTATTCCAAGACAGCAAAGAAGACAAAGCATCCTGGGACAGGGTGCTGATGGAGGAAGACCCTATGGTTTTATATTCTGGGTCTGATGGAAGGTTGTTTTACATTTTTTCTTCATAAAGTTTCTGGAGTTCATTGCGTTGGCTTCCTTAACCTTCAATTTTATACAAGGACTGCAATTATTTGCTCTTGGGTATATTCTAGGAATATTCTAGCAATTGAAGGGACATGAATGAAATGTTGAGTCCTTTTGAACATGTAATTCAAAGGCATTTTTACTACCACCACTGTTCTCACTGTAGCTATTATTAAAAGCTAGAAGAGGTTATGAAGTTGCCTTTTTAAAGATTTCTCTGGCCTTATTTAGCTAACGAGATTTACATACTAACCTGTTTCCTGACACTCAACACAAGATCGATGGGCACTATTTGGCCTGATTGCCACAGGTGCTTAATAAAAAGGACACTATTTGGTTTGGGTATTTGCTAATTTCCTGCTGTGTCCTCAGACTTGCATGGGGAACAGAGGGGACTCAGCAGCCATGATGGTCTGCGTTTCTAATACTTGCTAAGTCTTTGAAGCCTAAGTCTATGGAGAGTGCCCAACCACTGAGAACACCCATTTTAACAAAGCACAAACACACGGCATTTTTCTTTTCACTTAATTTCCACCAGGTTCACTGTTAGAATTCAGAGAAGGAAAATATGGAGGGGAAAAAAATCTATGATCAAGATGGCATTCTCCAAACTTGTTAGCAGCAGACATTAAAGTGCACATAATATGCGTGCATGTTGGCTCCCAGTAGGGTGCATTTTTATTAATACAGTGCTTGCTTAAAGTGTTTTATTCTTTTGTCAAGCCTTCTTACACACTTCAAATGCCTTCTCACTAGGGGAAAACAATCCCCTTGCTTATTGATAGCATTTGACACGCATTCTATAACATAAGTGACTATTAGGGACTTCACTTGCTTAATAAAAATTTGCAGAACAGTGGCAGATTTGGTGAGTTAATGGGCCCCATATGCTCTTCTTAGCTGACAGGATATGGTATATTGCTAACACACACAAATCTCTTCAGATAAAAATTGCCATCCGCAACACTTATTCTTTTTGAGAATGCCAACAGCATGTCTTGAATGGAAGTATGCAAATGTGTTCAGATTCCCACTCCTTCATAGGGAGATACTTTGAGGCAAAAGAGACACTCTAAAATATGATGTTGTGCTTGCTTTTTATACATATAGCCTGGTTTCACTTACTTTTTTATCTTAATATCTTTAACATAATTGAGACAACAATCCTGAAGCTGTTGTCTACCATAATGAAGATCTTTCTTCAAATTAGGCTATGAATCCTACTCTTTAGATCATATTCTGGAGTAGCAAGTAATTCCTTTGTGGTTAATAAATTTATTTCCAAGAGTTGTCCCATCAGAACTTAAAATTGATGTAATCGCCAATATTAGGAATCAATTTTCCTCTCCTTTAGCAGTTCAATTTCTGTGCCAGTGATGGATTTCCAGAATTTCTAAGGAATGTAAACCTGTTTCTAGTTGTAAATTAAGTTCCCTTCTCAGCAACCATGAACTATTACTGCCTTAATTTATAGTGTTTTCTTATGTCAGTGACTATTTGGCATATCGTTTCTCTGAACAGACTTTCTTGAGTTTTCAGCACTTTGGATTTTTAATGTGTTGCAAAGTTACTCCATGTTCTGAGACACACACAAATACACACACACACACACACACACACAAGTACACACACACTTATATACACTCTTACACATGCACATAGATATATACACATGCACACATGCATATAGATATATACACATGCACATATACATACACACATGCACATATACACATACTACATACATGCACAAATACACATACACACATGTGTACACATATACACATACATGCACATTCATACAAATACATACATACATGCACATATATACCCAAATAAACACACACATACACAGAAACTAAAACAAGGTTTTTGCTGAAAAGGAGATTATAGAGCCAGAACAAGATGCCCATGGTCATCACACTGTCTCTTAGAAGCCTACCAATGTCTCCGGAAGGGCCCTGCCAGAGCCTTACAAATACAGAGGCAGATGCTAGCAACCAACTATTGCACTAGGCATGGAGTCCCCAATGGAGGAGCTGAAGGGGTTTACAGCCCCATGGGAAGAACAATGATTTCAGCCACCCAGATGCCCCAAGACTCCCAGGGACCGAACCATCAACCAAGGGGCACACGTGGTTCCAGCCAAAAATGTGGCAGAAGAGAAGGCCTTGTTGTGCATCAGAGAGAGGAGTGGTCCTTGGTCATGTGAAGGCTCAACAGAGGCTCCAACAAAGGGAAACCGAGGGGGGGGAGGTGGGAGAGTGTTGGGTGGAGGGGCATATACATGGAGGCAGGGGGAAGGAGGAGGGGAAGGGGTTGGGGTTGTTAGGGGAAGGGAGATATCTGGAAAGGATTTACCATTGGCAATGTAAATGAAGACGATATTCAATAAAAAAAGAAGAAGAAGTCTACCAAAACAGAGAGCTCCTTTAGATACGTTCCTCCTTGGACAACAAGTTAATCAAGCTTGGTAGATCAAGTTTTTCTTCTAATATCATGCTATATTGTTACTCCATGGTGACATAGGATAAAAACAGAGACTCAGGTCTCTCTATCATGTCAGACTCTCCATATGTTCTTAACTCTTCAGAGAGATCTTCAAAAGGTCTTTCTCCCTCTATAAACTTTAGAAATCTTAAAACATACCATGAGAAACTTAATTTTCCTATTTTCCTATTATTGTTTCTGACTCATTAAAATATTGAAAAACATCTCTTTTAAATTTAGTAGTTTTGAATTGATTCCATACACACTAGTCTTCTCAAAATAATTAGAAGATGACCCTTGAGGCCCAATATTGAAATCCAAATGTGCCACACGGTAAGCTGTGTTTAAGGAGGAGGAAGGGAATGCTTGGTAACCATGGGGAGGCAGGAAGGCACGGGCTTCAGAAAGCCAATGCAGGCCTTATAGGGGTGGACACTGGATTCAAGGAGGTCACAGATGGGTCTCAGCACACAGGCCACCTTTACTCACAGGGCAGGGAGTGGACAGCACAGAAAGGAGGCGCTCTAGCTGGAAGCTTGCCCTGACTTTGATTGTGGTGCAACACAGGTGAAGGTGCGAACTAATTACTGAGCTGGGATTTTTATTGTTGTTGTTTTAAATAATAAATTCATAAGCAAAATGCAAATCATTCTTCATAGGATGAAACTGGATGAAAACACAAACTCATTGTCACAGAAATTCTGATTACAACTGTGATTCAGATCTTACTGCCACTTTTGCCTGCCTGCATACTCCAGCAAGTCCCAAAGATATTTCCAACAGGTCCTGCAACTTGATGCATCAATACGATAGTACAATAAAAATAGTATCTGCTCTTGAATCCATATTATAGTAAAATTCATCCCTCTGTACCTTGATGAATATGCTTTAAAACACTATGACTACTTCTTCAAGCTGAGTTTGGGGACAAAAATAATTGGCAATTTCCCTACCATTACTTGTATATCTAATTCACACTAAACTATAAATATCTTTAATAGGCAAGATGTCCTGTGTTTCCATTACCAAGAATCAGGCCTAACATCTTATGTGTACTCATGAACATTTACTTAGTGAGGGAAATACTTATAATAATAAAGAAAGGACAGCATTTTGCATTTGTCCATTCATCAAATGATTATAAATTAATGAATGAAGCAGTTGTTCATTGTGATATATTCATTCTCTTTCTCTCTCCCTCCTCTCTCTCTCTCTTGCTCTCTCTCTCTCTCTCTCTCTCTCTCTCTCTAAACACACACACACACACACACACACACACACACACACCATAATGCAGATACATTCTGTGAAATTCTTATGGCACAATCTGCAGACAAACTTCTGGCAAGGAAGGATAGGAGAAGATGATTGGAATCTAATTCTGGTATGGATCGCACTAGGCCAAAACAGGATAGAACTGTTTAGAATAAACATAAATTCTTATGTCTCCTGTAGAGGATGAAGAGTTACCTCAAAGTGAACGATTGGTAAGCTGGTCACACTCTTGTCTTTCTCTAGAGCGGAGTCTGATGTGACGGATCCCTTGGGCACTGGCTCCTATATTTGGCTTATTGGCACTAATCACACTTGTTTGTCACAGGATATGACACTTGAAATAGCAGTTCTCTCTGCTTATAGAAAATAGCACATTATACTTCCAACACACTATATTTCTAAAACTCTGAAGACTTGGTACAATAAGCTTTCCTTTCAATATGCAAATAGCAGAATTTTCTCAAGCTGTGCAGAATAAATAAATGCTTCTCTGTTACAGGATATCCAGAAACACACAACAAAAACAGTAGGCTTAAATTTTGCTTTTATTAAATATGGGAGAACTAAAAAATTATGGCACACACATAGCAATAAAGTACAGCAAAAGTCTATGTATCAACTATGCTACTATATTTTGATGTGTGATTATTATTTTATGGTAGCTGTCATTTTTTGCTTTTTTATATTTGAGATTATAATATAATTATATTTCTTCCTTTTCTCCTCCCAAGACGTCCTTGGTTTTTCAAATGTGCAGTTTCTCTCTCTGTGTTTCTCTCTTTCTCTGTCTCTATCTCTCTCTCTGTCTCTGTCTCTCTCCCTCTCTCTCTTTTATTGATCATTATTTCACATACCCTGGAATCCTGGTATCCATGTTTTGTTTTGTTTTGAAGTTTCATAGTTGTTCTCTTTCTACCCTGGCCATAGTTGAGCACAATATTGAATTTGCATTTTTGTGTTTTTTTGCATATATATATATATATATATATATATATATAGTTATATAGTTATATATAGTTATATCATATGTTTGAATTTATGTTGTTCATTAGACAGTGTCAATTTTTTCCTGAGTCACTGTTATAATTAGATTTTTTTTAGCCTGTTTGTATATGACTTATATTGAAAGACAAACACTGCATTCCTTGGGTAACCCCACTTAGTCAGGATATGCTATTTTTCAGACATACTGTTGACTACAATTTTTCAAAATTATAAAAAGGATTCTGTGGCAATTCATGAAGGCTATGAGTCTATTGCATTCTTTTTATTTATTTTTTACAGTGTCTGTATCTTATATTTATATTGTAGAAAAGTTGGCTTCAGAAATGGAGCTGAAGAAGTATTCCTTCTTCTTCACTTATATGAAGTTTCTTCAGAATTGCTATCATCCCATCAAGCATTTGACATCACAAAAGCCATCAGGTCTGGCGTTTCCATCAGGAAAACCACTCCACCATAATTAAATTTCTTTAAGAGCTACAGAGCTATTCAGACTTGTGATTTCTTCTTGTATACACCCGATAGTTTGACTCTTTCAAGAAATGTATCTATCCCATTTTAGTTGCCAAAATTATTGCTCATCATATTGGTTTAATATCTGGTCAATATCAATAAAATGCATAGTGAACTCTCTTCCATCCTCAGAACATTATGTCTTTATTTTGTATTCACCAGTTATGTCAATGGATTACCATTGTTCTTAACAAATGTTTTCATTCTCTCTGGCATCATTTCTTTATACCTGAGAGGCTCAACTTCAATATTACACATAAGAAACTTGGTCCCAGCCAACCATTGGAGCATGGGGTGGGTTCCCCAATAGAAGAACTAGGGGAAAGACTGAAGGAGCTGAAGGGGTTTGCAAGCCCATAAGAACAGCAATATTAACTAACTGGACCAACCAGAGCTCCCAGGGACTAAACCACCAACCAAAGAGTACACATGGAGGGACCCAAGGCTCCAGCTGCATATGTAGCAGAGGATAGCTTTATCTTGCATCAATGGGAGGGGAGGCCCTTGGTCCTGTGGAGGCTCAATGCCCCAGCATAGGGGGATGCTAGGGCGGTGAGGCAGGAGTGGTGAGTGGGTGGAGGATCCTCATAGAGGCAAGGGAGAGGGTGGAGAGCAGGGATGGGATTAAGAGTGTGGATGGGTTACTGGGAAGGGGGATATCATTTGAAATATAAACAAATAAAATGATTAATAAAAATAATAAAATAATGTGAGTAAAAATCCAGAAAAAAGAAAAAGAGAAAGAAAGAGAAAGGAAGAAAGAAAGAAAGAAAGAAAGAAAGAAAGAAAGAAAAGTGGCAATGAATGCTTTAGGTTTTGTATGTCTAGAGAATCACTTGTTTTGCCCTTGGTTTCGAATGATAGTATTTGTGGGTAAGGAATTCTAGTTTGACAACAGGCTGGATTTCCCTTTAGCGGACTGGTGATCCTAATATGCTGCTTACCTTTCCCATGTCTAATTTCCCTGGGAAATGCGCCAGTGTGTTCCTCGCGTGCTTCCTCTCCATGTAGCATGTTGACTCCTTGAGCTGAGTGTCAGATTATCTGATGTGAACACCTGGTTACAATGGGTCCTGGGATCAATTTCTTATTTATTTGTTTATGCATGGCATGTGCCTCCTAATTGAGATCTCAAGATTGTAATTTTAATTCTATTTGAAAATCAATTTTGTTCCTTGGGCTTTTTATATAGCCCTTTCTCTCTTTCGGCAAATTTAACAATGAGCTTATTAAGTCCCTGATACTGTCCTGTAGACACTGGCACTTTGGTTCCTTTTGCATCTTGTTTCAGTTTTGAAGTCCTTTGATGTCTCCTCCTATTACCCTATCTTGTTTCCTGCCATGCTAATCAAACCAATGGCATAGCAGCAGAGAAACTGAATCTGACAGTTACATTTGGCTTTTTATATGTACTAATTATCAATATCTTCATAGATATGTTTTGCATATGTATTTGATAGGTTGAATCTATGTTTTCAAGTTTATAAACAAATTTTCATAAATTTTAAAGGCTTCGTGTGCTGATTCTAATATCCATGTCAGTTGTGGGTTTAACTGCTGATTTTCTCATTATGTTCATATTTCCATACTTCGTTATATGTGTATTGATCTTTTGTGAATGTCGGATAATACAAATTTTATATTGTTGGGTGCTTGATATTTTTATAACTTAAAAGATACCCATAGGACACAGTTATGTTGCTTGGAGAAAATTGATCTTTTTGGACTTTGCTTTTAAGATAGTTTTTAGTAGTGCCACAGCTGCACTAACCCAGGCAGATGAGACTCTACCATCTTCACAATAACATCCTTATGCACACATGTCTGTGATTACATGGGCTTTGAGGACAGAAACCATTTCCAAGTCCATGTGAGTTCTCCACACCATTTTGGGGATCCTTTTTTTTTTTTTTTTTTTTTGAGACAGGGTTTCTCTGTGTAGTCCTGGCTGTCCTGGAACTCACTCTGTAGACCAGGCTGACCTCGAACTCAGAAATCCGCCTGCCTCTGCCTCCCAAGTGCTGGGACTACAGGCGTGCACCACCACGCCCGGCTTTGGGGATCCTTTTGAGCTGACTTGATAGTTCCTTTACATGTATTCTCTCAGCATGACACCATCCAATACTGGGAAGAGATTGCAAATGTATCTGGGCTTCATTTCTTCTCACCACTTCTTTCATCTCAGACTTTCTTAACCAGGAACACATTAGATTTGCTTCCAAACATAGATACCACTTTCACGTTTACAGAAGAGAATGTTTAGCCCACCTCAATGGAGAAAAAATCATTTTCTCATTTTCATGTGCTAAAAAGTTATAGTTTATATATGTCTTTATATATGAGTGCTATGGAGTTTATGCTTTATTTTTTAAAACCAATTCATGTCAGGGAACAGGCTATTTGTATGAGGTTTCTCCGAGCAGTGGTTTTCAACCTTCCTAATGCTGTGACCCTGTAATACAGTTCCTCACATTGTGGTGACCCCCAACCATAAAATTACTTTTGTTGGTATGTCATAACTGTAATTTTGCTGCTGTTATGAACCAGAATGTAAACATCTGTGTTTTTTCTAGTGGTCTTAGGTGACCCCTGTGAAAGGGTTGTTATTCCTCCAAAGGACTCAGCACCAGCAGGTTGAGCACTACAGCCTCATAGGAATCTCCTTTCACTGTGCATTCCTGACATTTCTCAGGATTGGACTCTTGATTTTATCCAAAATATAAAAACTGCCATAAATTCCAGATTTGGGGGGAATATTTTAATTACTTGAAGACAATACTCTTTACAACTCTAAAATTAAGGACACAAGTCACACAATATCCAGCCACTGGTCACTATTCAGTGATGAAAAAATTTCTCATTCTACTATTTAAAAACATTTACGTTTCCATTCGTTTAGTTCATCCGTCAGGAAGAACACAGAGGCAGACAATGAATGCATTTACGAACTTGAGTTACAGGAATTGTAAGCACCGCAACACATATAATATTATTTAATTATTAGGAAAAGTCTAAGTGCACGTTTTCACTTTATTTTATAGAAGAGAGAACGGAGCCTCAGGAGAGTTGTGTTCCAAATTTTATAAACAAAAAGCTGAAAGCAGAATGATTCCTGACTTCAGTGCATAAATTCTTGATACTATGTGAGACATAGAGGTAAGATTTTGCTATTAGCTCTGCAAAGACTACTTATTTCTAATGTTCACTATCTACTAAAGTAGACTTTCATAATAAACTATGTGGCTGAGTACAGAGTACCGCCTAAAAATAACAGCGTGCTGGAGTTCTGGCATGCATTATCATAGCAGTTTATGTGGCACTAGCAATCAAACTCAGGGTGTCATGGCTGACTCTAACAACTGGGTTACATCCCATACCTGGAAGATACTAAATTTGATGGTCAAAACATGGCATAAGTGATGTAATCCAGAAGAAGAAGAACAAAATGACCTCCGATACTCTCCTATAAGTGGGAGTGTCATAAATTGTGTGACTTCCATATTTTGAAATTCAGAAAGAGTATGGGGCTGCTGTTCATTAGAAAACAGAAAACTCTCAGCTAAATATCAGAGAATTTGTGTGGATATGTGGGCGAAGCTACAGGGAGAGCTACAGGTGACTCCAGTGCGCTGCCTTGTAACTGAGAGATACCATGACTCGAAAGATGACAGAAGCAGGAACTGGGATCGGGTCAGGGCTACTGTTTGGAATGCAGCAGAAGCCACACAATATTGCCTCAGATTCATGTCTGCCTTCCGCTCATCCCTCCCCCAAGCTCTTTACTACAACCTCAGACAGCATTTAGCTCTCTTGGCAGCCAAGCAGGGCTATTGCTGGCTCATCAACTGTGCAGTCACTTCAAACCCTGAGGTCCTTTTTATATTAACTGCTATTAAACTAGGTCTCCATCTAAAATATATCTATGAAGAACCAATGCTATGCAGTCACATGCTACATATTAGAACTGAGGACCTCAGCTAGAGCCTCCTCCCTGCTCTGCTACTGTTTCTAGCACATACATAATCACAAATCATAAGTGAGAGGCAGCGTATGTGGTGAGCTCCATTTTTCACCATTGTAATAACTCCTAACTCATCTTAGGGATTCTATACTCTATACAGTATGTATTCAACGTGGCATCTACCTTAATTCTTTCAGAACAAAATGAGATTACATGATAATTCCTGGCTCCAAGCCTTCTAACACTTTCCAACCAATTCATGCAGAAGAGAACTCAAGGGTTTACCAGAGCTTCTTAGCCCTGCCTAGGCTGGTCACTGTCACCTACCTCTCCAGCTTTATTCTGCTTATCTAGGTATTAGTAGAGGGTCTTCCTGAAGCCCTATGCTTACCCCAGTTCATTGCACAGCCCTCTCCCGAGCTTTGGAACATGCTCTTTCTGCTGGCTACACTGTTATTTTCTTGGATAGTGACTCCGGTCACTGTCCCCTTCAATCACATCTGACCTCATCGGAGAGGCCCTCTCTGGCCACTCAGCAAAAAGCTGAGCCCTTCAGTGCCCGCTCCCCATTGCCACCATCCATCCACTCTTGTTCCAGGTTTCATCAAATTCTTCAGCACTAAATCTAATGGCTTCCCATTGGATCACCAGCTCCATGAAAAAAAAATACAGATTTTATATACCTCGATTTTATATACCTTGGTTTTATATATAGAACATTGTTAAATAAAAAAAAATTATATGATCAAATTGAGAGTAGGTAATGAAATAAATTAAGCCTATGGATTTGACGTTTTTTGAAGCTATCTAGGAGAAGATGAGGGTACTTTGTGGAGGAAATCTGAAAGGCCCCAGTCAGGTCCTACATGAAAACTTGGAGCTCTTATTTATGGCTGGGGCATTCAGCAAGACAGGGGGATTCAAGGGAGAGCAGGTATAGAGAAAGGAAGAGGTCAGCCACAGAGGACCTCAAAACACACTGATGGTTGAGATTCATCTTTATTCTCAGAGAGATGGATTTTTTAAAAAAGCAAAATCTGATGGGGCAAGATCTGATTTCTGTTTTTAAAAGACCACCCAGGGTGCAGCATAGAAAACAAATTTGACAGGAATGAGAGAGGAGGCACTTGCTTCCTTTTATCCATCTAAAGACAGGCATTTACATGTATTCCTACTGAACCTAATCTTCTCTACTGTGGCTCACCAGTTTTCCACATTCAGATCTTTTTGAATCCCAGACCTCTCATTCAGTGCTATTACCACACCAGACTGTGTGTCGCCTCCAGATCTGACAAGTGAGTTTGCTGTAGCCAAGGCATGTGCCTGCTGACCTGACTGAAACCAAGCCTGGTACTTTTACATGTGCATTGTGAGATGTCTGCCTGGGACTTAGTCTGATTACTCACTGAGCTGCTTAGAAGAAAGTGAACAAGCCAGCCCAGCAGGGCACTGTAACCCATAGACCTCATAACCCAGCTACCCAGGATTTCCATAGTCGTTTCTCTGAGAGCTAACCAACCTTATAAGATGCCAACCCATTTTTTTTGCATGAATTAAGTTTGGCACCTGGTTTCTGGCTGGGGATTGTAAAGCTGCTTCTGTTCTTGGCTACAGTAAATGCTATCAAAAGATTTCTTTTCTGGCATGCATCGAAGTATATAATGCTGTCTATATTTCTGCCCAGAACCTACTATCATCTGTTTAATATGCAAACTGTGCAGAACCAGGGCTACTAGTGTGTAATAGATTTGGAAAAGTTGTCATCCAGCCTCATTGTTTATTAGAGGTTATTAACTTTGGGGCTTTATGTGCTGCCTCTCCATTTCACAGCACACAACCACTCACTTAAATAGGACGCACAGAATTCTGCACACACTCTAGTGAACTTGTGGTATTTTATGCCGATCTATTAGATGAGCTCACTTAAATCAGGCTCCTTTTGCAGAATAGGCGGTTGCAGATACATATTAAATATCCACTATCTATCTTTGGGGCAAGCACTGAGGTATATGAAACATCCAGGATAAGGTTGAGCTAATAGAAAACATAAAATCGAAAACCAGACAATTGCAAGACCCGGAGTCCAAAGTAATCTCATAGGCAGTAAATTCTCCATCATTTTCCTTAGATCAGTGGTTTCCTTGGTGAATTGGAGACTGCTGACCAAGGAAGGGAAAGAGAAATCACTTGGTTGTGACTATGTTCTATGTCTCCCTCCCTCCCTCATTTCTTTTACATTTACACCAAACAAAATATTGCTGCAAAAATCTTAAATATATATTAATTTTTGGAAACTATTTAGACTAGGGTTGACTGATTTTTTTTAACAATCTGTTAATTTGATAATTCTAGCAAGATTTTCAAATTTAAGGTTTTATTTTTATGCTAGAATTAATAACTTTGGTTCCACCTAATTTTTTCTGGTTGGTGTGTGTGTCTGTGTGTGTGCATGTGTGTGTGTGTGTGTGTGTGTGTGTGCATGTGTATGTGTGTGTATGTGTGTGTGAGTGTGTGTGTGTGTGTGTGTGTGTGTGTGTGTGTGTAGCTTACAGGCTCTATGCCTTGTGTTCATGGTGACAAATAAACAAATTAAAAAGGCCAAATCCTTGGTACTTTGACCAGAAGAATTATTTCAGCTATTAAAGGCATACAAGTGTTGAGCTGAAAGTCAGAGTGACTGACAGGCAGTCATCTGCTGCTGCCTGCCCACTAGAACGTCTTCCTACTCCAGGGCTTCTTTCACTGTATCCTCTAATTTGAAAACGCTGTCATCATTCTCCTAAGGAATTCTGACTGCTTATCCTCAGTCTTAGCCTAATGATATTGGTTGAACCTTGACTTTGACTGTGGGTGAAGTTTCTCTTTATCATTTTCTTCTAACTCTATAGTTCTTTTAACCATAGGGCTGGGATGATTGTCTTTGAAGACTAAGACCTAAGGGATTCAGGAGTTCTGCAGAGTTCTTGAGAAGAATTGTGTATATTTATGATTACCTACATATAGTGGCTAGAAACCCAGAAACATGCTGGCAACTGTGACAGACATTGTAGGGTGACTGACACAACACACCAACAATGCCATTGACCTTACATCCTTACTGGGGCATGGGGGCATGTAACATATGCTAGCTCTGACAGTACAAATAGGAACTTGCTTGTTTTCTGGGCAGCCACTCTTAGACAACACTGGATTAAATGTAGCATGCTGGCACACTGTTTGCCTTCTGCTACTTTATTATTTATTTATTTTTGACCAGGACATGGATATGATTGCTGGAACAATAGGAGCCATCTGGACACTACAAAATGACAAATATGAGGGGAGAGGCAGGAAGTAAAGAATGGCAGAGACGAGAAGGAACCTCAGCCTCTGACCATGCTATGGGCCACAGAGCTGCCTTATGCAGATTTCAGGTTACATGTACAAATGCTGGTTACTCTTACAGGGAATGCTCTGTGGGCTCTGAAGTAGAATGTGCTCCTAAGTTAATACTAGCTAAATGGATAGAGTAACTTGAATGAAGTTGAAATCCCTTTTAAAAAGAAAAGCATTGCTGTGCCCTATAAATAGTTTTATCACCCACTTACAAGTGACAGTTCAGAGAAAAATGAATTCTCAATACATCCAATACACCTTTTGTTTTTGTAATTAGACGCCCCCATTCTTTTATGTTACAGATTTAATGCACACTTTTGGTAAAGTCTAGAAATATAAAGGATGAATAATAAAACTACCTATACAATTTATACAAGAAAAAAAGATTTTAACATTTTGTCTAATTTCTATCCTTTTCTTTTTGTATCTTTCTCTATTCCCCTCTTTCATATAGATATACATATATGTGTATATATATAGATATACTTAGCATCAATATAATTGTATATGTTGTAATAATTGGATAATTGTAATAACTGGAATATTATTTCACCTTGTATAGCTTGTTAAATAGGCTTTTATTGGTTACACCATAGTAAAATCCTATAATTGCACAAACACCTCTGGTTCAATATAGTAAAAAAATGCTCATATGTTACTAAGATTTTGGACTGGTCTAGGAGTTTTATATATGTATATGTTTAGTATTTGTATGTTGATTCCTAAAGATAGAATTGCTAAGTACAGATTTTAAAAAATACAAAGGTCCTGTATACAATCATAATCCAAGAAACATGCATTGACAATAGACCATAATAAAGTTTATCACTGATCAACTTTGCCAATATATAACATATCAGTTTCATTAATTATTTGTCAATTTGAATACAGTTCATATTTATTCGCTGATAAAATGTTTCTTCCGTTTCAAATTGTCAAATAGTTTTACAATTTCCCTTCAAACAATTATTTTCCAGTAATTTATAAAACACTTTCATATATTATGAAATTGGCATGCATTTTACAACTATTTATTTACTTGTATCAACAATGAAAAACTCTTGGATAATGGGGATTGGCTATTGAAATACCGACTCAACACAATTTAAGAAAGTTGAAAACTGGCTAGCAGGGAGCTAATTAAAGAATGAATGTCATCAGTTTTCAGGGGAATGCTGGTTTGCTCCTGTAGAGCAGGAGACCTGGAGCTGAGTGTCACTTTTCTGTGAAGAGCATCAGCTTTGAACACTTAGCTATGTCATTGTCCCTATGGATGATGGCTCTCTTGTTTTCATTTCAGCAGTGCTTCCAACATGAACGAATATGTACAGCCTCTGCCACACCCTAAAAAAATCTTTGTATTATCACTAGAGGTCTGTAATGGATCCCACTTGCATTTTAAATTTTAAAGCTCAATAGCAATTGTGGCTTTTTGTCAAAAAATTATATATATTTTTTTCCAAAATCAAACATAAAAAGAGGGTTGAGGCTGACAATATGGTCCAGTAGGTAAAAGCCCTTGTGATTGCAAGCTTCACGGCCTGAGGCAGATCCCTGGAATCCATGTAAAGTTGGAAGAACAGAAGCCACAAACATGTCTTTTGGCCTCCAAACATGCCCTATTGCAGGCACTTAGCTTCCCACTCAAATCACACCCATGAACACACACACACACACACACACACACACACACGTACACACATACATGTACACACATACATACATACATACATGCATGCACATACATATCACACAAACACACACAAAGTAAAATATAGTTCTAAATCAGGAATGTTGATATTTTCAAGTCACTTAACTTTCAAGATTTTGTTAAATTAAAAAGGAACAATGCATCCATTTCCTTTCCCACTGAAGTCAGACAAAGCAGCCCACGTAGAGGAACAAGATCCACTGGCAGGCAAGAGTCAGAGTCCTTCCCCCAAACCTTCTACAAGACTTCCTGAGCTCAATCTAATGTTCAGCAGTCGGTCTCTACATCTGTTTCATTCCTAGTCCTGCAGTGAATTTAGGTGCCATGTGTACTGGGACCAAGGGGAGACTGCTCCCTTTTTCAGAGGAGAATGGGAAGAGAGATGGGGCTGGGGTTGTGTGAGCGGACACTGGGAGGAGAAGGGACTTCTGAAGCCTATCTGCACAATTTACATAAAATAATTAAATAAATTGGGACAAAAGAAAAGCATACTATACTAAATCATGATCATCTGTTTAACATACATTATCTACAGTTGATTTTTCTTCACCTTAAAAGACATCATTTTCTAACCTCTTTTCCTTAAAAATGTGTGTGTGTGTGTGTGTGTGTGTGTGTGCTGTTTATGGGTGCTTGTGCTATGATGTACTTGTGTGGGTCAGAGGACAATTTTGTGGAACTGGTTCTCTCCTTTCAGTATTATATGGATTCTGGGGATTGAATTCATAGTCACCAGGCTCTGACAGCAAATGCCTTTACTCACTGAGTCAAGAATTTCTTAGGCACAAATATGTCTCCTATATACAGGCTAAGTTTTCACAATCCCAGGGTATAAACTAGGAGTGCTTCAGAGTTCAAACACTTTTGACTTTTAGATAATTTGCAAGAACATGATAGGGTTTCTTGTGGACAACACTCAAGTGTAGGCAAAAAAATCTACTCATGACTCACACACACCTTAAATGTAGTGTGGAAAGCAACTGTGACTAGCCTATCTGCACATTCTGCACATAGGGCATCAACTTGATACTCAAAATGCCTTCAATTTTAAGAACACTTAGGAATTCACATTTTAAACTAGGAATGCTTAACTTGTATTACAGATTATTTTGAGATGAAACTTCTAGAACATATTTAATGACATGATGAGAGTTCCAGTCCATTAATGGTGAAGAACAGAGGCTGCTTCCCCAGAAAAGGGGGGGCAATTAGAATAACCTTTCTGAGAAATTCTTGTCCTGAAGAAGATTTTGACCACATTTATAATATAACAACCTTGAGTTATGATTTGGTCATCAATAAGCTCTTTAAGTCCTGTTTCTTAAAGATGTATAGATTTAGAGATTGAAAAGGCTAATTTAGCCATTTAAGAGTTAACTCCTACTCCCCGAACAGCAAGTAGCTATGTTGGACTTTATACAAATTGGGTCATGTGCACGCAGGGGCTTCTGATGTTCCTTGGTTGTTTTAGCATATGAGATTGCAATAAATAGATTACACTTGCATTACTAAGTTCTTTGATGAAATCTAAATAAAAAATTACTTTGTGAATAGAAATCTGCATACATTTGAAGCTATAATGGGTGCGCCAGTATCATGCATTTAAACCATTTAGGATATTTTCAGTGAATTTTGAATCAATTGTGTTCCTTGACTTGGAGTCCCTGCCTCCTCTCTCTCTTTTGGTACTATTTTAGGATATTTGTCAAGCAACTAATACTGTCTGACCCAAGGTGAACAAAATCTCTAAATATTCAGCTTCTGTGATATTTGCTACAGCTGACATGCACCCAAATTGCTCTCTTCTAATGTAATTCAATTTCATGTTGCTTCAGGTAAAAGCAAGCAGTTTGAGCATGTTTTGAATATAATTCCTGTGGCACTAGATTTGTGCACACTATGTTATTCTTGTATAAACAGATTTATGGAAAATGAAAATAAGATTCATAAATAAGAAACACAGATTTATTATTATGGAAATATAATCAAATCTAATTCTACAATCAAAAGGGAAAACTCTTTGTAAATTAAAATTAAGAGTTAGAATATATGTGTGTGTATGTGTGTGTATATATATATACACACACACACATACACACACACACATATATATATACATATATATATATATATATATAAAATATATCCTAAGATTCAAAAATACTTTGAGAAAAGGAAATGAAGATGTAGAAGAGTACAAAAGAAAAAAGAATGCCAGAGACACAGAAGACTAGGAGGGGCACAGACAATTTGATCTAATTTACCCTCTCTTGCAGAGCAAGCGAATTCACATGATCTAAATCAATTATGTCAAGTGATTGCCTAATTTATTCATAGATTCCTCCAATTAGAAAATAAAGCACACAGCCCTTTCCTTCATATTCTAAACAACTGCTTCCATTCTTCTCTGTTTAATGAAATTGAAGCTTTTGGCCTTCTATACTTCCTGGGTTTAATTCTTTACTAAAGTATGTTTCTCTCTCTCTCTCTCTCTCTCTCTCTCTCTCTCTCTCTCTCTCTCTCAGCTTCCCCACTTTCAAGAGAAAACAAAACCAAACAAAAGCAAAAATAAAAATAAAAATAAAAATAAATTAAAAACCCCAACTAGTTCAGGTGAGTGAATGAGGCTGCTGGGTGCATGGTGTGATCCCCCGCACCTTCCCTCTTCGAATGTCTTCATCTCTAGTCCTTTTTGCAATGCAATCCAAACATTTGCTCACCCTTTGATTTGCTTCTCATTTAATCATTTGTTTGCACTTTTATTCATTTAATCTTTTGATGTTAGGAAAAGAGAATCTGTCTACACAGTGAGATCAGCCAAATCAATGATGGAGATTAATGGAGTTTCCTAGATTGCAGCCAGATTGCTCTAACTGTATTCATTCAACCATCCATCTCATATGTAGTTGGCACACATGCACACAAAACAGGGAGCAGAAGTGCCCAAGAATCATTAGGTATGACACTGGAGGGGCTTGTAATCTGATTGGAACCAGGAAAAAAAATCTCATTTGGTAGGTATCCAAAGTGTAATTCTGTGCTAAAATTAGTGATATCAATGGTAACTGCTTCAGGGATTCATAGAAAGATCAGGGGGTGGGGGTGGGGGTGGGGGGGGAAGGGATAGTCTCCAAGGACAGACAGACTTGAACAGATCCTGAATGGAAGAAGGGATTTAGACAGAAAATAACAAAAAATAGGTCTCACTCTCCTATTATTAGAAGTAAGACTAGTAGATCCATGTTTCAATTTAAATAGAAAGTCAAAATAACTTGGGACCTAGCCATCATACTTAAATAAGTCTGAGCTTGAATCCTTGCTGGGTCACTATATATATATCCCACTCTCTTCACCCTTTAATAGCCTTATTTATGATGAGTCTGTAAATGTCTCCCA
This sequence comes from Apodemus agrarius, assembly GCA_964023405.1. NCBI lineage: Eukaryota > Metazoa > Chordata > Mammalia > Rodentia > Muridae > Apodemus > Apodemus agrarius. The sequence goes on along the minus strand of OZ030014.1, from coordinate 62,662,240 downwards.
CTTTCAAAGGATGTCAGTATTTTGAGATGCTATGGGTATCTGTATGGATTAGAAGACGCTCCTAATATAAGGACTATACCCTTAAAGAGGACTATAGGTTTGACATGCTCTCTGTTCCATCTGGAGATGTGACCATTCACTATGACATATCTCGCATTATCACTTCTTGTCTCTGTCCTCAGATGTCAAGTCAATAGGACCCACCAACAATGTCAGCATTATAAGTATCTTTTAAATTCGTAAGTGGCCAATGTCTGGCATTTCACTGTGGTAGCATGATTCTGACAAATAACTGTGGAATTCCTGTGTCAAAGACCGTCTGGCATACACCAATCAATTCCCAAATGCCATGCGCCTCGAGCATGATTATATAGTTACTATAGTGCTGTTACTCTTTTTCTTTTTCATAGGTTGGGTTAGCAGACCTTTAACCCCTTTGGGGTTTGAATATTATAGCTGAAGAACTGAATCTTCTTACCATAGGTAAAGTCTGTGCTTTAGGACCATGGGTGTCATCATTCTATAATTATTTTGCCACACATGTACTGTTCCTTCAGAAGCACACGGCAGGAGACTTAGTCACATTCAGTCATCAAGGCCATGGTTAATTCACACTTTATTACAGCCTTACTTACTTGTGCTGCTCAGCAGTTCAGTCATCCATGTTCGGGTCAGTGGCTGTGCACACACCTTGGTCCTGGAAATGTGCCCTCAGTCTGTGCCCTCTTCATAGCCCTACTCTTTATCCCAGTTTCATTGGAAATTCTGCACTCTGCTTTGTATATGTATCCTTTTTAAACGTGGCAAACATACTCATCCTTGCTTCTCATCAGGACTCCCCTCAGAGCAACAGACCCATGTAGATGCTGTGGCATTTCAGATCCAGTGAGTTTAGAAACTGCTGTGCAAATTTTATTTTGAGACTCATGGAATCTCTTGCAACCTAGAGCTATGGTTTTGGTATGAAATGTTTCATACAAAAAGTTCATTCATTGAAGGCTTTGTCTCTCTAGGGGCTGACACATTTTGGAAGGTTCTAGAAACTTTAGGAAGTAAGGGTAGGGCTTAGATGGAATAAGAAGGAAGGGGTAGGGCTTAGATGTAAGGTTACTAGGCCCAGATCCAGATCCTTGTGGGTATCTTGTCCCAAGACCCCTTTTAGTCGCAGCCTCCTGCCCCTCCCCTCTCTTTCTCTCTGTTGCTCTCCATGACAGTGAAAATAAACACACACAGAGCACACACAGTTAACTTTAAGTAGGTATTTCCCCATATTTTCCATCATTAATCATCTATTGCTCAAATCATGTTAAGACATTCTGTTGGTTTTTAAGCTGCATATAAGAGGCACATGCCTGGGAGTCCAGTACTCAGGAGATGAGCAGAGAAGAACGTCCGACTTTGAGATTGGCATAGGAAGAGCCTGCCGTCACATATGCACATGCACACGCTCATGCCCACGTGTATGTGTGTACAAACATGAATGCATGCACACACATGGAGCAAACCAAATAAATACCCAAACCAACCAAACAAAATCTTTCACTCTGTCATTTAGGCTAGTCTTGAACTTGTCACTCTCCTGTCTCAGCATTCTGAGTACTAGTGCATCTGAGTGTGTGCATCACCACACTCTTAATTTAATTAAATTTTGAGGGACATCTACATTTATATCCACAAACACGTGCTTCAAACTTTGATAAGATTACACTCTGAACTTATAACAAGAGGACCTGACCAGTAGGCTTTCTTCTAACTTGCTTGGTTGGAGAGAAAGCACTGGGGTTATTTATTTCATATATACTGATTTATTGAGCTAAGGTTTAAAAATCTCCAAGGTAATTCAGGTTTTATCCAATTTTTGTGTGATGATAACTTTTCATAAGTGCTGAAAATGGGCTAAATGCTTTCCAATTCCTCGGTTTTACTATTAAGGAATCTTAAGCTAGGACCTTCACCTTCTCTTGGTTTGTTCAAGACAGTACTGAAGTGCTTGGGGACTGGGGATTATGCCAATCAATTCCAGGATCAACAGAGGGTCGATAGCTTATTCTCGGTTCACTTAAAACCATCACTCCCGATTAGTCAATTTCCAATATGATATCTTCTTTAATTTTCAGTTTAATTTTTACATCTTGCATAAAGTTGCTAGACACCTTTCCTTATGAACACTGGCAACCAGGTGGGTACTTCCAGTCATGTTTCCTCTTTCTACAAATTGGAGTGCTATATGTGTCATGCTTGATATCTTTTCAATATGTTTATTCACTTACTGCATTATTACTGTTTACACACTCAATCTCTCAAAATTTACCCATGAGAATATTTCTACTAAAACAAAACAAAACAACAACAACAATAACAATAACAACAAAAACTTAAGCTATAGAAATAAGATATTGTTGCCTATTGTCAGTGACATGTCTAAGCTACTTAGGATTGTATTTAAAATAGAAGGAATATCCAATATATATTTGTTTAATAGATAAGAGGAAGGAGAACAGATGGATAAATTATTTTCATGTAAAATAAAATCAAATTTTCAAGCATTAGATGATGTTTTCCTCTTATAAACGGAGGGTCAGCATCTTTAGGGATGCTCACTAACTGCTATGTATCCTTCAGCAGCAAGGGTGGAGCATGTGGCATCCCAGAGGAGAGTGCAAGTGTTCTAATGAGAATTAAAACTAAATTATTCTTTAAAAGATTAATTGATTTGTATGAGATGAAAAAGTTTTAGGAATCATAAAAATGATCTGAATTTGACTCTACTTCCGGATCATTTTAATTTTTTTCTAATCATTTAATGAAAGATATAAACATATTGATTAATATGTAGTTTGGAAAAAATACCTCAGTAAAATATCTGCTTTGCCCTGTGAGCAAGGGCTAAAACATGACCTTTAATTTAGAGTAACATTTTACTTGCAAAAAAATGATATTTCATATAGAATTCTTTCACACAGAATTCACACTCAAACAGTTCAGATGGTTCATAAAAGAAAAATCTAGAAAAAAATATATGAAAGATATATTTTATCTTTAAAATAATTTAAAAAGTAAAATATTCCTTTTAAGTGTATCAATGTGGCAGCAAAAGAGGATAACTGGTAACAACCAGAGCCTTTCATGTACTATCAAGAGGAACAAAATTGCTTTTCATGAGGAAATCAGTGATTTGGATCAAGAGTGTAATATTTTACTACATCTGGTCAACAAATTACGGAAACTTACAATAGTATAATAATCATTTCACTCCTGAGGAGAACATGTACATAGAGATGAGAATAAAAATATGCAAAACTAGGGGTGGGGGAAGAGGACTTATGGGACACATGGTGAGGGGGGAACTGGGAAAGGGGAAAGCCTTTGGAATGTAAACAAAGAATATAGAAAATAAAAAAATATGCAAAACTAAAATGCTTAGACTTTCATAACACACTACAACTACTTCATCTAAAAGTGGGATGGTTGTCTCTCCTTACTGGCGCTTTAATCTAAGCCAGAAGTATTTTCTGGGTCTTCATCATTCAAGGTCCTTCTCAGAAGGGATAATTATGAATTTGCCAAAGCTCACTTAATCTATACTTATTATATCACATGTTGTATGTGATATTTACCTACATGTTAAGTATAACAGGTTCAATGAGAGATATTTCCAAACAACTGAAATAGATTTGGACTGTAATTCCAGTGAGAATTTCAGTACTTTGTTCTATTCTTTGAGCAGCTGTTTTAGCTTCATGTTTTATGGAGATATTCTCATATTCATACAAAAGTTCTTTTTAAATGAACATGGGGTTGCATTTAAATATGAACAATGACTTAAGAAACAAAAGCAAGCAATATAAGGTTCATATTTGGCTTCATTAAAAGGATTAGGATCCTACAGAAGAGCTCAGTTAACATACACGTACGAGAAAGCAATTTGGGAGCTAAACCTCAAGTGTGACTGCTTAAGATTTCAGCTTTAAAGAATAAGGTAGTTTCCCTATCAATCAAGATTTTCCATCATGTTAAAATCAAGTTCCACTATACAGAGGCCAACTTCATAAATATCTTCATGAACTGGAATTGCAAAATATCACTAGTGAAGATTCAATAATAAATATGTCCAAACTTTATAGTTCTCTTTGTGTCTCCTGCAGGAAAAATTTAACATTATATAATACCTATTTGAAGAGACTTGATTTCTATGGTAATTTAAAAGTTAGTTACCAATTGCATGGAGATGTGTAATTTAGCGGCTCCTTGTTAGTTATCCTAGTAACATTACTTCTTCCACAACTGCTAACATTACTAAAATACATCACTGAAGATCTCTTGTGCTGTGGGCACTGGGGGTTGTTTTTACATGAAAGATTGTTATTTCAAAGGCTGTTTTCTTCTTTAAAGGAAGGAAACATGATTATTCAAAACACAAGTGATTCGCTCTCAAAGGAGGATAAACGAGAGCAAGTGTGATTAAGGCTATTTGTGGGCTTGCATGCATTGGAAAGCGTATGATAAGGGAAGGCTGGAACGAACCAAAACTCATAACATTCTAGAAACACAAGCCAGTATGGAAGTATAATTTCTATATGATAGGAATCATTTCCTATGAACACAGCCAATTCAACTCAAACATCTGTTTCTGAGGCAAAGGTGCATACTTTTAATCCCTGAACTAAGGAGGTAGAGGTAAGGTGGATCTCTATGAGTTCGAGGCCAGCCTGACCTACATAAGGAGTTCTAGGACAGCCAGGGCTATATAATGAAACTCTGTCTGGAAAAAAAAAAGAAAAAGAAAAATGTTTCTGTGGGTTTCTACAGAAGCTGAGGAAGAGTTACATAGGAACAAATAGGGAGAGAATTATACCCTTAACAAAGAGCTCCTCTCTACATGGTTTCACTACATGGTTCAAAACCAATCTAGTTTTGAACAAGGCCTGTGTATTGCACTATCTTACTGAGAACAATGAGCTAGCCATAGATGCAGAGAAAGCATCCCTGAAATTCAGCTAATATTAAGAATAGTCTAAGATTCATTTTAAAATGTAGCAATGATTTGGAACTTAATTCTTTTTATGATTTTAACTAAACCAATACTGATTTTCCTAATGTTCTCGAATGGACTGTTTGGGGTGGAGGTACTGTGAACTAGGGGGAACAACTTCTGTTTCTTTACTGGTTTCTCTGTTTCTGGTACCTAAGTGTTGTCATGTGTTCTCTGCGAACTGCACTTGCTTCTACTTCAATCACAATTACAGACTGGATTTTTTTTTTTTTTGGTTTTTTTGAGACAGGATTTCTCTGTGTAGCCCTGGCTGTCCTGGAACTCACTTTGTAGACCAGGCTGGCCTTGAACTCAGAAATCCGCCTGCCTCTGCCTCCCAAGTGCTGGGATTACAGGCGGGCGCCACCACCGCCCGGCCAGACTGGATATTTTAACCACATAAGGATACTAAGGTACATAAACCAAGTGTGCTGTCATGGCCTTACAATCCCAGATACTCAAGGCTGAGGCTACAGGGTCACACACTGGAGGTCTATCTGCCCAACACAGTAAGTTCATTGTTAGCTAGGGCAGCAATTATAACAAAGCCCCTTGCACAGAAAAAGAATCTGTATTTCTTACTTACTAAAAAATAATGCCAAGGTTGGTTCCTTTCCCGCCATGTCTAAAGTGTCTTTCTCTTCTCAGTCTTTATGAGTTGTTTTAATTTACACAATTTTCCAATCATACCAAGCATTCAAAAGGCAGGAGTCAATTTTCCATCACTAACGTCTTGCTAGATCTGTGGTTCTCAACCTATTGGTTGCAACCTTTTTAGGGGTTGAATGACCCTTTCACAGGGGTCACCTAAGACCATCAGAAAACACAGATATTTATAGTGAGATTCATAACAGTAGGAAAATTACAGTTGTGAAGTAGCAACGAAAATAATTTTATTGTTGGAGGTCATCACAACATGAGGAGCTGTATTAAAGGGTCACAGTATTAGGAAGGGTGAGCACTGCCCTAGGCCCAAAGCTTTTAAGTTTGTTGCGTCTTCCAATATGGTTGCTATTGCTGGATCTATATGGGGTGTGCGCCAGTGTACAAGTTTGGTTTTTTTAGTAACAGTAGTAGAAGACCTATGCAGAGCTTCCCTGTGCTGAGAAACCCCTTCCTCCAGGTGCTGTATCTTTATGTCTTTCAACTGTCAATGTTTTCATTGGACATGGTTTCTGGGACCCTCTACAGTATCTGGATCCATTTATACTGCCCTGGTGTCTATTAAAATAATGTATTCAATTAAATAGAGACTTGTATGTATGAAATATAGTAAAGCAGTCATATTACTTAATCTGATAACATTAACAAGTTCATATAGAAACAGCCGTGTCAGGAGAGGAGCTAATGGCGCAGAACATCATCACAGGGACTATCATGCAGAATCTTGAGTCCTATACTAGGATAATTGTACTTTTGCCAACCTGCCTTCAAGAGAATACCTCATCTCTCATCACTCTGTCTTAGGGAGCTTCTACCCCACTCAATTTGGGCTGAGATTTGAATGTGGCCTCAGGAAGTTATCTCTATCTGAAATTTTATTGTTTATTCACTGTATACAACTTTACTATTTATTGATCTAAACAGAATAAACACATCCCGTTTTTACCTGGGTATTGTTTTGCATGTGACAAGTATCTAGTAAGTGCTCCTTGGGTAGATACTTTACATTTTGTTATTTGAATGTGTGGTGGTTTAAATAGGAATGGTCCCCACGGACCATTTGTATTTGAATGTATGGCCCATAGGAAGAAATGGCAATATTAGGATGCTCAAGCTATGCCCAGTGTGATGCACAGTCTCCTTCTGCTGCCTGAGGATCTCCAGGTAGAATTCTCAGCTCCTCCAGTGCCATGTCTGCCTGTATGCAACCATGCTTCCCATCATGATGACAATGGACAAAAACTCAGAAGCCAGCACCAATTAAATAACTAAATGTTTTCCTTTATAAGAGTTGCTGTGGTCATGGTGTCCCTTCACAGTGATGGAAAGCATGTGAGTGTGGGCATGTTGATGTCACAGTGTGCATACAGGGATCAGAGGATAGCTTGCAGGAGATTGGTTTCCCCTTCCAGCATGGTTTTCTAGGATCAAACTCATGTTACCAGTCTTTTGTAAGAAACATTTTGAACTGAACCATCTCACTAGTTTTAATTCTATTGTCACAACTCTGGAGGCCCAGTTTTCATGGAATTTATGTCAGCTCAACAGAATGCTCATTTTTTGGGACAACTTATATTGTAAAATTGGTAAGTTTCCATTCCATTCCAGATTCTCTTCCTCCAAATTACACATAACCAGGTTCCATCAGAGTCCCTGAGTATTTAAAATTATATTTATCTCTTCAAAATATATAATTTCTTTGTACTGAAAACTTTCAAAATCCTTTCTTCTGACATTGTGAAATGTAGTTATTCAAAGGGATGCCTTTTTTGACTCATGGGAACTTAACTATCTAATGAATACACTTCCTCTTGCTGAGGTTTTTTTGTTTGTTTGTTTGTTTTGGACAAATAAGAAGCTCCAAGCACAGAGTCTTAGGGAACTGGCTATTTTACTTCCTTAGGATGATAATGAACATCTGATTGGTATATTTCAGGAACAAATATTCTAATGCTATACCTATACTTCAGTGTATAACTTGACCCATTGATCTTACTCAGAAAACAAATGGAAACATATTCAAGGTCAATATCTCATATAATACTTCCATGGCTTGTCCATTTATGAATTATAACATGGAAAAGAGGCCTAGGTTATTTTATACATCCTATGCAGGTTGTCTAGTAATCTAGGATAGCCAGTTTATAATCATTATAGATAATTTATAATCCATTTAGAGCACAAAAATAACAATTCTTTTAACTTCCATATTCAGACAGCCCTACTTTTCCAGCTGGAGCATCGTCTTTCTGTATACTTAAAGAAAACTAACACAGGAACCCAGTATCTCTCCTCTCCACCTGATATCTTTAGAATTCCTAAACAATGGGCCATCATACTCTTTTCTAGATTACACCATAAATTCCTTTAGAAGCCTTCCTTTAACTCCTGGGCACTCCTTTTCCTGTTAGAGTTGAATATAGCAACAGACACCGCTTCTCCCATCACGTACTGGCTCCTGGGGTTTAAGAAATATAGCAAATAATGGGTACTCAGTAAGCATTCACTCATCAGTGACGCAATACCTCTGTAATTGTCTAGTTCTGCCTTGATAAGGTACAAATCTAGCTCACCTAATATTCCTTCTACTCACTCCCTTGACTAATGGGAAGGTGAGTGAACACTATCTTTTGGGGTTACCATTAAGTCCTATTTACCAACCAGATTTGTTTGTTATTTTAATAGTGAACTTGGCGCTAAAATAGTAACAGTTGATTAAGCTTTTACCATCTTCAAAGGAATTATTTATTGATGATAATAATAAAAATCCACAGCACTAATTTTACATTAAAATAGATCAATATATAACAGATCAATAAACTAGTATAAAATCCAAATGCATAATTTTATAATGATTTGTATTCAGTCTTATGGTATTTGTCATATTCTGTTTACAAAAATAGAAAAAATGAAATAGATCATTACAAAAATAACATAAAAAACAAAGGAGAAAAGTGGAGTTAATTTGCATATTTCATTCCTATCTTTGGTCTCATGAGAGATGCCAATTTCCTAGAAGAATAACCCAAACCTACAAAAGAGTTCTATTCAAAATACTTCTCTAATATTTGCCTTTATAGGTACAGAAAATCAATTTGTGCATAGTTTACAACAACTTTGTGTCTACAAACATTCCCTAAATTTAAAAATTAGAAGCTACTAACAAAGAACAAAACTGCTGACTAGCAGATCCTCAAAGACAATCAGTCAATCTATCTCCTTCTGAGTTTAGAGAGCGTTATACAAGACACATGCACTCTGCAAAAGGAGGCCAGGAAATATGTGATATTAACAACTTCATTGTCGAAAACTTCCTACAATTTCATCTGGCCGCCGTGCACCGCTGTGGTCTCATTTCCTCCCATTGAGAAGAGGCCGACAGCTGCTCAGGCGTCCTCAGCTGCAGTGCCCTTCGCCCTCGCGCCCTGTCACAGACACTGTCTGAGGCAGCACTGGAAGCCCAAATGGAAGCGGGACACAAACTTCTTAAAAAATAATCTTGTGAGAAACAGCATTTTGAACTTGACTTTGAATGGGGCTATAGATTAGGTCAACAAAGGGGCCAAAATCCTGAAGTGATGTCCCTTAAACAATTGAGACTAATTCTTAAACACTATTATGGGGTCATAAAACACCAAGCCTGGAAATTAAAGATTTTTATGCCTCATCAAAAAGTCTTTGAATGTAGTTCCCTGGCATCCTGCCAATAAGGGCAGCTCTTGGGGGGGAAACCCTATGCCAAAGGCCAAGAAGGCAGCTGTGTTATTCAGCTTCCAAGGGCTTCCAACTCAACACCCACACAAGCTCAATTATGAACAAATTAAAGAGATCCAGACGGAACATAGTAATTCTGGTAATTTAAATAAATAGAGGAAAGTCTGCAATTAGTAGAGAAAGATTGATTTTCTGGAAAACCCCAAAGTATCTACACAGTCCCTTAAATTGCACTCCAGCCATTGAATAAGTATAGTTACAGCCAATTGCTTAAAAATAAATTTCTTGTCTTTATTATCTTAATCATCATTGATCTGTCTTAAACATGACCACATGCATGCTCCAAAGATATCTACTAAATATTGAAACAAAAAATGGCCTCCCCAAATTTTATCTGGTTCCATAGAAATTAAGAATACCAAGTAAAACTGCTGTCAGTTTTTGCATTATGCTTTACAGTGTGGCCATACTGAAACCCTTCTGGAAAAATTTCACATGTAAAACTGTAGTTAACCAAATGCACTTCACATGCTTAGAGAACACAGTTAGTTATTCAAAAGGAATCAGAGATTAGTTGTGTACATACTACTTAATTAGCTTACTTTTAGTTTATTAACAAAAATATATACTGTTACTCCGTATATATCCTTACAAATCACTTAATAAAATTCAATACTTGTTCTTGATTTAAAGAATAAAGGGACTAGTGAAAAATGTTTAGGAAACTAGGACTGCAAAGAAGCTATTTTAACCTGATAAAATGGTTCTCTCAGGAACCCATAAATACCATTTGCACACACGTAAACACCCCTACACACACCCACACATACAATGAGGAAACATTCCTATCAAATCTTTAAACTCACTTTGATTATTTGATGCTAATGTTCATGTGAGAGTCAGTGCATTTGAAGAATCAAAGTAATTTAACTTTGAAAAGAAAATCTAGTTTTCTACTTAAAAAGATGAATCAGAAGAAAGTTATCTTGTAAGTAACTAAAATTCAGAGTAATAGCATGATGACTTGTACAGGGTGGCACCTTGTGCAGGGCAAATTTATATGTCAATAAGCCAGCATGTCTGTAAACTCACCCATGCAAAGAAGTCTAGTATCTAACGAGGTTGCATTCCAAATTAATAGTGAAGATTAAATAATATATTAAGTTTTTATTTTTCTTTAGAAATATTCATATGATATGAATAAAAATATATTATTAATCATTTTCACAAAAGCCACTTGAAGAAAATATGAGATAAATAGGACACCAAAAACCAGAACCAAAGCAAAGGAAGACAAGATGGAGTTATATGGCAATAAACAGATTGTTTGTGCTTGTGTTTCCGTGTGCATATGTGAAGCAGGGAGGGTGGTGGGGCACATCTCTGAAGGAGCCAGACACTGACCACAGAGGTGGTCTCAATCATTCTCTGCCTTAGATTTGAGACAGGGTCTCTCACTGTACCTGGATGTCTCTTCCTGGCTGGACTGGCTATCTGGCGAGCTCCCAGAGGTCTTCCTGTGTGCCTTCTCAATTCCGACATTACAAAGCATACTCACTTCTGGTGTGTACTAGTGCTCTAGACTCAGGCCCTCATGTTTTACAGTGCACACTTTATTGACCGAGTACTTGTATCAGTCTCATCAAACCATGCTTTACGGTAAAGGATACCAAGATCAAAGGGAAAACACAAGTAACAATTTACAACACTACAATACTCTTCTAAAAGAATAAAACATAAAAAGGAACAAATGGCATACTGACAGGGACAAATAAATGAATTCAATTAAGAAGAAACAAATGGGCCAAAAGAAAGATACATAAAATAAAACCTTCAGTCAAGTTCAAGTCCCATTTAAATTGGGAAGAGAAAAGCAAAGTATAAATCAAAAGAGGCATTCATTCAGTGCTACGCAAAGATTCTAGTGTACATGTGGCATGATCGTGTGCATGAGGGCTGAGCAAAGTGCATGGCACAGCAGGTAGGGACATGTGTGTGTAAGCCCTGAGTGTGTCTGGTGACTGGGGGGAGGGGGTGGGGATGTGGAGGCTGAAGTTTTCCTAAGACTCTGCCTGTCTTTGGAAAGAATATAAGGGAAAAATAGTAAATAAGTAAAAATAAGTAACTGGCATCTCGCCTTTTAAAATTCATTTCAACATCTGAAAAGAATTCAATATAGAAGTTAAGGTTATGGTTTGACAGAGATGGGGCCCACAACCTCTGAAGATTCCTATAGACATTTTAAAGAGTGTTGGCTTCACAGTCCCAGATGGCCTTACATCAACCTGCTCTTGCTTCATCCAACCAAGTGGCTGGAGTTATACGTGTCTTAAGCATCTACTACCACACTTAGGTCATGGAAAGTTTTTGACAGCGAACTAGCCAGTCTAAAGTCATCACTCAATAAATAAATATGAACATTTATCCTTTCATGTCCTTTTATTTTTAGCCGTATGAAGCTGATGCTTTTTCCAGGTTAAGAAAATATTATGCGAGTACTCTGTTTTAATATTGTAGATTTCTTTAATGGGAATTAAATCCAGGGCCCTGTGTATGCCAGGGAAGTACTGTACCAGCTGAACCACATTTCCAGCTCTAAGGTTCATTATTAGTTTCTAACTTTTGAATTTGTATTTTATCCTGCTGAGAGCACTATTCCTCTAAACATCATCATTATCAACACTTTAAACAATATTATATGTGTGTGTGTATGTGTGTACATAGGTATATACATATATACATATATACATACATACATACATACAATCTAGAGTTCTCAATGGTACTTTAAGCCACAAACAAATTGACTTCTGTAATCAAAGAGGAGACACTTCCAAATGATCAGTACTAGAGTACCACAGGGCTTATGCAGTATAAAAGACAACACATTTAGTAAGCTCACTCAACTTTCTCTTTGTGGATAAAAGCCAAAATGTTCCTATACTGCCCACTAGCAAACTCTCTTAGCCTTAAACTCATACTTCTCAGAAGGGGCTCAACTTTAACAACTGCTGGGAAAAAAAAGTTTTAATAGCATCTAAGTCACTTTGCAACAGTGCATTTTAAATCATATAGTTTTTTTTTTCTTTTTCATCCTTTTCTGCTTAGAACTTAAGTCTTTAAACAAAATACCCCATGGACTTTTGAATAAATTGAACAAACATTACTATTACCATTTTTCATGAGAGTATACCTATCATGGCCAATAAAATGTGATAGATGAAGGCTGATATACATATTTCAGAAATAAGATTCAATCTGAAAGAGAAAGTTTTCTCAGTAATAAGGTGTTGGTATTAATTATATCATCACATCCCTCAACCTTCATCAGAGAAGCTTCTATTCATAGTAGACAGTGATTAACATGGAGAGAGACAACTGCTCAACGTATAGAGAGAGACTCCAGAACCCCTAAATAGGACATCTGTTTGTCCCCTAAATAGGACATCTGTATGTCCCCTAAATAGGACATCTGTATCATGCCCCCTGTACCCAAGATCATTACGAAGAGGAGACTAAGGTGTAAGAGCAGAGACAGCGATGATCACAAGGAAACTGTGTCTACTATGAACTGACAGGAACAGCATGTACCTGACCTGTGCAAGCTCAAGCCAGACCAAAGTCCAAGACAGAGAGAGGAGGTAGGCATCAAGTCCCACCGTAAGCTGAGGCGATGTTAGCAGTGAAGTGGAAAAAGTGTGTTTTTCTTTAAGAGTATAGCCTCTTATAAGCCAACCACTCTCCAGTGGTAGGCCATAGCCTCAGGAATATATATATTCCTATATATATATATAGGCAGGGCAGGACTACTTGGACTTGATAGATGTTTTTAAAAAAAGTGGTTGGGTGAATTCAAAAGGAGCTGAGGACGGAGGTAAATATGATAAAAAAATAAGCACTTTTGGACATGACTGAGGTTTAATAACGGTGGAGAATTCATAATATCTTTCCTCTCTGAAAATAGATGATATACTAGTTTTATCTTTGGCACAGGTTTTAGAATTATAATGTTAGCCACTCTTTTTTTAATTAAATGAAGAAAGCAGCAATATATTTTCCTCCCCAAATTTAAGAGCCGTTTTTATCAATTCATCTTATTTATAGAGAAACTGGCAAGACAGAACAGGAAATGTTTATCAAGTACTTCAAGAAAATGAATTGCTCCTTAAATTATTAGTAATCACAGATGTCACTGTCACATTAGCCCTTTGGTTTGTCACAGGTTTGCTCTTAGGCAAATCCCCTTCTGATCAGTACTCATGACTGCTGCCTTGTTGGGCTTTCTGTCTGTCTCACACTATCGGCGATTAGAGCAAATGCTTTCCAACAATTTAGTTCATTTATAGAAACTAGAATCAATTTCTCTTGTTTCATTGTGATTGAACATCTTCCTGAACTTCTGAAAATGAGCAATAGATAAGCCCTATTTATCAGACCATTGGGTAGAGCCTGCAGTTTTGATGATTCTGTTTCCTTGTTAATGTTAATGAGATATGTAATATGCCTTAAGAAAAAAAAACACTTTCGGAGGTTGGTCCCTGAACACTCAAGATAAAATGAATATTTTTCTCTGAGTGTATGCTACACTTTGTAAGTTCCCAGAGGATGAGAGCAATGTTCTTCAGTGTCTGAAAAGTCTTACAGCCTCATGCCCTGGTCTACACTGTTGCCAGAGTCCTGGATCTCCCCTTGAAGCCAACACATCCTATGCTGTTTAGTCAATGCAGCAGATCCACTGCTCCCCTCTCTAATGTCTTAGGATTTGGGGATATTTAGTTAACAAAACCAGTGGGGAGTAGCATTTGACCCATTTTTCTTCCCAGGCCAAACAACAGCTATGCCCACCAGGCATGATATATGCAAACTGGAACCAATACACCAATGCAAAGCCAGACGAGCTCAAGATTTTTCCCGAATTTCAAGTTTTCCAGCATTAGTTGGGTTTCTTTCCTTGACCAACAGTGGGAGAGAATCATGTGGAATGCTTCATAACACTAAGCATTTCTCTTTCCTGTTCAAGCAAGTTATTCACAATTACATGTGTGAGAGGGAATAGAAAGATAGGGTGAACAGCTTCTGAAGTTGAAGAGACAAAACCTGGACAACTTGTGAAAGTCAGATGGATGGGGACTGGACAGCTGACCCGATGCATCTCCCCATTACTTACCAAGGTCCATGCTCTTGGAGGCTTTCAGGTTAATCGATTCGGGCTGCCTGGCTGGTGTCACAATTCTGAAGTTGACATGTTGATCTGGAAAATATCCTGTGGAATCCACTCCGGAGCTGTGGAAAGAAGGTGTGTGTTATATTTGGGTTTAGACCAAGAGGCAAGGCGGGAGGAAGATCATGGATGGATATGGATCCTGCTTCTAACACTGCACATCTTCATTCTTCTTCAGCCTGCAGCCATTTTTTATTATCTTTAATCTTTTTAGAGTTCAGTTGTTATCCCCGTCCTGTTCTGCCCTCTGACAGTTCCTCAACCCATTCCTCCCCCCCCCCATCTCCTTACCCCCACATTCCATGACACCCTGCCAGGCCTCCCCATTCCCTGAGGTCTCAAGTCTCTCAAGGGTTATGTGCATCTTTTCTCACTGAGGCCAGACCAGTCATTCCCTGCTGTATATGTGTAAGGGTCTCAGACCAGCTAGTGCATGCTGCCTGGTTGGTGGCTCAGTGTCTGAGAGATCTTGGGGGGTCCAGGCCAGTTTAGACTGCTAGTCTTCCTATGGGGTTGCCCTCCTCCTCAACTTCTTCTAGCCTTTCCCTGATTCAACCATAGGGGTCCCAGACTTCAGACCAATTGTTGGGTATTAGTATCTGTGCAGCCATGTATTTTAAACTTATTCTTGACCCTCAGACTTCTTTTATGGCATGTAACAGTTCTGGCCTATGTATGTTATCCTGCAGTATAATTTAACTATTGTGTTTGGATTAATAGCATCTTTTGTTCTTCCAGTGGTTTCTGCTAATTGGGATCCTGCTGCATCAGATACAACTTCGGGTGCGTGAGGGGTACTCAGCAAGCCCCACCACTTCAAAGATGTTGCTAGATACTAGCCCAGCCCAAAGTGGGCTCAGAGATTCCTAGGGGATAAGTGAAAGGGATGTCTCCATAAAGAAAAGCATCTTGAATGACTGATGGCTTCAGGAGACTGAGTTTTACCTTTTTCGGTGATCTTCAAAGAGTAATGTTAATGCAAGCAGAGTCTGTCCATCAATAACACCAAAAGAAAGCCACAGGAACAGCACAGTTGACAATTTAGACACAAATACATTAAATGCCCTTTATGGATTTCTTAGTACTTGGGGTCAATCTAAAGACTGTTGATTCTGAATACTCTATTTTGTTTGGGGATTCAGTACAAAGGATTATATAAAGAAATTTCAGATAATGGCTTACTTTTGTTTAGAAAGAAGTAAGTCTGCACTTTCCATAAATTAAGTTGCAACTGTTTTCTCCTTTGTACTTGGGTTTGCTAAAGTATATATGAGCAGCTAATCTCAGCATGACTTCTGTTCTAAACTCAGACTGGGTGACAAATTTGAATCGTTAGACAATCTGAAAGGATTGAGGTCAGGCTTTAGAGAGTTTGGCATTTTAAACAACAAACAGCAACGACCACCTTAATCATGAATGGGGATTCCTCTAAAATGCAGAGAACAATCTCAACTTTTAAACTAAATACACGAGCCAAGTTTAACTTTTTAAAAAACTTATCATTGATATTTAATATTCCCTGTCATTATCGTGAAATAGTAATCCTTATGACCTCTTCTCAGCCTTTTGGCTAAGATCAAGTATAGTAGTCCTTATGTTCAAATAAATGAGCCTGCACTATTATAACCTAGTGAGAAGAAATAGAACATCTTCTGAGAGGTACCACAATACATTACGCAAGAGTCAGGGCCATAGAACACAATGGACCAGTTTACATCCTGACTGCTACTTCCTAGATGTGTGACTCAGGCAAATCATTGTACCATAATGTCCTTTTACATAAAAGAGAATAAGTATACTGTCCACCCTTAGGCTTCAGTCTTCTCATCTATAAAATTTGCAGTAAGAGAACCACTCTGTAAGGCCATTGTAAAAGTTTAAACAAATTCAGATATGCCAAATAGTGAGAATAGTGCCTACCACACAGTAAGAACTCAAGGTTTGTAATATTTTAATATTAGTAAGCTCCATTTCTGTACGTCAAAGTGGTTACAGAATAAGGGCTCAGGATTCTTTTCAATGCAAACATTTCCATGAAAACTATGTAGAAAATTTGAGTTTATTTTTACACAGATTCTTGGGGTTTCTTTCTTTGTATCTGGGTACATTGTCAATGAAGAAAGTCTTCAAGTGCTGTAGACATGTCCAATGATGCCAAAGAATGTCAACTGTGCCCAAGAATCCATGACTCATTTAGTGTTACTGATGCCAGCATGGTTAAGTGCAAATATCCCAATTTCTCCTTGTAATTTTACAGAAGACAGAGGTGCTGCTGAGATCAAGAGCTACCTTGGGCTTTGGTGTTGGGGTAGCATGTGTCTTTACATATGTTATTCTTCCTTTATTTGCACGTAAGATTTTATGGTTTGATCTTGTGTGATGATGCAGGTTTAATGTCAGCAGGACACATGCTCTTCACAGATTCAAAGATGAGGCAGAAGGAATTAAGGGTCATCCATCTCTTAGATAAGAGTCTGAGGCTTAAAGAAGGGGACTGATGGTTCTAGGTCTCACAGATACTCGAGAGCAAAGCCTGGACCTGAGTCACAAGCTTGGATTAAAATGCTGCTTTGAATACATAAATATTAAAGTCTTTCCCTTCTAAATTGAAGGTCTGATCAGTTTCCTAAGTAACTTGCATTTTATGTTTGCTTTTCCTTCAACAGAGTATAGGTTGTGGTGAAAGAAAAGAAAACTAAGTAGTGGATCAAAGATGATGCTGTATATTTTATCAGCCTTCAGGGAAGATGTTTATGGCCAATATGAATATTCTTCAAAACAAAGATTTCATTGCATTTAAAGCACTCTGCTCATAACAGAATCTACTGATGAGTGGTTAATCCAATTCAACCTCTTAGATTATCTTTTCAGTGATTGGCATGCCAAGAATAAGAGCTCAAAGTGTCTAAACTTTGGGGAAATAATCATTCTTACCTACCACTATTCTACAAATAGTGTGGGGGTGACATATGATGGAGTAACAAGTTATGATCTGCTCAAACAAAACAAATCTATTTTTGTAAAAATATTAGGATATAATTGAGGAAAATAAGATAAATGAAAGCTGTACTGTACATGTTGCAAATCATTTACCCATATATACATATGTCTGATTATATCCATTAATTTGAAGTTATATACATCTGTTACCATTATTTCGAATGTGTCCAAATGCACAGTTTGAAAACATTCATTAGAAGGATCCCTATTGCCATCTTACAAACTGGAAATGCAAAAGGAAGCTGAAGCCAGATCTGCAGATGTTTAAGGTGAGACACGAGGGTAATGCAGGACACGATGTGGTTAGAGCCGACGTCAGCAGCTAGCACACGGAAGTGATAAGTGTAGTATTGAATCAGTTAATGTGAAAATATTTTAGCTATGTAAGTTAAACGGGTGGAATCATTTGCAATTTTATGTTACACATTGAAAGCATTTGGAGTCAGGGTGACACAATGATTAAGTATAAAATATGACATATTTTAATTTTGAAGGAAGTTAGCATGTGCTCATGGCTGAGTGGGCTGCTGTTGGATGCCGTGGGAAGCTGGAAGCTGACAGCAGGCCAAAGACATGTCCTAGATAAAGGCCATGTTTTCAGCATGAACAACCAGGGGATTTCTCAAATAGAAATGATACTCTTGTCAAATTATGCTGCATAATGAATAAATAAGGGCAGCAAGAAACATATGCTGCTGTCCTGAAAATGGTAACAACCCAGGAATATGAAAGGCATAGGAGTCAGGAGTGGATGCTCAAGGAGAACTCTGAAAGTAAAGACAAGGAGGAGGACTTGGAAGATTGGCCAAGAAGATTGTTTGCAGCAGCAAAGGATCTATGCCTTGTGTATGTATAGGGGGATATGACTGAGAAAATATAAATAATGAAGGAATAACCAAATGTCTAAATTGCTAACAATATTATCCTAGTTACGGTTTCTATTGCTATGATAAAACACATGACCAAAAACAACTTGGGGAAGGAAGAAAGTGCTTATTGCATTTTACAGTATTAGTCTATCATCCAAGAAGCCAAAGAAGGGCTGCTTGCTGACCTGCTCCTCATAGCTTCAGTCTAGTTTCTTATAGCACCTAGGACCACCTGCCCAGGGGACGCCTCATCCACAGTTATCTGTGCCCTCCCCTATCAACAAAATACCTCCACAGACTTGCCCACAGGTCAGTCTTATGGTGCCATCTTCTCAATTGACAGTCTCTCCTTCTAAATAACTCTAACTTGTGTCAGTTGACAAAAACTAGCCAGCACAGATAACATATTGTTATTGTTTGGCTTTAATCACTCATTGAGACTTCACAGCAAAACCCACATTTCCCATATGTTTTGCTTTTATACATACAGATTTTAAACTTCTCTCATGCAGTATCATTGATATAACAGAAATAAGTTCTGATTTCATGCTGTTTTAAAGAATAGGCTTTAAATGTGATCAAATCTGCTTTCCCCTCTATATACAAGAGAGCTTTTCTTGTATAAAGGAAGACTTGACCTCTAAAAGCACACATTTTCCTTGTGGAGAGCTTTTCCATGTTTGATTTGAAAGGTGTTGGGGGTGGGGACAGCCTTCCTTGCTCAACTTCTCTGGCTCCCTTCCAGTCCTTCCTCACACATCCAAATCCCACTGCTGCTGGTCACCTAGGCAACACAACAGCTTGCAGGATGGTACAGGTCACAGGGTCCCAGGAGGGGGAGAGAGTTGCAAAGCATTAAGTCTTGTTTTATCTACCTCAGAAATGTCTCTGTCCTTTCCTTCTCTATAATTTCTCCTTTCTCTTAGATCCTGCTACCTCCATGTCTAACAAGTCCCATGGGCTCTAGCTTCCCCATCCACACATGAAATTGCTCAGGGTTTGACACTCATCTCTGGAATTGAAACATCCAATGCTTCTGCACTGCTTTCCAGGGAAGCGAGGTGCTCATGGACCGGCAGAACAGCTGCCATGGACTCTTCCTCCAGACATCAAAGTTTCTGCCACATTGAACACGGTATTCTGTCCTCTCCCACCAAGACTTTCCCTCTGCTGCTTCTCTGCTTCATGCCCCCCTCGGGAATCTACTCTTTGTCCTTCATCCTGCAGATAGAGTTGGGGTCTTCTGGGCCCCCAGGACATTTTGTACTGACCTCTCTCCTAATTAACTGTGTGTCTAATAAGAGAAAATACATTTTTTTTCTTTAATTTAAGAAGCTTTTGGGCTTTATTTTATTAGCCTCCAAGGAGTTAGGCATTTTTCCAATAAAACTTTTTCCTTATTTTTTCCTTTTCCTCACTGCATCCTCAAAGACCTCACTGCATGGACTACCCAACTCAGACTCATGGCCTTGTCCACACATGACCTACTGTAGCTGTCCCTCTCTTAATGCCTCATGCTCCCTCTTTAGGTAGCCCCTTTGGTTTCATAGTCTAAACATACTCTCATGAAACAATCCCTTATATACATACACACAAGTATTGAAAGTTACAATCTGATTATGAGAGAGAACATGGAAGTTTTGTTTTTCTGGTTTGGGTCACCTCCTTTCCGTTCAAGCTGTAATCCTGCAAGTTTCCTAACTTTGTCTTCTAAATAGCTGAGTGAAATGCATGTATTCATATATATAACATTTCCTCATCTATTTTCTTGTAGATGGGCATCCAGGTGGTTACATTGCATTGCTATTGTGAATAGTACTGCAATATAGATTTGCAAGTGGCTCTGTAGCAGAATAGAATTCTTTAGGTATATGGCCAGGACTGGTAAAGCTGGGTCATGTGGTAGTTTGAATTTTATTTTTCTATCTTTGTCCTTGTGGTTCTGTGAAATTTTTGAAAGCATTTTCTTAATTTTTGAAATTATGAATTAATTATATAATTTCTCTTTTCTTTTTCTCTCCAAACCCACCCACGTACCACTTCCCAGTCTCCTTCAAATCCATGGTCTCATGTTTTTCACTAATTAGTTTTGTATGCACTTATCCACAGACATATGTATTCCTACATATAGCTTGTTGAGTCTATATAATGATACTTGTATGTACATTTTCAGGGCTGACTGGTTGGCTCTGAACAACCAATTGGTGTGCTCTTCCCTAGGAAAGATCACCTCTTCTAGTCCTGGCTTCCCTTAGTTGTTTTGATGCAGGGTTGGAGGCCTTTGGATGCTTTCATTATCTACTTTGGCTTGGTCATTGACGTCATCCTTGTCCAGCTTGTGTTTGTGAGACTTTATGGATGTGTCTTTTGATATTACTGGAGACAGAATCTTGAGGCAGACTCCCTGATCCTCTGAGTCTTACGACCTTCCTGCCCCCTCCTCCACAATGTCCCCTGAGTTGCAAGAGTGTTTTGTAGATGTATCCATTGGGACTGGGCTCCACAACTCTGCATTTGGACTGGCTGTGGTTTTCATTAGTGGGTTCCATCAGTGGCAAAGAGAAGTTTTTACACAGTGTTCTTAAATGGTTGGGCCAGTTTGTATTTCCTCAGGAGAGGACCGGGTTTCTCACCACCCACAGCCCTGCAGTCACTTGCTGTCATTTGTTTTCTCACTTTGATCTGGGTGAGTGAGAACCTCAGGTGGTTTTAATTTACATTTTCCTGGTTGAAAAGGATATTGAACGTTTAAGAATTATTTATTGGCTATTTGCATTTCTTCTTTTGATACGGTCTGTTCATTTCAATAGCCTAATATTGATTAGGCAGCTATATGATTTTAGTCCTTAATCTTTTGCAGATCTCCATATATTCTCAATATCAATGTAGTCTTCACATCATGGCCTATCTAGGACAGAGCTGACTGAGATCCTCTCCATTCCACAGACTGTTCTCTCTGTAGACAGTTTCCCTTGCTGTTCAGAGACTGAATTCTAAGCACTCCCATTTGTCAATTCTTGGGACTATTTTCTGAGATGTTGGTGCCCTGTTCAAAAGGTCCTTGTCAGTGTCAGAACTTCAAGCATGTTAGCTATGCTGTCCTCTGGCAGTCTGAGAGTCTCGCCTGTAAAGCGAGGCCTTTGACCAGTTTCGATTGACTTCTGAGAAGGGTGAGAGATGCAGATCTAAATTCATTCTCCTTGGATATTCTGTTTCCCCAGCACCATTTGCTGAATAAAGTTCTTTCTTTAGTGTATGTTTTCAGTGTGCTTGTCAAAATTAGGTGGCCATGGTTTTATTTTGGTGTCCTCTCTCCTGTTCTTCTGAAGACATGTCTGTTTTGATATAAACACCAACCTGCTTGTGTTGTTTGTTTTGGTTTTGTTTTATTACTGTGGCTCTCTAGTTCAAGGTCAGGTCCCGGGATACCTCTGCAATGTTGCTTTTGCTTAGGTTTTTGCCAATCTATTTTCCACTGAATTCATCTTTGTGCTACCTCGATGGAATTGTGTGGCAGACACAGAATGATTTGTAAAGTAGAGTAAATGAAGCCGTATAGAATATTGATTTTTGTACATCATCAAATTCATTTTGGATTCAGGATCAAGACAGACAATATGGAGAATGAACAAAACTAACTACCTTCTACATTCTTTTCAAAATCCCTATGGGTGTTGGCCTAGGACACTGTGATTCCCAATGTTCTTCATGATAATGTTTTGAGAAAGATACTGATTTCAAAATCAAAAAATCAGAGGTAGTTCAACAGGCAGGCTTTCCTATGATAGAGCTGGCTATACTCTTGTGTAGCCTTATTTTTAGCCCATTGTATTTAAAAGCATAATAGAAATGACACCAGCATTGCTGTAAGAAAAATGAAGAAATTTTACAGAGTTATCATGGGAAACAGAATGGAATAAAATACACAGTTTTTTAACAGCCATAATAAATACAGAAAATAGCAAAGAGACAATTTAATGATTTTTAAAACTCATCAGAAGAACAAAATCTATGAATTCCCCTAGTTAAATAGCATGTATGCTTAGTAAATCTTCTGCTTTTGTGCCTGTGTGAGTCTAAAAGTTATTGATTTTCTAGTTTCTATTACAGAGTGGCTATAATATTGGGTACCCTTTTCAATATTTTAGATTATATGGTGCTGCTTTAATTTTTAGGTTCCATTAACTTTCTTGGAGCATCTATTTTTAAAATTTCTCCTGGGTTTGCCAATTACAAAGTAAAGAAAAAAGAAAGCCTGAGAGTTTATGCTTCTTAGGTTTTACTTTGCACCTTCCTATGTAAGAGGTTTTTTTTTTTTTTTTTTTTTTTTTTTTTGAGTTCTGCTACTCTGGTCTTCAAATTTGTAAGAGAAAACCAGCTATTTTCTTAGTGATGTTAATTATATAAGATGAATCGCAAAACAATGTAAGCTCTTAGCCACTAAAACCTTTCACTGGGAAGGAAAAATGGAGACTATGAGATTTCCATTCTGCAAAGAAATAGAGTTAAAATAAGGTTGCTGAGCTTTCCCAGAAAAACTATAACAGGGAACATTTATGATATATCATTTTATCGATACCTGTGACCGAAATCTTCAAGGCCCCATTCCAGACCTGGATGTGGTGGCGGGGATGGCGGTACTTCATTCTCAGCCCACCCATCACTGGGAAGCAATAGGTCTATAAAACAAGGAACAAATGAAGCTGTAGTAAACCAGAGGGAGAAGGAGCCAGGGCTTACTTGTATTTCAGTCCATCTCTCACACATAAACCAACTTTGAAATCAATAGGCCTTCGCCTAGGACAGAAGGAGTCTCATGAGTGCTCCCTGCCTGAGGTAACCTGTGACTCCTACCAGATGTCTATCTGGGTGACCTGCTCACTAGCCACTACGGCGAATAAACCTACATATCTCTGTGACTTTCCCGGGAGAGCCGAATGCTTAACAATATCCCTGATTTGTAGGAGACTCATAAAACATGTCTTTTATACCTTAATATTTTTGAAAGTACGGCTCTATAAATAAATACACTGAATTGTAATTTAGACATTTACCTGAGTAGGAAAAAGTACTGAGGAAAATGTCTTGAGACCTGGGATACTGTTCAGTGTTTAGACAAAGTAGGGGGTAAAGATTAATTTGTTTTCTCTCTGTACCATAGGGAAGTCTAGGAAGCAAAGGTTGGGAGTCTGAGTTTGGGTTTTTCTACTTGACAAATGTAGCACAAAAAGCCTTTTACAGGCTATTTGGTTGTAGAAAATGGCATTCATCCTGACTATCACTATTATTAACAGAAATGAGTTCTGATGAAACCCTGTGGCTGTTCATTAATCATATTGTTCATTCTCAACATTTTTGTCTTTAATACAATGACAAAATTTACTGTGGATGAAAGAAGTATGATCATGATCCCTTATAAGGTAATATATAGCCTGACAATAACCTATTGAGTGCCCACAGAAGTTTGACATTACAGATTTCTATTTATTATTTATCAGTGTATCTCTATCTATCTATCTATCTATCTATCTATCTATCTATCTATCTATCTATCTATCTAAAAATACTGCTGTTTGTTCTGGTTCTTTATAAAACTCTACCAAATATAGTCAAAAAAGGATCGCTCCAACTCTGCTCCAGGAAATATCATAGAATGGAGGGTTGGTTGGAAGTAGAGCTGATATGCTCATAGGAATAAGTGTGGAAACAGGAAACCTGGTCACCAGGTAGGTGTCTGGAGTAATAAAACAGAATAAGCAAAGGTAGCCAACACTGCTCCCTGGACCTCCACCACTGGCAATGGTGGTGGCAGACAGACAGAGACTTGCTTGCAGACACAAAGTGGAAAGTCTATCTGATAAATAGGAACAGGGATACACTGAGTTCTCTCTTTAACTGGCCTGTATATTTTTATCTGTAGTTTCTTAGTCCATCTCCATGCTGGTGGTAAACATAGATGTAATCTGCTAACTTGCTAGTTCAGATTAACTTTACAGAATAAAAGTCTATACCCTTAGCAGCTGACTTCATCCCCTTTATCTTAGCCATGTAAGATTGAATGCTGTGTCCTGAGTGCAGCCCTGGACTTACCTATCTCAGCTGATAATGATTGGAACTTTTGTCTTATCTATAAGAGTCTTTCCCTGTTTCCAAGGCTCACTGGAAATCCCACATCCTCTATGAAGCCTTTACTGTCACCTAGGTTTCAAATGCTTTTATAACAAGGGAATAATGTTTACTTGGCAAACATCTGTGTACCATTTCCCAGCACTCTGTGTCCCAGACTCATTCTTGCAAATGGGATGTAAGTTGCTATGGTGAATGTCATTGCCTGTCTCAGAAGTTTGAGAGTATACAGCTTGTGTCCATACCACCCCTATCTCCCCTAAATATCTCCCCCAAACCGATGCGTTAGAGTGTGTTAGAGTGAGTCTCTGTCTGCACCCTAATTACAACACAGAATATTCTTTTTCCATTAAGCTGCCATAGTCTATGATGTCTGCCTTTACCCACTAATGTTTAGGTTTATGCATTAGTAGTAGCATAAAATAAGTCCTGCATCACACTTATCACATTTTATTTTTGTGGAGACAGCTATTTATTGACCGATTAAGCTATAATCTAATCACCAACATTTTTCTAACTAGACTGAAGGTAACTTTTATAGTATCTTCTCTGTTGTCTGTTCTGAAACCTCTTCTTGGGTTCTTTGGACTCTTATTATAGCTATTACTTTAACTTTTATTGTACTTCTAGGTCCTAGCTGTATTTTTTAGTGGAGTGATAGGAGCAGAGGTTAATGTCACATTGGTCGATTCTGTGTGCAACATACTCAGATCCTGTATGCACTTTGTTCTCTTGACCTTGGCATCTCTGTTAAGTTTTATATTAGGTATGCAAGTATAGAATTTTAACCTCATACCAATAATATTTCTGACTTTTACTGACTGAAGTACACTACACACACACACACACACACACACACACACACACACACACCTTGTGAATGTTGACAATGTGTCTTCTTGTTTCTAAGTTATTATTGGCTAAATGGCCTTCTTTAATTACTGCATTTTGGTTTTTGTTTGTTTGCTTGTTTGTTTGGTAGAATCCATAAAGTCAAAAACAGTTGAGAAATGGATAAAAGAAATCATGAGTTTAAATAGGGTAAGAAAGCTATGGCTCTGGTCTAAAATTAGACAACAACTTGACCTTTAAATAAAGTTTTGTTGAAAATACCCATACCCATTGGTTTGCACACTGAAGCAGCAGTTGCTATACTACAGTGGCGAAGCAAAGAGTTTGATGACCCTGCCTTACACTCTTTTTTTCCTTATTTTTCCTTTTCTTTGTTTTTTAAATTTGTTGATTTGTTTTTGGGTGAATTTATATCTGCACCCTAGGAAGCCAGATGAGGGTTCATATCCCTTGGAACTGGAGGTACAGACAGTTGTATCTTGTTATGTGGGTATTGGAAACTGAATCAAGGTCCTCTGGAAGAGCAGCAAATGATTTTAATAGCTGAACCATCTCTCCGGCCCCAGCCTTAAACTCTTCTTGAGGATAATGATAGTATTGTAGTATTTACACGTCTGCTTTCCTGATAGTGTTTGACACGTAAAGGTATTCAATCAACATTAGTCAAACTGAGAAGGAGAATTCAATTTCCCATCAACACAGCAGAGTACCTTCTGCTATAGACTGATGGATCCACTCTGGCTCCAACAAGGTTAGACATTGGGAGAATTTCATAATTTCTATGGAATTCTTCAGGGAATACAGATATAGTGGGACAGGGTGCAAAATGAAAATGTTTGGTTTGAGGTAGGGAGGAAAGGCCTAACATAGTGGGCGACTGGAAGGGTTTGGGCAATGGGTGACTGGGCAGGGGAGGGGAGGTCACCTGAGGGCAAAGGTGAAGAGGGCAGGGAGAGAAAGGCCACAGCTAGAGGTAGATTGTGCCAGGCTCCATCCATCAGCGCTTGTCTCCAGGAAACAGTGTTGGTGCACCTTATGGCTATTCAGAAGCCTAACTGGCTTACAGAAAGCCCCTGGGATACAGTCTCCAGTCTTGTTGCTATCCTGAAGCCCATGCTGCTTCCTTCCCCAGGAGGCTCAGCTAACAATTTTCCAACACAAATGTGAATTTTCTGGTGTTGTAATTTTATAAAATGTTATTCTAAAGATTCCTTTTCTGTGTAATGGCTTGAAGAAAAAAATAAAATATGGGGAAACTGTGGCTAGTTTGTACTATTATTACAAAAGTGGACAGAATACAGTATATCAACACTGGAGTCTTAAACATACAAAGAAAAGAAAAGCAGAAAGAGGAAAAATAATGTTTTGGTTGGCCCAGCTTCTCTTGCAAGTTAATCTTGTTCTGCTAAAAGAGGCCCTCAAAAGTTAGTTCTGTTAAGTCCACTGTCACAGTTCACAAGTCCTGATGGCATGTAGCACCTTCCCTGGCTCAGAAACTCAGGGCCTTTTGGAATTTCTCAAAGTGAAAATGTTAAGCCTTAAAGAGAGGCAATAAACATGATAAAAGCAGCATGGTACTATTTTAATTCTAGAATGTTCATAAACTCTCTAAATCAGTTGGCTTACACGAAGAGAAAGCCTATTGCTCAGCCTCTAACTGAAAGTGTAATTCATCCATGTTATAAAAAGCCAAACTGGTGATCTGGTGGTGTAGCACAAACACACTGGGACCTAATAATAAGATAGGCTTTACTTTCTTCAAATAAATAATGATTTATCTAAGAGGCATAACAAAAAGAGTCTGAGATACAGCCTCCCCTCCATTATTGTCTTAGTGTATCACATTACTCCATAGTGGGCATTACCAGACATTCTCTAGTGCAGATGGGCAAGGTCTTCAAAGAGCTGGGATTTTCATGCTAACTTGAAAAGTTGGGGTTGGAAATGAAGCAGGAACCTGTCATGTTGTTGATTCATATTTTTTATTTGTTTGTTGTCATTTTCCTTTCATTGGAGTGAAAGCTATTCTATCCAAATTTATGTCTTAGAAGGAAGAGAATATGCAAAAGTCTTCCCAAAGATTACCTGTGATCCCTTGTGCTTGTAGCACCCACTATTCTCAGTGCAGATACAGAATGAAGTTGTAAGGATGCTCCTGTATTCTAGAGAAATTCTATTCCTGCTCTGCTTTGATGATAGTGGAATTTTAAGTCTAAGAACTGTAAAGAACTCATAGTTTACTTAAGGTAAGCTAATATATACTGAATGATTCTTTCTATCTTGCTACAAGGAAAAGTTCAAATTTCATAGGCATTCTTAGAATCAGATAGAAAGACTTCAATGGTTCCAAGGGGCAGATACAAGGCAGGGCCTTTGCTGTTGCTGAGATGAACCAAAGCCAGAGACAGAAATTGAATCCAGCTCTGGGTATATCAGATATGCATAGTCTTAAGTAAATTATTTATTTTCATGGGTCTACTGTTTCTTCTGTAAAATGAGGCTAATAATATGACCCACTTTGAATCCAAATGCTTAACACAGTAGCTAACAAAGAGCAAATACTTAAAATGGAAAAATTTAAGAGGAATTCCCGACCTCAACATCTTATTCAGAGGAAATATTTTAATGCTCAAGCAATCTCAGATTTATAAGCTGATCCAGATATACCATCATAGTTTGGGACTTGTTCCTGCATCATTATAGTTTGGAGACCTCTTAAATATCTCAAAATATAGGATTGACGGTATAATGTTTATTGTCTCCACTGGACAGAAGATCATGCCACCCCGGCTTATCAGGCTATAGAATGTTCAGTGATAACATAAAATATTCATCATGTTGTATCAATTGAGAAAAAAATTCTTAGAAATTACCTATAGCAAATTTCATTTTATGTATACATATCTGCATAGAGAAAAGACTTGAAAGGTCTATATAAAATATTATTGATTAGATGCTATGATAGATAGAGGGATGAGTAATATTAAATTTTCTTTTTAATGCTTTCCTCTAAAATTTCGACAATGAATATGTATGTATTGCTTTTGCAATATAAAATGTAAAAGCTATTAAAGAAAGCAGATACAGGGAGATAAAACAGGTTTCTTGGTGACCCGGAGTGTAAGCTTGGAAGAACAATGGCGAAAACCCAGGAGTCTACATGAAATGTGATCCATTCCAGTAATAAGCGGCATTATAAGACACTGCAAACAGTCCAGCTGCCATGCCGACAGCCCCAAGCTATGCTATTCCACTACTTATCACTTTCATGTCAGAACCAAGCACAAAGCTTGGAGTCACATCATGATCACGTTGTGGGTTCATGTAAATCCATGCCATTTAAAGTGACTTGGTAACTTTCAATGACTAAAAAGATCTTCAAAACCCTCACAGTTTGCCATCTTCAATTCTCCAGTCATGGTTTGTTTTATGTTAAATCCTCATGTTTGGGGCAGCAAGCACAGAAACTGTTGCTTAAACTAGAAGCTTTGCCAGGAATCTGATTCACAGGTTGTGAGTCAGTGCTCTCACCCACCCCTCGGTGCTCAGGACTCTGAGTGACAAAGTCTACACTTTGCCTAATTAATGTTTCTTTGTCCCTGATACCTTTCCCTCCTTCTTAGGGAAGAGCCTCTTTTTTTTTGTGGTTTTGTGCTCCACTTGAAGAGGATGAAAATGGATAATGTTTACCTTTCCTTTTATCTTGGGGACTATAGGTGCCAAATGGATAGAATATACTACTATCATTTCGTCTGTAGGTGCTCAGAGCTTCTTGACAGTTCTCAGAGCATGGTCTGGGAAGCGCTCCGCATTCTGAAAGCTCCTAAGGGACAGAAACAAGAGTTACATTTTGAAAATACATTCTAATTTGAACAATTGAAGCAGAGTGCAAGACGGGCCCTTGTCTGAATCATCTTGAAAGTCTCATTCATGTATATCTTCAATAGTGGAGAATCAAAATAGCCCTATCAGATCAAACATCTTTCAATACGAAATAAGCAGCATGGACAATGTAGTGTTAAGGATTATAAGTGCTGATAGCCAACACAAAAGAGGATTAACTTTATTATTCTTTCCCCCACTTACAACAGCCTTCTCTCAAATTCCCTTCCATCTGGGAGTACAGCTTGTGGCAGTGTCAATATGAGAATACAGTTCATGCCAAGGGTGTTTCTCTGCCAACCAGCTGGTTCCTCTCTCCCTCTGCCACTCTCTCTCTCTCTCCATAGCTAAGTGCAATATGCTCTAGGACAAGTCAGAACGCAAGCAGGATGTGTCACCGGAATGTCGTGGTTGTGTCCCACGGTGGACCTCAGGCCTTTGGCCAGATGCTAAAGTAAATGACTGTGACAAGACCAGACAGTGGTTCTCCCAAGAGTCTTTTTTTTCCTTTCAATATTTCCCTTTCCTGTTTGCATTCTGACAGTCTGCAAACAAATTCACAGTTTCCTGCAAACTGCTGTATCCACAATAACGCCCCACACACCATCGTCCCCAGGTGCTGAAGATGTAACGGGACAGGCAGTGACAGAAAGCTCAGTTATGCTTTCAAGGAGACTATGGCACAGGGAGCCTTCTTTTGCTCATTGTTCCTATTATTTGTCTTCCTAACAGATTTCAGGCAAATAAATGATTTGGAAGTCATTCCGGAGCTCTTCCCTTGGCTGTTGGTGAGAGGCACATGTTGCAAACACAGACCCACTCCCTCCCAAGCTCCCTCCTCCAGGAAAGGGCTCTGCTAAAACAATGCACTTGCTTTTACTTTTTCTTCTTTAGTTTTTTTTTTTTTTTAAACATTTAGTATCTAGCTAAACAAAATATTTGAAGCATTCACTTCTATTCTATGGCCTAAATAATTAAACTGTTTTTGGCTGCACAGGGCTATTAGCTTCCTGGGCAGGCTTCTAGCAGTGCTTGCCCACCTACCATCTTGCCCTTGGCTGCTACACTGCTAGTCCAACCACAGCTGGTACAGGAGACCAGTGACTCCTAAGGTAAACCTGGAGTCCCAGGAGGCAGGAGGGTTGGGACTTGCTTTGCATTGCCTCCTGTTTTCACTTAACAATAACAAGAAGAATAAAAACAATTTTTTTCTGCTTTCCTAGCTCTTTGATAAATGACACAATCAATGTCCCAACAACTGATCAGTAACCGGCCTAATTAAAGCATCCAGCCTGTAAAATAGAGCTGTCGTGGAGGCCTCCATTAGTGTCCCAGCCAATAAAAAATATAATGGATTTTTAAACATGTTCTGCCTCTGTGAAGATGAGCTGCAGCAGGGAGGAAAAATGTTTTGGGAAAGAGGAAAAAAAAACCAGGTCATAACCCATTTTTAAATACCAAGTCTCTAGGCACAAACAGAATCCGCAATTCAACCTGAAGCTCATCCTTTGAAAAACATGCTTCTGTTCAAAATGATTCTGATTCAATCACAGGCTCATTATGCATTCTTCCCGAGGTTCTCATCAAAACTGTTTACCTATCTTGTACAACTGGCTAATGTGGGGAAAAAAACAACAACTTTATATTTTGACTTTTCTTAAGCAGCGCCTTCATTTCTTTTCAACATCAGTATAATGTTCCAGCAATTATGGTGGCATTCTTGCCAAATCTAACTAATTGATTCACCCTGATGTCTGAGCCATGCATAGACCTCCTCTGGGTTAGGGATGCTTTTCTGTGGACCAGAGGGCACTCACTGCTTTGTGGGGATAGATGGAAAAGCAGGTGTACCCAACATACACTGTGCACAGCATATGTATGGCATGGGGCCGAAGATTTGGGAGATAAGATAGTTGATATTCTTGAAATTTAATAGAGATAAACTGTACATTAGGCTTCTGTCTTTATAAGGAATAATACTTTTTAATCTTCATGGCTACCACAAAGATTCTCAATAGCTAAGAGTCAAGTGCCTGCTCATTCCCCATGGAAGGCATATAAATATTAGGGGAAGAAAACGGATCTTGTTTAAATGTCCTCATAAAAACTGCCTTTTGTAACAGTCCCTATTCCTGATCGATCCCCTGGTGAACTGTATTAACAAGACTTGTGTGAGGATGGTAAGGAACTGGAACTTAATACTTTCTAATGCCAATCCCAGTCCTCTCTAGACCATGGAACTAAAGATGAGAATGCTCACAGCAAAGCCCTCAGACTCCAGGAGCTGGGATGTCGTACCCATCCACCGCCACTCACACGGATTTTGCAGAGAGAAAGCCAGGATGAGGGAAGAAGAAGGGAACAGACATCTCACAGTCTATTGGAAACACACTCCTTCTTTCCCCTTTTACTTTGGTCTTTGTCGTCTGCATGAACACGATGCTCTGGTAGCCTTTTTCATCCTTTCTCTTGGTCAAGGCATCTTTGTTAAAGGGGATGTCAAAGGAAGTTCTAATGTGCACATAGATAAGTAGGGCTGACTGAGACCTCCCCTCTGCTGCCCTTCAATTTACTGTTCAATAAGTGGGTTCCTTGCATCCCAGGCTCTATAGGAAGGACCAAATGACACCAGACAGGACTTCTCTCATGTTCGGAAGCAGTAGATGGGGTGCTCAACTATGCACCTAAGTGAAGGCCATTAAATATTCATGAAGACTCTGTCACTTAAGCAGAAGCACATGTGGAAAACAAGCTCATTCATTATATATAGTCTCTAGTAATTGGCCAATTTACATTTATTTAACATCTACAAGGTTATATACAAAGGAGCATAAAAGGTACAGTTGCTCCTTCCCAATGCTGATAATACAGCACAGGAATATACTCTGTCATTTCAGGACTCCAGACCCCTCTGGCAGAGGAAGTAGGTCTTATGTGTAGCTTTTTATTCACCTAGCAACTCAAACAATGGATAAAGCCGGTACCTATATCTGTCTTCTACACTTCAAGCACTCACATTAGCTGTATTTTCATGGTCAGGAAATAGCAAATTGAGGATTTTTAACTCAAGTATCCATGTAGGATCACCACTGACATACATTTCATCTTGATACTTTTTCATTTTTAAATTGGTTGAACTTACTACTGAAACTAATATTTGATATTAGTTTTGTAAATAGTATATACTCTTACTTTATATATAGATATAGTGCCAGAACATATCTTGTTCTTAGAGACTCTCCTAATATGATGATACATGATATGTTGATATTTTTGTTGATTTTTATGAATTTACTCATTTTTCCTAAATTAATTTTAGAAATAGTTAATACTTAATCCTTCATGTGTAATATAAAATATTGTTTTAAGCCAATTTAATTTACAATTCTGTGTGAATGGAATGTTCAGGTATATCAGCATTTAAGATCTATTTTGTACTCAAGGTTCATATGTAAGTGGACATTTTTCTGACATTTAAAAATCGTGATCAAATATTTAAAAGGAGATAGGACCTCCATTTATTTAATAAAATGAAGAACAAAGTTTGCTCAACAGATCAGACATTAACTTAGCTACACTTCAGGGCTGTTTTGTCTAAGTGCAGTTTATCGAGGGAATATAGAGATTTGATTATAAACACAATAAACACTGTATATATTGTATATATCCATACAATCAGGAACCCTCTAAGGTACAGACCTTGCTAGCACACCACCAAAATTTTATTAAGAAAGGTGCTCTTTTTAAGGAGTCCAGAACCTTACCAATTTCTGAGCATAGGCCCTGGTAAATATAGACCTTTATATGCATATTTCAAGTTTTTTTATTGTATCTAAAATATGCAAGCACCTCTTTCTTTCATATATCTACCAGAGTCTGTCTGTGGTATATATTTCCAAGTACAGACTCAATAAATGTCAATCCACCACATGAGTGATAGAATCTGTACATTCCAGAGGCTATTTGAGCAAGTTTTAGGAAAGTCAAGAATGGTATCACCTCCAGTGGCCTCTCCGGCCTCCTCAGAATCACCAACTGGATCATGCCCCGGATGTTTCCTTCCATGGACATGGATCTCCTCAGTGTTTCCATGGCTTCGTGGTTGGACTTTCCCAGAAGAGTTTCCCCATTTACAGCAATCAGTTGGTCATTTGTTCGGAGACGGCCATCCTGAGGCAGAGGGGAGAACACAGTGTGAGACCGGAAGCATGGTGATAGAACACAGTGTGAGACTGGAAGCATGGTGATGGCGGGAAGCCGTGTGGAGGAAGAGTCCAAGTATAAAAATGAGAGATCTAAATGTAAACCTTAGTTCCTAGGGATGATCTATTTTCAATGGCAGGCAGAGGTTCTGGAACTTTTCAAGCAGTCACAAATACTAACAGCAGTGATCTGTATTTGTGAAGCAAATAAGTAGGGAATTATTTGTAGATATCTTAGAGTCCCGAGCTGCAATAACTGAGATGTTTATCATGTTTCTTACCTAAGTCTCTGTCTGGAAAACATATGAATCTAACACACGTTTTCCATCTGCTTTGGCAAAGACGATGGTGGGACTCAAGGAACAGAGGTTGAGAAACAGGAGAGGCAGCCATGTCTCAAAAGCAGGGTTTGCATTTCAGACATAGAGAGACATGCTTGAAAACTGTGCTTCACAGCATAATGTGTCTCCTAGATATCACTGCTAGCTCTGAACAAATTCCTCACATAATTTTCTCTAACCCAAAGCACACATAACTCATCCACCGTTCTGAAGAAGAACACAGATATGTATAATGAAGAACCAATTTGCCCTAATAGCTCTAGC
The DNA here is from genome assembly GCA_964023405.1 of Apodemus agrarius. Taxonomy (NCBI): domain Eukaryota; kingdom Metazoa; phylum Chordata; class Mammalia; order Rodentia; family Muridae; genus Apodemus; species Apodemus agrarius. Next base: position 62,628,074 of record OZ030014.1, on the reverse strand, counting down.
AGGAAAGCAGATTTTCCTGGAATATTCAGACTAATAAACATGTTTGTCCAGCATCTCCTAGAAGAGACACCATTTACCACTAAGCACCAGGAACCCTGATATTTGGAGAGTCAATCTGATTCCTCCTCTCATCATGCAAGACAATTCATTCAGAATTCACCTTCAGCCAGAAGCCTTCTATTGGCTAACATATCTAGAGGTGGTTGATAAAGTAGGAGACCTGATTTTCAGGGAGATAACTTGGGCAAAGCACACTGCTTCTACTCTCTAGGAAGACTCGGGGAGAACGGTGCTTACAATGTTTGCAGGCTGGTGGCTATCCTATGCTACTTGACTTAGCTACAAGATTCAGATACAGTTAGAAATCCTGTCCTGGTGCCAATGCAAATACATTTAACAGAAATAGGAATAAGATACATAGTGCTTTACTTTTCCAGAGACTTCTTTCATTAGTTACTTTTGGTGACACTCACAGACTCAATAAGTTAAGGAGATTCACATTTTTGTAAAAATGTCTACAAAAATACATACTAATGGAAGTATAACTATGACATGCCTATGGTCATGATAACATGCCAGATGTTACTCACGAAAGCTTAAGTTTTGTAAACTTTGACCCCTCAGCCCTCTCTCCTAATAGCCTGCTTTCTCTTGGCTACAGTTATGTGAAGAATGAAATGCATAAGTGAAGAAAGAAACCTCCCTGAGAAATGGTCAAAACAGACACACAGGTAAGAGGGGAAGCCAGTCATTGCATTGAGCCTGAGAGAAAACCTGTGGGCTAGTTGATGGCCTTCAAGCAATATAGGGCAGATGGTCAGAGGAATTGTTGTTCCCTAGTAAACAGAGAGAGAGAGAGAGAGAGAGAGAGAGAGAGAGAGAGAGAGAGAGAGAGAAAGAGAGAGAGAGAGAGAGCTGTTAGTCCAGAGAGCATGTAGAGATGCCCTACACTGCACCTGGTGGATGGGTGTTGGTCGCACAGGATTAAACAGGCCACACAAAGGAGTGCATGCTCACTTGAGAGCAGCATTGAGAATGGCAAAACACTGGGATCGATAAAGACTGCGTAGCTGTTCCGAGGCCCCCTGCCTCATGGGAACTTGATGCCTCCTCCCTCTGGCTTTAGAACTTCACTTAACCTTTACCCTGATTTACCGAGAAAGAAATCTCTCTTCTGCTATCCAATTGTGAATCAGGCACACAGAAGAATAGGATTAAGCCTCCGTGAAATGGTGAGATGGGTAAAACAACCACAGCCTTAATGGTTTAGTCACATGAAATGAAGCACAGCTGGATCTGCCCCAATTTGTCATATGAGAAGAGGACCACTGGTCTGAATCCTGTCACTAAAATTCTCCTAATGTGGCTGGAAGCTGATGTGCAGATTTTGAGGATGAAGACGGAGAAGAGTGGGACACCATACAGGAATACTGGAGCTGTTAACAGGAGCTCATTTCCTGAAATGAGGCAGTGTTAATCCCTGCAGAGGTCTGTCAGTTGGGAGGACACCTCATCTACCATGGCAGGAAGAGGAACAATAAAAACCGGAGGAACCCAAGAAATAATTTAATGAGAGGGCAAACATGAGAAGAAAACAATTGTCTATAAAAGCTTGTAACAACAGCTACTAATATAAACTTGTTTCTAGCCACACCCTAGGTCTCAGGCATCTCTAAAACATTCAAGTAGGATGTGTTTACTATAGTGAGGTCCAAAACAAGAAGACAGGTCAGGCGACCCACCCCAGGGCCTCTGGAATTTTTTTTTTTTTCTGAGACAGTCACATTTATCACGTATGTCACTCGAGAGTTGTGGGCACAATAGAAACCCACACACTCTCATTTGCAGGAGTGGCTGTCCTGTTGCTATTGGTGCATGCTTCTTGCTCATAAGATAAATGATGAGTAATTTCATTAATGGTAATACCAGGAAGACCATATTGTCTTAACATTTAGAATACTATCACAAAGCTTGGAGCTTAGAAAGGTCCTCAGAGGTCATCTTGTCTAACCCCTTCCATTTACAGATGAATAATATAATGCTCCAAGAAGGCATCATTTATCTAACACCTATTAAAAGAAAGCACTTCCATATATATTTGAACTGGCTCAGCTGGTTAAGACCAAAGTTGGAAAAGAAGAGAACAATCCATACCCTGAATCCACTAAGGTGTCCTAGCTACATGAATACTAGTGACTCACTCCAGGAGACTACTGCTCCAAGAAAAGACTTTCAAAACAGTGAAGACAGTATGCCACAGCTATCCACAGAAAGATCAGTGTTTGAAATCTAGAGGCATACACAGAATGCAAGGTCACAGGGATGCCCAAGCAAACTGGAAGATGTCTTCTGCTAGACATCTTCTAACATGATGTTGCTTGAGGAGAGAATTGGCTACTCGAACTCAAGTGTATCCTTTCTCAAGAGCATGCATATCTTTTCACTTTGAAATAATTTTCACCAAAGAAGTTAGGTTTCTATGACACTTTTTTTATTAATATTATGTTCAGATAATTATTTGGTCATGAGAGTAAAATCCCACAACTTTGTATAAGTGAATACAAATGCCCAAGTCATTTTAGGATGCTTCCTCCATCAGAATCTGGGCCATGCTTATACTTTTCAAAGAAATAAATCTTGGGTTTGCACAATGGCTCAGAGGGTAAAGGCACTTGCCATGTAAGCCCGGTGATGAACGTTTGCTTCCCGAAAGCCACAAAGGTGGAAAGGAGAGAACTGACTCCACAGACCTGTCCTCTGGCCTCCATATGCATGTCATGGCATGTGTGCTCACATATACAGATACCATATGCACGTGTGTTTACAGTAACAATAACAAATCGTTTACAAGACAAAGAGAATCTTTCCTTCTTATCTTCCTATCAGCAGAATCTTAAGCAACAATGTTGAGGAGAGGGGACTAAATGAGAGTACAAACAGTGACTCCCTCAGGATACTGTAGTGGAGACATGAGAAAGTTGTATGAGATGTAAGTCTCTTTCCAGCCTGTGATGGGAAGGCTTAGAAAGTCATCATCCCTGACCACTTATCATAAAAGGAGGGATCAAGAGCTCAGAGACAAGATGCATGAGTATTACATCTCCCTTCTGCAAGAATATCTGTGGAAGCATTTTGTGTGGATTCTTCTAATCATTTTTTCCAATGACCTTGTGATTTAAATATTTCTTCCTCCTATACAGGGATGTAAAGACAGAGGATCAGTTTCATTAATTGATTTCAAAAGGGACTTAGCATTGACAATTCTTATTTCTCCTTTTTTCTTTTTCTTTTTCTTTTTTCTTTTCTTTCTTCTCTCTCTCTCTCTCTCTCTCTCTCTCTCTCTTTCTTTTTTTTTTTTTTTTTGAGACAAGGTCTCAGTTTGTAGTAGCCGAGAACAGGCTAGCTTGAGGCTCACTCTGCAGCCCAGGGCTTGCCTCAAATTCACAGCAATCCTACTCAGTCTTGCAGTGATGAGGCTAGATATGTGATCCTATTATGCTATTTTGATTACTAGATCACATTTCTAGAAATGATTAAGAGTACTAAAATATTGATAAAACATTTAATAAGATTCTACTGTGTAGTCATTATGTCTAAGATAATTGAAACCTTATGATATCACTATTACTTAAAAGAAGAAATTGAGTCTGAGAAGGGTTGGATTAATTGTTGCTAGTCATGTTCTAGGACCAGATCTGAACCAGGTCTGGGTTACTCTGGAGTTTTGTTTCCAGGTCCTTTGCTAATATTCCTTAAGCTTTATGGGTTCTTAGACCTCTTCTAGCATCTAATAAAAGTTACACATTCTAGTCTCTTCAAAGCAAATATGTACACCAGGGTTTCTCTGCAGTTGCACATTTGGATCAGAGAATTCCCTGTAATGATGGGCTGTCATGTGTTGCAGGATATTTCATGTGCTCCCCACAGTACTTCACTGACTTCCAGGGGATCCTGTGACCTCCTTGCCCAGCTCCTGGTGCTCAGTTCTTGAGTACTTCCTCTGTTCTGATCTGGTGACATTACGTGGCTTGGTGCTCTTCTGTTGCTCTGTTTTTATAAAGCTCCTCCATGTAGAACCATAGTGATGCAAAGGAGAGACTAGGTAAAGAGCGGGGCTCTGCAGAATATCCCAGAAGCATGAAAGCTGGCTTTCCCAGGAAGAGTTGGCTATGGCCCAAGGCCAATCCACATTAGTCTAGGGTGTTGAGAGGATTAATCATGGCCAGATGTTGGCTCCTGCCTCTGCATGTTTCTAACAGGACCTTTGGTAAGGCCTCCTGGGATATTATCAACACCCATGGCCCCAAAGTCACACTTCACAATATACATTCCCTGGAGCAGTAGATACTCTAGGCAAAGTGGCACCCGATCAGCAAGACAATTTCCCCAAATGAATCCTTCTGAAAACTCTAAAACTACTCTATGACGATATCTATTTATTGTATTTTTGAAAACAAAACAAAAGATAAATCAGTGAATTGGTTCCAGTTTGTTATCATTTAAAGTAACTTTGAAACAACAGTTGAAAAGGACGTGAACAAAGGAGCAGTCCGGGCCACGGAGCAGTCCGGGCCACGCTGACTGCCTATGGTGTTCACCCTACACTGCCTTACCCATGTGAAATAGTTTCAGTTTACATCATCTGCCCTAACACACCTGAAGGACGAGAGACACCTTTCCCACCAAGAGCCCTTCTTCACGTATGCGGCTCTGTCTCCATGCTTCCTCCTTCCCCAAATCCCTTTGCACGTATTTGACAGCCAGCTCCCTATCCTCTCCAGCCAGGCTGGGCAGCCCACCTGCTCTCACAGCTATTCTCCGGCACGGCTAACTCCCCCTTTCCCCAGCATTCCTGTTACTATGGCTATTTGTCTAATGCTACCCTCATGAAATCAGCTTCTCACACATTTAATTTAGTATCCTTAGCTTCCTAGATTATAGAATGAGGAGATTTATTCTGTGTCTCCAATTTATTATAGATTGCCTAACTCACTCTAGAGGCTAAAGAAGTGCTTGTGAAATTGAGTCATTTGAAAAAAAATCTTTTAGTCAGGTACATGGGGACTGGTGTAAGTTTCAACTATAATGAAGAAATCATTTAATTTATAAACTGCACCTAAGAAGAATTGATGAGCTGAGGCTGGCTTCGTTACTTTTTGTCGACTGGCCCCATCTTCACTTACGCTGCTATTTGTAAACTTTTTGATGGATTGAATTCGGTTATCATTTGAACTCCACTCCATTTGTGGGGAGCAAGCTGATAAAGTCCCAGCATCTGCAGAATTTGGAAATGTTTCTAAGGGAACTAAAAAGATCTTCAGAGCGTAGGGACATTCACACTCAAAATCATTTTGATATAATGCTTTCAAAATATAGCCTAATCCCTTTTGTTTAAAACTCCTGGACAAATATGGGATATACATAAAAACATTACAGCCTCCTATAGCCACACTTACCATTTTTGCAGCAAGAAGGTTTGAAACAGCCTGACTTAGAGTCTCAGAAGTATTCAGTGGGCTGGGCTATAGCATGATAATAACATTCTGTGGTGCTTGTTTTACATTTTCCTGTTTCCTGTCATCCCAACTCCCTTTCCATCCCTTCCTATCTCCTTCTGGATTTTGTACTCTTAATTTACTTTGGCCTAGAAAAGCAGATTAAGAAAGCTGGTTAGGGCATATGTGTTATACATGAATCAGGAATATTCTGCATGAATGCATAAACAGATTAGAATCTCAGAGATCTTTCCCATTGTATTTACTTTCTTCTTTATGCTCTTGGGTTTCTTTTTTCTAGGGTGGGGCACGTATGCTTATTAGTTTGGGGCAATTAGAATTACCTGCGGTCCTTAACTGGTGTTCTCATCTTTTGAGACCTATCTACATCCATACATAATTTACATGAACTAGTTTAGCAAAATGTTAGGTTTTGGTCCAGGAACAGTTGTGCCAATGGAGAGACAATACAATATGGCCTGAATATGTGGGAAAGCAAAAAGAAAACAAAGAGAGGACCAGGCGCCACATCCACTTTAAGGGGAATGTAAACCTTCCATCAGGCCCCTCCCTCCAGAAGGGCTCACTAGCTACAAGCTGCACCCCCCCAGGGGATTTTGGAAGGGTATTTAAATTATAAACTATTTTTAAATAGGTACTAATTTCAGATCCAAAGCACCATCATTATGATAGATCAATTTGTATAGATTGCCTTTTTCCTTAAGACTGACATCATACGTGCTTTCATGCTTAATGAGATTCATGGTATACAAAATGCACACTGAGATGATAAGAGTTTCAAACCTTGCTCTGGACAGACCAAATGCACTTTTTATGTGTATTTGCACACATGAAAAAGTCAGAAGTGATAAAGATTGGCAGTCAAAACAATAATGGAGGCTGACAGGAGACGGGAGAATGTTAGAAAGTACAGGATACGACCGTTTTGTAAAGTCCTGATGTTTAAATGCACAAATGATGACATGAATTAATGCCTGCTAAAAGTTTCAAAGCCCTAAAAGAAAAGTGACTCACAAGTATTTTCCTTATATTTTTGACTAGTGATATCCTTTTTAGTTTTATTAAACATAAAATCATAAAATTCTTACTACATGTGTCAATTACAAGTCTCTTGGTTTATTTGGGGACCATGCATCAGTGCTCAGTTTGTAGAGCTGAGGTGTACAGTGTAGCTGCTCACCACCCACACTGCTGTCTCTCTGTCAGAGGAACAAGTTAGAAAGCCACCAACTACCAGTGATTCCTCAAAGTTCTCCCACTGGTAGGAAATGTATCAGTTTAAAAAAAATTGGAGGGCTGAAGAAATCCTTTCACATTAGTGTTCCTTTAAAAGCTGTCCCTTTTATCTTCCTTTGGACTCATTAATTATAAATGTGCCACATGATTTATAGATACTTGCAGAAATCGAGGTGACAATTCCTCAGTCTGTGTGCTCTGCGCTCCCTCTGCTAGGAGGGCGTGATACCAGTCATGTAGAGACCTCATGTCTGGTCCTTCCTTCTCGACCTACTGCTCATGTGCACAGTATCCTCTCAGCTTAATCACTTGAAGATTGTTGTGAATACGTGAAGTAGTTAGAATTCTCATATCTGCTCTGAAATAGTGAAGAGACTCTGAAATTCTACACCTTTGAGAAGACTCACCTCAAATTTCTTGAACACACAGGATGAAGTTACTTAGATGATGTCTATTTCACATTCTGGGTGCGTACATTTGCAATTAGCTAGGCTAGGCATTTTTCTTATACTTAATTTCACCATCATCAAGTAGTTTTTATTAAGCACACACTGGGCTAAATTAGTTTTGTACAGAGTAACATTCTTAAATGCATTCTCTCTATTTAAGAGTCCTTAAATAATCCATCTACCTTATTCATGACATTTGTTTCCCTTAGCAAAATAAATAAATAAATAAAATAATAATAATAATAATAATAATAATAAAATTTTAAAAGTTCTTAAATTTGAATTTTTATCTTACTATTTCAGGGCTTCAATAGTGTATTTTCCACTCCTAACATCAGCATATTCAAATGTAAAAAGTGTAAACCAGAACATGTGTGATGCATGCTATTCTCAGGCTTATGATGTTTACATCTTCTCTAAGTTTATAAAAAAAATCATCTTTTCTAAAAATTATTTCAGAAAAAGCAGCCTAAGTAATTTTAAGCAATCAATATAAAAATAACAAAATAAAAGTATATTAAATTTTATATAAATAGTTCATTAAACGCAAAGCAGAGGAAAGTCATTGGACTTGAAAATATTTAGCCAGTAATTAAGAATGTAAAGTCTTCAAACTGACTGTAGAGACTGTGCCTGTGTGACCCTGGAGAAAATATAAAGTCAGGTGTTAACATAGATTTGGAAAAAAACAAAACTTTTTCAAATGCAGAACTGATGTTTCTTTCCATTTAATAGCAACAACAGCACATGTTACTTGAAGTTTCAACCACAAAATGAATTTGAGAACATCATAATTTCGTCCTCGTTATGGTTCTTGTCTGTAGAGAATCTAACAAATAGTCTTATAGTCCATATAGTTTGTTTCTAGAAGCAGTTACCCTATCCTTTGGTACAATGCCCAGGAAGAATGACAGAAACTAAAGTAAAAGCAGAAGCCTGCAACAGGTGCACTGTGGAAGTGTATTTGCATTGGAACTCCAAGAGGTAGCTTGATGTGGGTGTGGTCCATGCACTCCATGTGCATGATGCTGTGATATAGCTCACAGAGAGGCTTCAGAGGATTCTGCAAGGAACTACAGAGGCTGCATTTTTAGGTATTATTTCCCTTGCTCTGCTCCTGTGTGTGTGTGTGTGTGTGTGTGTGTGTGTGTGCGTGCGCGCGCGCGTGTATGTGTGTCTGTCTGTCTGTGCTGCATGTATACATACACCAAAAAGACGGAGCTCCAGTATGCTTGTACATGCCTGCTGTGTAGATAGGTGTGGAGACCAGAGCCTGACAACAGGGTTTCTCTCTACAATCACTTCTCCATCTCTAGGCTCTCCCTATTCCCCACTTATTTTCTTGGGTGTCATGTCTTACATTGTATATTTAATGTTCTGAGTTAGTTAAGGTTTTGAAGATTTTTGAGTATGGTAGACCTGCAATTTAACTTGTCGTGAAAATAGCTCAAGTTTCTGCATGTTTCCCAAAGCACCCGAATAGCTGCATGCGTTGAGGAGCAAACAGGTTTGCTATTTTATTAGAAATAACCCAAAGAGGAAACAGAGTGGCTTGAAAGCAGTAGCCTGGTAGGTGAGAGAAGAGACAAAAGGTCCTCAGTTAGAATCAGAGTCGTTCTGAGATGTTACATCTGGCAGTAGCTGGTCTGCCTTTGTTTATATCAACAGACACTCTCAGGAGAATACGGCACTCAGAATCCACAGGAAGAATTTGGTCATACTTTTCAAAGTAGTTTAGTTTTCAGCAATCCATCTTCCCTTAAGGGAAAAACACCTTGAGAAGCAATTAGTGGTATGCAGGGCTGGGAGACAAAGAGTGCTCCAGTAGAAAAAACTACTTTGTTGATTTCAGGTAAAATCCTAGGGCCAGATGCTAACATGGGTGTCCCGGTGCTCATCCCCCTGCCCCAGGGACATGGCAGTCTGTTACATTTGTTTCTCTTCAACCAGGACAGGAACAAAGTCTCCAAACAATTTTTGTAAGACATAATCCTGATTCATTGAACAGGTGGCAATTTTCTGAGGAGTAACAATGGATTATTGGACTAGCAGAAAACAAATATTAAAAAGTACAATTCCCTTCATCTTTATCAGGTTCTTTGTGAACAAAGCTCAGGCCTGTATTTCACACAGTGAATGAGGTAAACAAGACAAATAGGTAGCAACCATTCACAACAAGGCTAAGTTCACAATTGATGCCTCTTACTGTTTAAGAACAGCTATAAATATGCTGTCCAGGAGTTTTCAATGGTGTGATGGTCTGACTCAGCAGACCCAAGTCAAGAAGAAAATTTACATAAATGTAAAGTGAAATCTCTCTGCAAGAAATAGGACTATTAGAAACTGCTTAGGTAAGGAACTGCTCACTTACACAAACAGATTCACATATTAAACAACACACCAATATCTGCTGGAGCTGAAGTTATTGCCTATTTAAGAAACAAAAGCAAAAGCAAAGATGTCTGCTTTTAATTTCCAAGAAGTCATCTCAGTTTCAATTTTACTCGGAATAAATTCTGCAAGAAGAGCTGTCATTTGCAAGAGAATAAGAGAAAGTGGGTGTCTGCAAGCATAGCACCTGTCCTTAAACAAAGCAGACACTTCGATGGCTTCCTAAGAAGGGTTAGCATAATGCAAAACTACCAGGAAGTAGCCCCTGACTGCAGGCACACAATTAGATGGTCTGAAATTATGTTTGCTCTAAAGCAGTGTAGCATAGGCTATGAGTCCGATTTTTTATTCAGCAAGTCTAGGTTATCTCATAAATGTGGAACCTTGAAATTACTGTCATGTACAATCCCCCTTTGACAAAATGATATAATAAAAATGTGAAAACGGATAAAATCAGAGATTCCATTTTAAATACTTATGGGGCCTACCTAGCATATGGCAAGTCATAAGAATACTGGATGCTGATGCATGTTGCCATTGTTATCAGTGGGTTTCCATACTGACTTTCATTGTCTTGAGACACATTAGCAGGTATTTTAGATTCGTTCATAGACCTCATAGCTTTACTGATCTCCATACCCACACTTCTGCCATTTTCACTGTGGCCACCATATTTTCTTTTCCTTGACCTTGGATTCAGTCTTGGGACTCCTCTGACCAGTTTTGTATGTGTGGCATGACAGTGTGCCCCTTCAGGGTCCAATCACTGTAAGGCATCGCCCACAGCTACTAGCCCTCTGATACCTGTTAGCCTAATGACAAAGGCTTGGTAATAGATGCAGAATATATTATACCTGTAGGACTACAATGTGACAGAAAACACTTGGCCTGCACCAGAACCTCTACCACCACCAGTAACTGCCCAGCAGAACCATGAACAAAATAAAAGCTTAATGATTAAGTCACTGAACCTGTATGATTATTGATCATGTTACACAAGCTAACTGAACTGGAGAATAAATAAAAGAACCTATCTGTAGTGCAAGTCCCATGCTTCAAGGAGTATATCAGCTTAGTGTTTAAGTTGAAGAAAAAGTGGAAGTGAGGCACATAGAAAAACAGTGCTTCCTTAAAGCAAGAATTCTAAGATCTGGCTATTCTTGTAAGGTCTAAGTAGATTTTCACAGCTTTGGTACGAGGCGTTACACATAGTTAACAGGAAGATCATTTGCAATGGTTAGCATTCACTAGAGGCTTTGTTAGATACCAAGCCAAAGACTCTACATCAGTAGTTCTCAACCTTCCTAATGCCATAGCTCTTTAAAATAGTTCCTCATGATGTGGTGACCCCAGTCAGAAAAGTATTTTGTTGCTACTTCATGGCTGTAATTTTGCTGTTGTTATGAATTGTAATGTAAATGTCTGGTATGCAGACTATCTGAAATGCAACCACACAAAGGGGTGCAAACTGAAGGTTGAGAGCTGTTGCTCTATGTGTATTGTCTCTTAAAGCACAGCACTAGCTCATAAGCACTACCAACTTTACTGACTTCCTAAGTGAGGCTGGTTTGGAAGAGTAATTTGCCTATGTTTACATAGGAAGAGTGAAATGACAGTAGGATTCCAACTCTGGCATATCATTACATAGTCAATGGTCATCAGGGACACAAACATGCTGTCCTTCTAACAATTACTTTCCTCCTCTTGGTCTGTTGTGTGCATTAATTACTTAATCCCTGAGGCCTATGGACTAGGTTCTGCAGATGAGAGCATGAGAGATAACTAGCCAATATCCACGCCCACAGCTTCACATGGACACCAAGCAGTGGTAGCGCTGGATTTGAACACAGGAAATCCAGTGAACTAACACACCATGCCATCAGCTTTGGTCTCACAGGCCACCCCAATGTCAAAGAGTGGGGCATACTCTTCTCTGCTTTCTGGACTTGTACTCATACAAGTGCTTAAAGGGGTCCACATTCTGGGCACTGTGGTTATCTTCAGGTATGAAGAATGGTGAATGAACTTCATCCTACAGTCTCTTAGAACCCACTAAGCTTGCATTTTTTACAAGCACAATTTTCCCATTTGCTGCCTTCATGTCAATTCATTTCTAGTTTTATTTTTCTTATTGTATAGTTTTAGGTGCTACTCTACTAAGCTATTAAATTAGAGGACTATTAATGGAATAATTAAAAGAATAGAATTCACAATGACTTTTCAGAACTGTTAGGAAGTACAAACATAAGGAGCTGGTGCCCAGGTCAGTCCACATACATGCTTCCAGGGTGTAGCAGGAGAACCTCAATGGTCTCCATCCTTTAGGGACTGCCTCTATCTGGGCTTCCAAGCACCACAGCCCCATCCCTATGTTCCAGGCAAACATCACACCCTTACCTTGAAAGCAGCACCTCCATGGATGATGGACTTGATAAAAATACCCAAGTCAGTTCCAGTTTCTCGAGATTTATTCCCTTTCAGACTAACCCCAAGACCAGCGGAGCCAGAATCATTCAGGGGGATCTCCAAGGTGAGCTGCTCGCATGACTCCAGGGAGAGAGCATAACAATCAGGTTCTCCTTTCTGTTGGGAAGAGTGAAGAGAGGAGGGCTGATTATCAGTTCACCTTCTCAGATGACCTAAAGCAGATGCAGTTGGCAAGATGAGGTGGCCAGACCTCCAAGAGTTATATTCCTGCCAAGGAGCGCCTACCCATACTCTCGGTGGCATGCAGCCGTTATATCTACTACACGACGGAGTGCTCTCTGGGGATAGAATTTGGTAACAATGGTCAAGGAAAAAAGACTACTTCAGGAGGCTAAACTGTAAAACTCTAAACATTCTGTAAGATACTTGGAAACTCAATAGGCTATTTTAAATAATTAAACAGGCTGAATGTTAAACTCAACAAATGTCAGGTTTCAGAATATTCTTAGACATTATTCATTCTCAACATGTCCATCTCATGGGTGTCCTAATATATAGAAATTTGTGAAATTTTTGGAGAAATACTACACTTATATAATTTGAGACGTTTCATGTAGCATGGAAACCATAGTATTGGTAAAGATTATCAGTTTGGGACAGAGCATGGAAAAAAGTTCATTTTAAAGTTAGAGAAATGTTTTTAATGGATTTATATCCATTGAATTTAATTGAAATTGAATTTAATTTCATCTTATCAAAAATCATGCTTTAAGCTTATATCTTTGTATAGCAGAGACCCCCTAAAGATAAATAAGCTCCTAGATTGCAATAAAATGTAATTATGCATAATAAATATTCATGTCCTCCATGACAAATGACACCAATCCACTAGCAAACTAGTCTCCAAACAGACAGAGCTTGGTGGCAAAGGTCAGGCTGATGGGCCAGCTCTCCTGGGAGAAGTATGTGACTAGTCACACTTGGTACCGAAGGTTTTCAGTTATACAGTTGTGAGAATCCGGCACGTGCTGAGCGCGTGACAAGTGCCTGTGTGCCCCTCCCGCACCTCTTCAAGCTTGCAGGAATGTGAAAGGGCCACAGCCACAGCGCTTAACTGGAAAATTTGAAAATGAGATGTTCCTGAACACCATCCACTCAGTCCAGGCTGGCAGTCACTTCCTCTCTGTAATTATGTCTAGAGACTCTCATCTTAAGGTCACTTTGAGGTGACTCCTCTGTAAAATTGAGTATTTAAAACATCATCATGAGTGTCTGGATGTCAGTCTCAAATTTGTATAAAATCAGAAGTAGCAAAGAACCCATAATTAAAACAGGATTAAGGGGTCTGATCATAGCCAGAGCCACTGACCTGACATTTTCAACCCCTAACAAAAAAGACAAGAACCCACATTTAATGTGTAAAAAAATAGTTCTTTCAATTGCTTTTTTTTTTTTTTTTTTTTTTTTTGTATATGAGGGTTATTGGAATGATTCTGACAAAAGGTTGTTCAAAGAAATGAAACTGCATTGCCTAATTTAACAAATATATGATTGGTAGGTCTCTCTCTCTCTCTCTCTCTCTCTCTCTCTCTCTCTCTCTCTGTGTGTGTGTGTGTGTGTGTGTGTGTGTGTATATATATATATACACGTGCGTGTGTGCTAACTTGTTGTATTAGCTAATAAGCAGATTCTATTTCTGGAGTCAAAGTTATAGTCTTTTCGATGTTTTTCTTTTGCTGCTTTATCTTTTCCTCTTAATTGATAGAGAATTCGTATTCTTTACCAATACCTTTGTACTATTCAAATCCCTCACTGAAATGCCAGAGCCTTAAATATAAACAGCTAGCCCTTACCTTTGTCCTCCAATAAACCTAATTCAGAATCCATAACATTTTACATTCATTTATGATTTTGAACCTCTCTGGGATTGGGTTAATTTAAGTCTAATTAAGAAATATTACTATATAAACTATAACTTAAAGGACAATTGTTCTCACTATAAGTTGTGAACATTTTAGGATCTAAAACTTGAAAGTTCTTTGGGTAGTACTTAGAGAAAATGATTTTTAAAACCTAACTGCTTTAGAAATACAGTTGTACTTTGTTTAAGAATGGGAAAGAAGCTGATAAGTACACTCCTAGAATACATGATTTCCTATGGCAAGTGTACAGTGTCAGTACATACATCCAAACAGCTCAGGATACCCTGTTGTACATGACTGTACATTCAAGTCATCTGTTTTATGATCAAGGAGTTTTCATTTAACAACTGTATTTGATTAGTAAGATTGACAGTTATTATTGTTTTACTCTAATACCTTTAATTTGTTATCTAAGTGTGGAAACAAGATAGAGATCATGCAGATTCATGGTTACCTTTTCATTTCAAAGTCAACTCCCTGACATGGGGGAGCCAGAAACACAACAGAAACAACAAATCCGAGGCTGCAGATGAGAGAGTTGACCGACTCCAAGTACTTGACACGTGCAAAAGCGCTTAGCTTCACTATGACCCTAAAGGTTTCTTCATTATCAGGGCCATTTTACAGATGATGAGATCATGGTGCATCACAGCCAGGTACCGTGCTAACAGATCCCAAGACTTGTAAATACAGAAGCTTTGGGATTGCCAAGCAGCATGGCTCCTGGCTCAGACTCTTATTTATTTTTAGTAAAAGGTCCTGAGCTGTTTATTATATGTCTGTGTTGTCTAAAATCATATAGTCATTTTAGTGAAAGCAATAAAAATTATCCATGATCTATGATTAAAGATGATATGAACTATGTTGTAAATTGGCTATTAAATGCCAAATGTTGTCTATACTTACAGTGTATATTACACATTAAAATATGTCTACAAGGTTGGGAAGGTGGGACAGAGGAAAAAGTATTTGCTGTTCAAGCAAGAAGACATGAGTTAAGATCCTAAGTATCCATGTAAAAGCTGGGTTTGGCTGCATGAATCCAGAGTCTTAGAAAAGCCAAGTGTACATACAGACATACACCACATAAATACATACACGCACACATAAACATTGAATTATTAAGCATTACCTCATATACCTATTTCCGTGGGAAAATGGAAGTAACAACTCTTAAAACCTGTTCTCATTGAATTTTAAGAATGTAATACCATACATCAATATGAGTTACCGTCACCATCCAAGGAGTGCACTGATCCCTAGTTCATTCTTGTGAGCTTTGAAACTACTATTTTACCAATACCTGTCCAGTCCTCTCACCCTCTGCTAGTCACTGTTTTACTGTCTACTTCTGAGTTTGATTTTGTTTATTTTTTATATCTTTTTGTTTCTCTTTTCTTTTTCTGAAACAATGAACTTTCATTACAAATCCCACGCAAGCATCAAACTCATGGTAATCTTCCTGCATCCATCTCACGAGTGCTGAGGTTATAGATTTGGATTACAAGCGTGCGTTGCAGGCCTGGCAGCCTGATTATTTTCTATGCCGCTATACATCCTTGTGTTCCAGATTTGCTACCCACCATGACGAGACGTAGTCAGAGGACATTTCAAGATTAATTCCTTTAATGAAAGTAAAATGATACACAATTTATAGTCTGTGCCAACTACAGATATGCTTCCCATCTTCGTTATACTGTAACAGACTCAAGTCATAATTAGGGGTTTCTAATAATGGCAAATTCCCAATGGTGAAGGAAGCCATTACAGTAGTTAACACAGCCATTTCCTCTCTTAGAAATAAATGTTCCTTTACCTAATGTATAAAGGAAAAAAAATCAATATACTGAATGTCTCCTACCAATAATCCTGGTTCAAATGGCAACTCTGAAAATTAAATTCAAAACTTATCAGGCAACATTCTGAAGCAGATGGGGAGGTGAATAAAATACTTATCAGTATCTTTAATGAAGGACATCAGAGATGGGACCAACCAGGGGACAAAGTGACATCCAGACTACAGATGATCCCTGGCTTACTGTCTTTTTGCAGGAGTTGCTCCAACTTGCGTCATAAGGACCCCTGTCTTTTCCTCCTACAGATACCTGCAACTCCACACTAAAAGCATGGGCATAGCAAGGGACACTTGTGAAACACAGTTTTCTTTAATTGCCTCCTCATTACTTCTTATAGCTTGTCAGTAGATGTCAATCCTTTGGACACAAAGTCCTCAATATTCCCAGGGCTAGGCTGGGATGAATACTTAAAATGCCCCCACTATTCACCCCTAAACCCAACATCCCAGCACATACCAGGTGCCATTCATATATAGTCCTCAGCTTGGGCCTTCTTAAACTTAGCACAACAGACATCTGTGCTGTGGACTGTCTTATGCAGTGTAGTTAACCACAGCCCTGTAGCCTCAGTAGTGTTGTTCCTGCACCAGCTGTGACAGCGAGAAAGTCCTCAGGCATTGTCATATGTCATCAAGGGTAAAATTCCATCCAGTTGAGAAATCACTGGACTTGAATTAACATTACCAAATGTAGCCACATTAAAAAAAAATTGCCTGGGTCTAGAGAGCATAACAGAAGTTGCTGGCTGCATTGTTATTACTATGTTCCCAAGTCTCAAGACAGCAAACACCCTGCAAACTGTGCAGGCCTTCAGTCCACAGGCTTATGAGCAACATTTGGTTAAAATGGACTAGTACAGTAAGTACATCATGCTCGTTCTCAGCTATGTGTATGGCTAGATGGTAGCTAATTTCCAAAAGCAGGTATTCAATGTCTGTGAGATGAACAGAGTAGGGGTGATGATAGGCAATGATACATCACTTGGTACAACCCCTCAATGATTTGTTTTACATACACAAGGCTCTATAACTAAAGTATGTGACTATCAAGTACAGTCTATGAAGCTAGTTATATAACTACACTAACACATTTGCTACTTTGTACATTTTATTTATTAAACTATTTATATAACTGTATTAACAAAGCATGAAAGTAAACTTTGTGTCCACATGCTTCAGTTGTGTGTCACAGACATGCTGTACCATATATGTACATATATATATATATATATATATATATATATAGAGAGAGAGAGAGAGAGAGAGAGAGAGAGAGAGAGGGGAGAGACATCATCCCATCTGCTGCCTACTTAGCTGCCTATCCCAATTTATCTTGCTGGAAATAAAACAAATTGCATTATCTACTATCACTAGAGTAGATTGTTTACTACTATTGTAGTGCTGCTATTTTCTTTTCATTCTATGTTTTACAATATTAATGAATTTCTACAAAAGGAATATGTTTTAAAAAGAATGCATGATGCTATACAATCATTTACTATATCATTATACTGCTAACTATGGAAATAGAAAAGAAACCTTTAAGGGCATGCATGTACACACATACACACACACACACACACACACACACACACACACATATCTACCCTATTGAAAACTATATACAGTACATATTCTTAGGTCTATTGTCCACATTATTTAATTCTATTATATAGAGCATATACATTTTCTATGTATGCATTTACATTTTTAATTTTTTTAAGATTTATTTATTTTATGTATATAAGTACATTGTCACTGTCTTCAGACACACCAGAAGAGGGCATTGGATCTCATTACAGATGCTTGTGAGCCACCATGTTGTTGCTGGGAATTGAATGAGGGACCTCTAGAAGAGCAGTCAGTGCCCTTAATTGCTGAGCCATCTCTCCAGCCCTGGGCTCAGAGTCTTAAAACAGTTGTCTCAGACTGTGTACTGGCTAGTATTGTGTGTCAACTTGACACAATCTGGAGTTGTCACAGAGAAAGGAGCCCCCCTTGATGAAATGCCTCCATGAGATCCAGCTGTAAGGCATTTTTTCAATTGGTGATCAAGGGCGGGGGTGGGGGTGGGGGTGGGGTGGGGGTGGGAGAAGGCCCAGCCAATTGTGGGTGGTGCCACCCCTAGTAGTTCTGGGGTTTATCAGAAAGCAAGCAGGGGAATCAAGCCAAGTAAGCAGCATTCCTCAGTGGCTTCTGCATCCACTCCTATGAGCTCCTGTCCTGACTTCCTTTGGTGATGAAGAGCAATGCAGAGGAAGTGTAAGCTGGATACACCCTTTCATTTCCAATCTGCTTTTTAGTCATGATGATTTTTGTGCAGGAATAAAAACCCTGACTAAGACAGACTGCAAGTGACCATCACAAGTGACCAATAGTCACAGTACCTTTCCCAAAGTTTGGAAGCACTGTGATCCAGTACCCAAAGCTTTATTATCTATTCATCTGTCTGCACACATTCATCCATTGGTCCATCCATCTACATGCAAATATGCACGCGCGCACACACACACACACACACACACACACACACAGAAACACAAGCACAACTACAGAGAGTTTTATGAGACAATACTTACCAAGAGTACAACTCATAACTCATTTTGGTGTTTTTTTAATGCTATTCTATTAAATATTAATTTTTAACTGATTATAATGTATTAGATTAAATCTATAGCCTAATAATATATAATAGTTTTCATTTTGGAAACTACTTTAACCATATATATATGGGAATTGTTTTTATTAAAGATAGAAAAAAGCAAATGTAAAGACAAATGGCAAATGAAGTTTTAAAATTTTTAAAAGGTATTTTAATGCTTTATCCCACCCAGTTCTAACCCTAGCCTTTTCACAAGTTATCTTCAAGTTCTTATAGTACATCATGTCTATAGAAAAATCTATATACCATACTAGATGGCTATATAAAACGGTAAGTATATCATTCCTTGAATGGAGTTACTTCTCTATTCATATTTTTATTTTCTGTAATATTATTTATATATACCATATCATATAAAAATGATATGTACAAAATATCAGAGTACATATAGAATGGAAACAAAACAGCAGATACACACACACACACACACACACACACACACACAGACACTCACATCACACCACATACTGAATAACTTGTTGCGTTTGGAATTCAGAGTTAGTCAGGGCTACTCCAGCATGAATGATAAGAGCTACTCCTTGCTAACTACAACAATTCAATATTCTTTTCTCAAGCATTTATTATGTACTAAACACTACAGAATGCACAATGCCCAAACACATAATTGGTCAAAGTTTATTGAGCAACACAGAGGCCTCTTTCTGTTCATTTTTGCTATGTGAAGAGGGGGGTTATGTTTAAGAACAGGAGCTAGGAACCAGGAGTGTCTGCACAGACCTTCTTGTACACACTAACCCCCTCTATAAAACAAACAGCAAAAGTAATTGCTTGGTGTGAGAGGAAAAAAGAGCAGCAGGAAGATGGATGGGCAGGGAGGCATCCCTGTTATTAGTTTAAGAGTGTTCCAAATGGGGCCATCTCCAGACTCACAAATGTCCTATATTGCAAAGTAGTGCTTGATTCACGCATGCAAGTGGTAATAACCCAGCCTTTCAAATCCTGGGGGAATGCAGCAGCCCACAGGGCCAATGCTCAATTTCCCAGAAGCCCAGGTCAGACCTGAAAGCATCCATGCTGAACCTTTTATGGCCCTCATTTCATTAAATGCTGTGCTTGGGGCTCAGCAGGAGCAAGCTCTGGATGTCTTTGCCTTGCCTCCCAGATGTGTAATTAGCCTGTGTTGTAAGCAGCTTACTTTATGCAAGAATTATGTTTCACATGCAATCATTTTGTCAGTTACAAAAACTCAGACAAAGGGTTTAAAGAAAAGAATGAACATTATTTTTATATATAAAGCAAAAAGCCATACCTGGCATTTCTGCCAGAATATTTTATAATAAGCTTAACCATTGTTAACTTTAGCCTAAGTAAATTCTAAGGAATTCAAGGGATAAAACCTTTGTAATAATAAATAAAATTTCACCACAGCGAAGGGATAGGACACCTGCAAGACACTTGGTTTTCTGACTTTGCTTTAATTATTATTATTAATCCTCTGAAAAAGCCTTAGGTCACTATTTTAAGCATAAAAGGTTTTTGGTCAATTGGATTATATAAAATTCAGAATGTGAGTATCCTCCTGCCGTGGGGGCAGAGGCTCTTCCCAGCAGCAGGGAGTCATTTTAGTTCTGATTGTCTTTTCATAGAATAAAGAAATGAAAAGGCTGTGAGGTGAACAGGCACAAGACAGGCAGGCTGTGGCCTAGGGATGCTGTTGTAATAAATGGCAAATGTCTTTTCTCTTTACAGTATCTGTCAATGCATGGACAGAAGTCAGAACACTTGTTGATCTACATGTGGGCAAATGAAAACCACTTTAAAACAGTTTCTCCCTCTGGGTAATATACAAATTTCAACAAAGAATCAGAGGTTATAATGAGGATTTGCTGTTGTTTGGTTGGTTTATTTTTTTCCATTTATTTTTTGAGATTGTATTATAATGTCTCTCCCTTCCTTTTCCTCCCTCCAAATCCTTCTATATATTCCCTCCTTCAAATTCATGGCCTCTTTTTTTTTTCCTGACTAATTGTTATTGCATGCATATATACATATGTACGTACATATATTCCTTAATATAACCTACTCTTTCTGTATGATGTTACTTGTGTGTATGTTTTCATGGCTCTGAACTGTGTGTTAAATAGCCTAAAAATAACTGAAAATTTAATACCATGTTTTTGATCATAAAAAACAGGCAAGACAAGTCAATGTTAGCCTAAGGGGGAGAAAGTCTCAGAGAGCAAAATGAAGGCAAGGCTGGTATGAACCCTCAATGGAAGGAGACACACATGCAGATTATAGTTAGCTTACCAGTGTCTATCTTAAATTTATGTCTTCATTTTGATCTCCCAAAGTTCATAGTTATTCATATTAGTTAAAATCTATATAGAAATTATCTGTATTTGAGATTTTTTTTCTTACTTGCTAACAAGCCTGCAGGAGAGGAAACTAGCAAAAGCAAAAGTTGCTAGCTACACAATGTGCTAAAACCAACCAACCAAACAAACAAACAAACAAAAACAAAAGCCAGATTTGGGTAAGTAGAAGGTTAAACTAATATCCAGAAACAAATGTCAGTATATGGCCATTCTTCACTGGCTGTGCCCTATAAAATGACCTTTAATGTAATGCTGGGTCAAAGCATACAAACTACCAGGAAAACCAAATCAGGCAAACATTTCTACCTGGGATTCTACACTTGTAATCCCAGTGCTCGAGCAGAGGAGGCTGAGGGATCCTAAGCCAAACAGTGTCTCTCAGACAAACCTGGACTACATGAGATGCTGTCTCACAGAAACACAAACAAACAAAACAACTACAGCGATCTCCTCTTAAATCAAATCTGAAAGAGTATAAGACATTAGAACCTCAACAGCATACCATCAACATGTACATTTATAGTACTTATTTTATTTGTACTAAAATGACTAATAAAAATGAAATAAATAAATATTTTATGTCAGGCAAAGTATATATGTTGGTGTGTTAGAATTCAAATAAGCGATCTAATTTTTTAAATTAGTAGTTGCCTTTTTAATATTGAGAAATGGTGGGACTTTCTGTTTTGCATTTATTCTTTCATGTTTGTGATGGTTCATATATGATTGGCCCAGGGAGTGACCCTATTAGGAGGTATGGCCTTGTTGGGGTAGGTGTGTTACTGTGGGTGTGGACTTAAGACCATCACCCTAGTTGCCTGGAAGTTAGTCTTCTACTAGCAGCCTTCAGATGAAGATGTAGAACTCTCAGATCCTCCTGCACCATTTTTGCCTGGATGCTGCCATGTTTCTGTCTTGATGACAATGGACTGAACCTCTGAGCCTCTAAATCAGACCCAATTAAATGTCTTTTATAGAACTTGAATTGGTCATGGTGTCTGTTCTCAGCAGCAATACCCTAACTAAGACAGAAGTTGGTACCAGGGACTGTGGTATTGCTGTAATAGGCATGACCATGCTTTTGTTTGGAAGAATGTGGATTTTGGGATTTTGGATTTGGAAAGCCATGAAATGATTTAAGTGGGGCTTAATGGGCCAGCCTAGTAGGAATATGGAAGACAGTGGTGCTGAGAGTCATTTGAACTGTGCAGGCCTGCTGGCCCAAGAGGTTTCAGTGGAGAAGAACTTTAATATGTTGCTGAGAGACTCTTTTTGTGATGTTTTCGTGAAGTACATGGCTGCTTTTTGCCCTTGTCTGAAGAGACTGCCTAGGGCTAAGGTAAAGAGATTTATATTAATTGAATCTGCAAAGGAAGTCTCAGAAAAGCCCAACAAAGACTTTGTTCTCTGGTTAAATCTGATGAAGAGAATTTTGAACAAACATAGCAAGCTGTGAAAGGAAAAGTACAAAATATATAGTTTGAGTATTAAAGGGACTCCAGGAAGTGAAATGGAGCTGAATTCTAGGATATTAAATTGAATTAAGGGAGTGGTGACCTTGGGGCAAGATTCCACCCAGCTAAATTTAGGTCCTTTAATCCCAGGAGGCACCAATAAGCAGATCTCTGAGTTCAAGGCCAGCCCAGAACAGAGCAATTCTAGGTGAAGAAAAACTTAAATCCAGACTTGGTGGACCATACCTTTAATCCCAGTTTTTAGGAGACTGGCATGCAGATCTCTTGAGTTCAAAGTTAGTCTATGGAGCAAGATTCAGGACAGCCAACTTAGGCAGTGAAGGAGCTGGGAAAAAGGAAGCTAGTGATAATGCAATAGAACAAGGGGCCAATGTTCCTGCTCCTGCAAGCAGCAGAACTCAGCAGCTTCGGCCATGTGTCTCAGGCTTTATACTCAAGAGGAGGAGACTACTGGGACAATTGATGCTGGTTAGCTGGAGCTAAGAAATTAATGGTGATTAAGAAAAGACCAGCATTACTGAGGTAAAATCTGGGAAGTGTTTTCTGAGAGCACAAAGAAGCTGTATTCCAGAGACAGCCAACGTTGTACTTCATCCTGCAGCTGTACTTGGCAACATGTAAGAATCATCCAGGTGGTATTGGTTTTGGAAGGCATCATGAAGAATAGCTGAGGCTTGGCACTGTGAGAGGCCATGGAAGGCCATTGGTGAAAGTGTACCCTCAGTTGTAATTGGCAGCCCAGGACTGAAGGGATCATGCAAAGGAGTTGAGGCTTGGTACCATGAAAAGAGCCTAAGAAAGGCTTTGGTGAAGCACAGTTGCAGTGGAAGACCCTAGCATACTGGAGATGCCAGTACCATGGGATGACCACCAAGAACAGCAGTGGCAGCGGAGTGGATCAAACTGAACTTAGAGTGCAACAGAGGGCAGGGCAGGAGAAGTGACACCAGCTCTTTGGAGATACACAGAAGATCATGTGTGGATCTCAGATATTGGAACAAGAAGCTGTGAAGCTGAAATTGACTTGGGGTACCCAAGATGTTAAAGATGCCAGAGCCACAGGATGCCTGCCAAGGAAAGCTGCTAACAGGGAGTGGAACAAGCCCAAGAGAAACAACCTTGTTGTAGTCAACAAAGATGAAAAAGGGGTTGGATATCTGAAGACTGCTGTGCCATCAGACATGGAGATGCAGAGCTTAGACTTTGCCCAGCTGGTTTCCTGTCTTACTTGGGGGATTACGGTTAAGTGATTGGATGAATCTCAAAAGAGACCTTGAAGTTTGGAATTTTAACACTGTTGAGACTGTTATAGACTACAGGGACTGTTGAAGTTGGACTAAATGTATTTTGCATTATGCTATGTTTAAGTATGGCTCCTATAGAGTCATGTTTGAACAAGCCTGTGGGGGCCAGGGAGTGGAATATGATGGTTCATATATGATTGGCCCAGGGAGTGACCCTATTAGGAGGTGTGGCCTTGTTGGAGTAGGTGTGTTACTGTGGGCGTGGACTTAAGACCCTCACCCTAGTTGCCTGGAAGTTAGTCTTCTACTAGCAGCCTTCAATTGAAGATCTAGAACTCTCAGGTCCTCCTGCACCATATCTGCCTGGATGCTGCTATGTTTCTGCCTTGATGACAATGGACTGAACCTCTGAGCCTGTAAGCCAGCCCCAATTAAATGTTGTCTTTTATAGAACTTGCATTGGTCATGGTGTCTGTTCACAGCAGTAAAACCCTAACTAAGACAATGTTATAAAAGTAGATTAGAGAGCTCAGTGTGAGGGTGGATACCTTTGATCCTAGGACACAGGATTGGCAAATCTCTGTGACTTCAAGACAAAACTTGTTTAGATTGAATATTTCAGGCAATCCAGAGCTATATAGTGAGACTGTGTCTCAAAACAAACAAATCATCAAATATACACCCCAGTAGATTAGAAAAACTGTATATTAAAAATGCCATAAATACTTATCCAGCAATAACTCACTGGTTGGAATGCAAGAGTACATACTTAAATTTTTTTCCAATGTATTATTTTGTGTGGAAAAGATATACTTGTATGTGATGGGGGGAGGGGTGTATATGGAAATGTGGAAGTCAGAAGAAAATTCTATGAAACTGGTTTTCTCTTTCTGCTTTTAGTAGGTCTGGGGTCAAACTCAGATGCCCAGGCTGGCCCAGTGCCTTTTCAGCTGACCCACCTTGCTGACCCAAGAATCCATGCATTTTCATGAATGTAAAATGGAAGACCAAATGTGCAACATAAAAATTCAGTGACTGCTGGGCAGTGGTTGGGAGGCAGAGGCAGGCAGCTTTCTGAGTTTGAGGCCAGTCTGGTCTGCAGAGTGAATTCCAGGACAGCCAGGGCTATACAAAGAAACCCTGTCTCAAAAAACCAAAAACAAACAAACAAGCAATCAAACAAACAAACAAACAAACAAACAAAACAATTCAGTGACCTATGAAAGGAATGTTAACCCTAGGCAGAGAAGCCCATTTAGACACTGGGTTCTTAGGTGACGTATTTCCAACATGTTTGGATCAGAAATCCTTGGTGTTCCAGGTTAACCATCTCAAAAAGACGGTTCATTATCAAGGCTTAGGTAGACATAAACAAATAATATGAAACAGGACCGAGCGCTCAGGCCTAGCAGTGCCTGCCCCTCTCTACTCACCACTTGCCTTCTGCTTGGGAAGCAGCAGAGGCACTGACGGACAGGGACCATCCCCTAAGTCTGCACCCTGCTCAGATTTTCCCAGGAGGTCTCTCTGGCCTCAGGGTGTGCTCAGTTAAGGCTGTTTTCAGCAACTAAACCAACCAACCAACCAACCAACTAGACTCCCTTTAAAACATCCTCTAGTTCTGTCAGCGAATGTGGGAGAACCTTGGGAATGTCTCTGAAAAAGATTATTCTGAAAAAAAAATATCATGAGACTTGTGAGAGCCTTTTAATGAGTATATATGTAGAATCTTTGAGTGGGAGGGAATTCATCTCTCACTATGATTGTTTGTTTAAGACAGGGTTTCCCTGTGTTACTCTGGCTGTCCTTGAACTCAGAGAGATCTGCCTGCCTCTGCCTCCAGAGTGCTAGGATTAAAGGTGTGCACCCCACTGCTAGATTGTAGCTTTCCTTATGTGATACACATGCAACCTGTGGTCTGAGGATCATAGGAGATAGAAAGAACACTGGTACACATTCACAGCTTGAAAGAAAGCTTATCTGAACCCAGGCTAGACTAAGCAAAACCCAGGTAACCTGCAGATATATGAGGCAGAAATAAATATTTGATTGTATACAACATAATTTGGGAAAATTGTAGAATTGGGAATACTTTCATAGCATGGTACAGGAGAAGCTGAGAGTTCTACATCTTCATCTGAGGCTGCTAGCAGAATATTGGCTTCCAGGCAGGTAGGATGAGGTCTGCCCACAGTGGCACACCTACTCCAACAGGGCCACACCTTCTAATAGTGCCACTTCCTGGGCCGAGCACATACAAACGATCACAGGCTTTGTTCACAAATTACGACAAAGAAATAATGGCATCAAAAGGGTTAACTACAGTGCTCTAAGGCATCTGAGGCCTTTCTAGTAACCTGTTAAGATTTTCTCTCTGGAGCTTTCTTGTCCTCTGGCCCAGCCACTATATCTAGCATTCCCTAATACAGAATGCCTTGAATGTATGAGAGAATATATATTTTAAACATCCTCCATGTAATGGTACCCTCCATGATGGGATAAGGAAAGGCTTGTCCTTTAACTAAAACAGATTGCTGGGAGAGGAGAAATCTAGCCAGAATTAGAAGTGAATGTTCCTGCCTTGATGATAATGGACTGAACCTCTGAACCTGTAAGCCAGCCCCAATTAAATGCTGTCTTTATAAGAGTTGCCTTGGTCATGGTGTCTGTCACAGAAGTAAAACCCTAACTAAGATAAAATCCTTTCACAATGAGCATGAGAATCAAGCACAGAGTGCCACAGAAGTAAATGCATCACACAGAAAAGACACAGAACCCGAAGCTCTTAGTGTTGAGGAGTTATTTCTATAACTACATTTCTCTCCCTAACCCTCCTCCCCCCACCCTCTTCTATTCCTTCCTCTATCTTACTCTGCCTCCTGCGGTTTGGATAGGGAAGCCTCCATAATAGTTAAAGACAACAAATTACAGGTTACTTTCATTGAACTCTTAAGAGGTATAATGGCTACTGAATGACATCTTCCCCCATTAGAGTCTAAGGACAAGGGCGGTCTATAGAGCGATCCTCATTCCAAGCACATGCACCATTAGTTAAAGCATAATGGCTCTAAAAAAGACACTACAGTCTTTTCCCCCAACTTAAGAATTTTTAAGGTAGAACTGCATCTTACTTTCCCTTATTTTCTACAACTGGAACAGTAAATACTCATTTTTAGGTCAGAAAATAATGCACATTAATTCTAACGCAATGCAGTAAGAGTGCTAGTGTGGCCTGCAAAAGGGCACAGTTTGTCAATTAAATTCTCAAAAATTAAGAACGAAGGGAACATTTGAGGAAGAGTAGAGAAATGGAGGTTTTGCCAATTGGTTAATGGTTGTGAGAGAAAATAAATGATAAAAACATAACCATTTTTACCCTGTGGGTTTTTTGTTGTTGTTGTTTTTGTTGTTGTTGTCTGAGCTGCATCTAATGTGACTCCAGCAGGAAAGCAATCCTGTTAGTCTGCTACTAATGATAAATAATTCTAAATTCCAAACCGGGATGGAGGAATCTCAGTGGGTAACAACCATTTAAAATTCATAGTGATGTTTACTATTGTAATGAAAATGTTCTTAGTATATGTAATATGCCATTTGCAGATAGACATATAATTTGCCTTTTATCTTAATAATTAAATCAATTACTCTGTTTAAATTAATTGTTAGACAAAAGTGACTATAAAATAAGAAGTCATTTAGGTCCTATAGAGGATGAGAATTCTTCCCAATTAAAATGTGAATGAATACCTCTTCCTATTGTTCATTATGTGACAGACAAGTAGAAGGTAGAAGGGAATCTACCCAGAGTTGATTCATGGAGGAAAGTGAATCTGCAAGTCAGCCATTGCTCCAAAACATAGCGTGTGACAAAATTATCCCTAAAGTGGGTTGTTACACACCGCACAGTAAACTGCATACTTACGGTTTGTGTTTCTACAGGTTGGCTGGAGTTGAATTAGCACAGGCTGGGCTCAGATGCACTATATGCTTGCCTCCCAGCCAGTGATGAGGGATGTATATGTTCCCCATGTCCTAATCGCATCCTTATATCCCTCAAATCATTGGATACCCAAATCTTGTTGATCACATGATGTGAGACAGAGAGCAAAAGTCAAAGTGCTTTTCAAGCATTTGGTCACACAACATCTGCTCATATCAAATGGCCAAATTCATTGACATGGTTAAGTTCACAGATAACAGTAGGGAAACAGACTCTAAAGATACTGAGATCTCAACAAGGGTGTAGTAATACAATGCTACTATACAGATATGAATACTTGAATTCCACTCACCAACTGGATGCCACTGTTTTGATGCATAGCTCTTACCCAGGGCCAATGATTAAACACACAGGATTTATATTTTTCTTCCTGGATCATTGCCCCCACTGACACAGTGACGTTTCCTGTTTTCTCAACAAAATTGGCTTGTGGGCCTGTGATATTTTCTCATGATGAAGAAATCGGGGTGATCCCCTTCATGACCTTTATGTTCCTGAAGGGAGAACTGGTCAGAGGGATGCAGCTCTATTTAGATGGCTTAAACTACTGGCTCTGCCTTTCACTTTGTATTGCTTTCCCTTGGTACGAAATTTCTAAAGTCTCTTCTTCCTTGCTATAATATATCTATGAAAGCAAGACAAGGGTGAGGAAATAAATTTTTATTGCTTTAATTCTGGTAAAATCAGTGTGTAAATGTGAACATTTTAAACGTTCAGAACAATTCCAATCAATATTTTGCTAAATGAAGGTTGGGCAGGATTCCTTTCCTTCACGAACATTAGTAACTGCACTTTCCAACATAGGCATGTAGAATGCTCACAGACTACATAAGAACTATCTCTATTGAGTTTAAGCCTAAGGCGTTCAGCTTCTAAAAGTAATCCAAACAATGCTATTTTAACTTCAGATGCACTTCAAAGGAAGCTTCATCTAAGCATAGTTAGTAAATGGTGTATGTTTTTGGTCAAGTGCTTCCTTGTTGGACGAGACCTACAGGCTTTAGGATATGTCATAAAATCATACATGAGAAAAAAATCACATGTATGTTTATGTATGTCTGTTTACCACAGAAAGTATTTTCAATTAAAAAGAATCTGACTCTGAAAATGTGATAGAATAACGGTCTTTCGTGCTTATTTTCAAGTACTTTGTGTCTCAGCATACTGACTAGATCTTTGACAGACTCCCCAATCTCATCAGTAGGTGAATCCCCTACTCTCCCTTCCGATTTAGCTTTGTTTTTCTCATTCCTACAGTTCTCCCCAGTTTCTTCCTACTCTTAAAATGACTTGCCATGTCGCCCACTTTAACAGTGCCATGCCGCTGTTAGCTAAGGACAGAGATTATATTTCATTCAAATGTTGAATGCATTTAGTATCTGGGAGGGCATGCATCTAATACATATTTGTGGGATTACTTCATCAATATTGTTGACATTTCTCTGCCACACTGACCCTTGGAAAGAATGGTATCAAAGGGCACAGAATGTGACAGCCAAATCTTGTATCTTATCTTTAAAAACAGCTCTTTTAACATTTCTAAACTGAACTTTCTGGCATGTCTTTTAGAATAGAAATCATTCACATGTTGCAAATACCTTCTATTATGTTTTACAGGAGATTGTCTGCCTAAAGTACATGTTCTCCCCCCACTAAATTTTGAGAACTGACTACACACGGAGACTCATCAAAGCCCATCCTAACTGCAGTCTCTGTGGTTAAATGCTCACCTAAGTTGTTAGAGTACTTTATATGTATCTAGATATATATGTATATGTATGTTTTGAGAACTGACTACACACGGAGACTCATCAAAGCCCATCCTAACTGCAGTCTCTGTGGTTAAATGCTCACCTAAGTTGTTAGAGTACTTTATATGTATCTAGAGTATAACACTAATCATGCAACATCTAAATCTTCATATAAATCTTTGAGGATAGGAAGGACCACAAGGACCTCTTATGTTTATGCCACTAATATCTATTAAATACAAGACTAAAGACAGTCAGATGGAATGGAACATTGCTGATAGATACTCCTTGGTTTCTTTTTCTATATACCAAGCTACATTTTGTTAAAAAAGAACGTTTAAAAAGTATGTTAACTAAGTTCTAGCACTAAAATTAAAACCATTTTAGAGGCTGGTAGTCTATTTGTACAGGAATTACTATTAACACAATCCTCAGGACAGAGAGATGGCTCAGTGGCTAAGAGCACTGACTGCTCTTCCAGAGGTCCTGAGTTCAATTCCCAACAACCACACGGTGGCTCACAACCATCTGTAACAGGATATGATGCCTTCTTCCGGTGTGTCTGAAGGGAGCGACAGTGTACTCACACATGTAAAATAAATAAATCTCTAAAAATTAAAAAAAAAAAAAAGCAGGGCAGTGATGGCATATTCCTTTAATCCAAGCACTTGGGCGGCAGAGGCAGGCAGATCTCTGAGTTTGAGGACAGCCTGGTCTACAGAGTAAGTTCCAGGACAGCCACAACTATACAGAGAAAGAAACCCTGTCTCAAAACAAACCAAAACCAAACCAAAACCAAAACCAAACCAAAACAAACCAAAACAAAACCAAAAAAAACAAAACCACGATCCTTATGGCCAGTTGATATTTTGGAATCTTAGTACTGTTTTGAGGATGTGTGCAGCAGACAGAGTGACTGCCCTGCCCTGTTGTATAATAATGCTTAGCATGACATGACTGCTGACTCTTTAATGCCAAGAAAAGGCTGATCTATGCAAGGAAACAGTCTGCAGAAGTTTCTAAGATGGCGACACATTTCTTTTTCCTCATCTGACTGATCACAGCCACATCTATGTTTTGGTATGGGATGAAGCAAATCTGCTATTCATATCTACACTACTGTGATAATCGATATCTAGCAACTACCCTCCTTACATTAAGCTCATAAAGTTAAATTTTATAATCAAATATGACTATATCTACATCAACACCTTGATAGTTGATTTGAAAAGTTTGAATTTGGCCAGTGAACATTCCCTATAAATAAAGCTGCAAAACAAAACAAAAAACCCCTAAACTTTGCTTTGACATATTTATTTTTACCTCCTGGAACACCAGCTTGGAGGAAAGAACTAAATCAACACTCTTCACATGTTAAGTCTCTCCTGGTCCTTGTCATTTAAACCATTAGTCACAGGTATAGATAACCCAGAACAATTCCTATAGCTATGGAGCTTGAGAGGAGGATCTGAATAAAAATTCCAATATGCTAAAAGTTAGCATAAAGCAGGCAAGAGAGACACCTGGCTGGTTGTTTTCTTGTTAAGGTTGCTCTTGATCCCCAGCCTCTTCTCTCTAGGTGCTGGGTCCTAGAATTTTAGCAATATCAAAAGGGGAGCAGTTGCTAAATGAATATGAGTGACATCGAGACTGTCATATCTTAGTAGTACATATAAAGTAGTGATTACAGAAAATAATGATGTTTATGTGCCTCCTCAGTTTTTATTTTCTATAAGTGGTAGGAGAAAGAACTTACACACTGAAAATATGGAATAAAATAAATGAGAGGTATTTCTAAAGAGTAATTCATACATTATTTAGTAATTTGCTGTACTGTGAGACATTCCATATTTACATATATAAATATAGGTGTATAGTACACACACACACACACACACACACACACACATCTTAATCTGTCATTTAATAGTATACAACTGCATAAAAATTCAGCCTTAACTTCCTAAAAAAGCCTTCCTGTGCTTCAACTTTGCACATGAGCAAAACTCACTAGAATAATTTCCCCCATTCTCTTGAAAAGAAACAGAAAGGAAAACTTAAAATAAATGATCTTTCTTTTATTTTCTTCATTCTTTGAACAGTGGTAATTAACATTTACTCAATACTGCGCTCAATCATCTGTCTCCCCTGGGACAGCACTTTCAATTAAACCTCTTATTTCACCCAAGAAAGCCTGTTCTCATTGACCACAGCACTTGTGAATCTTGGATTTATGATAATCGAATGCACACCTCCTCTGGAGGAGAATGGCCTTATGCATCCTGATTGTTCTCAGACCAGCAGTGAAGTGAAAAACAAAATCAGTCCACCCAGAAGCCAGGAAGGAAGCTGCATTTGTTTAACACAGCGAGGGGCCTTTCACTACCTGCCCAATGACCTTGACCGGCTCTCTGCCCTGGCTTCTCCATGTGCTGGCTGCCCCCTGCCTGGCTGGGAGTTCCTGATAAGAGAGGCCAACTCCCCTGAGAGCCATTGAGAGCCGAGAGAAGAAGCAACACAATCTTGGGTTATATTTCAAAGGTTTAAGAAGGAAAAGAGGCATTTACATGTGAGAGTGATCTTTTCTCAAGAAACTCTACAGGTTAAAGAGGAGACTATTTCTTGGTGGGAGTGAAGGCAGGGATTTCAGATTCAGCCTAGCCACTAGCAAGAGGTAGCTTTTTGTCTTTATTTTCCTCTCAACCAGGATAAACAGTACTTGGTGTCTGTTGCAGGAGTGCACAAATAATAGTGACATGTTATTAACTTTGCCAGTATGAAAAATTACTTATTTATTTACAATCACACTCCGTAATGCAGCTGGAGACAAGGCTCGATCTAGAGTCCTTGCATTTCCATGACATAGAGAGTAAGTCACTGTTATGTAGAGCAAGCCTGCACCAACAAATCAACAGCCTTCATCTTTGTTTAATTTCTTTGCATGCCTACACAGCACATAAAATTATCCAGTTAATAATTGCATTAATATTTATCTATATAATTTATTTACAGCTTGTCTAGTATGAAGAGGAGCTGAGGGGTCCTATGTTTATGATTACACTGAAAATATCTGCCAAATTCTCAAGAAGTCACAAGAGTTGAACACACACTATTCTAATAGAACAATCCAGAAAACAGCTTTTTAGTATTAAAGACGACTTAAACCTTAATAAAGAATATTTATAATCTAGTCATTTTCTTTATGTGGGAAGGAAACAAGCTTTAACCAGTTGGTAGCTGTGGATATGGCCCAGGGATTCTTCAGTAGAAAGCACACTGAACACTTAGTTTTCTTGTAACCTTGGTCCTTGCAACTTGAAGAATTCTTTTTCTTTAAAAGAAATAATAGTAAATTTTATATGGACTATAGGACTCTATTGTACTTTAAATATACTGGCCAATATGAGATAATTTACATTCTAATAAAGGAATTATACTGAATAATATCTAGGGAAATTCACCAACATTACTGCTCAGAAAAGACTGAAAACAAAGGAACAAAAAAAAAAAATGGGCCACCTGTCCTTGCATGCTGTGGAAGTGAAGCTCTTTATGGTGGCCATGGAGGCTGTGACATCAGGGGAGGAAGCAAGGAGGGGCTCCCTCTGCATCTATTACTATAGCAACTAGTACTGTCATGGCAGAAGGTCAAAGACATAGACATGAGAAAGATAACTGCTGGCAATTTGCTAGCTCTCCACTTACTTAGGAGATGGCAGTCCGTGGGTCAAATGCTCCCTAGGCATGAGGAAGTGTGAAAGAAAAACACAGGAGAGAAGGATTCCTGCTGCCCATTCATATCTACAGATCATTCATAATTCAGGTCCTGTCCAAATTGAGTATAGGCCAAGACATCATGCACAGAAATTCAAAGAGTAGTGTTTGGAAGGAGAAAGACTCTTAGGAGACCATTTATTTCAATCTCCTTTTGTTTTATAATAAAGTTCATTTTGTCTGTTTATTGTCAAATCACTTTTATTTAATGATTATTTGCTTATAATTAATGAACACATTGATCTCTATGGCTTCATCCCAATTCCGAATGCAAAGTTGTCTCAAAGAGTAAATATCAAAGTTTGGAGAAATGGGATATGTCTGTCTCTTTAGAGACAGCAGTGACTGATGTTGTGAGAGGGTATTTGCCTATGTCAAGAATCCATATAGTTAAATTGTTGTTGAACAATTTAGGAGAAAGACGTGTGCTTTATCAACTTTGTATTTCTTAGGGTTTTTTCAAATAAATAATTTTTGAATGGAATTAAGATAATAAATCTGAATAAACAATTCAAACCCAAACATTTAGGAGCCTTCCTGGGCCACAATATAGTAGACTATAACCATATTAGCCCTCAGTGAAATACCTCTTTGAAATATGACTTGAGGGCCATTTCCATCCATACTGAGAATCTGTTTCTCTATGCCTGGCTTCTTTTCTGGTCTTGAGGCTTGCTCTGTCTAAGAGACCCCACTGGGCAGAATCTCACTTTATTTCTTGTACCCTCCATATAAAATAAAAAGCTTCTCAGGAGAAACAGCTTCTCTTTGCTCATAGTGGGAGAGTCTAATCCATGAAGTCCAGAAGTTAGTAGTGGGAGGAGCTTGGTGTGGCTGGTCACGTGCATTCAGGCAGGAGTGGAGAGGGACAAGTGCTGGTGACTAGTTCACTTGCTCCTTTTTACTTAGTACAGGACCCCAGGCCATGGAAATGCTTTCACATTTAAAGTGAGCCTTCTGACCTTAATTCACATAATCACAATATTCCCTGGTAGTGTCCTGAGAATCCTGTCAAGTTGGTAATCAATATCAACTCTCACACCACTCTAGTTCTTACTCACACTGTATCTCTTCTGGTCTGGGTCCTGAAAATGCTACATAAAGATTTGCTTAGTCTTTGGAACATGAGAACACTTCGAAAGAAGAAAAAAGGTTAGTAATACCCAAGAGCTTGAAGTGAGGGACAGATACAAAAGGGAGGTCATCAGGAAGGGCTTTCCAGCCAGGTAGATACCACAGCAGTTGCATAACTAAGTTTTCATAACATCACCAAAAGCACCACTTGTACAGAGCCATGAGAAGAAATCAATCTTTACTGTGAGACTTTATGTTTGGGGTATTTTGCCAAATGATGGATAACTCTAAACATAAAACATGCGGGAAATGGGCATCTATTAGACCTTAAATTCACATTGCATTTACTTTCTGTGCAGTTTTAGGAAAAGTATCTTAATGGCAAAGTTTATTCCTGAGGTTGTTTCTCCTTCTTCTGCTTCATATTTCAGTTTTTCCTCCACTGTCCCTGCCTTGTGCTCTTCCACTTACCCGAAGTCTTTTCTCTCTTTATTCTTTAGATTATCCAGGATCCTGTCTCATAAATGTAATTTTTCATGATTTGAAAATTCTTTGACTATGGCAACTTCTTAACTTTAAAAAAGGTTTTGCCTCCTTTTCTCCTTTGCTGTTGATATCTGTTTCTACTTTGAATTGGTGCAACTATTTCCCTTCTGTGAGCTTTCCCCACAGATGACAAGCCTGATTGGGTTCCCTTCCCAAACAGAAGTTAGCATGTGTCAGCTAATGGAGTTCAGGATATCATGTTTTAGAATATCCAGTGCATGGCACAGTGTGTAGCAGAAACAACTGTTCAGTAAACATTCTATCAGGTTAACACAGAATCATGGGAGTTCAGACAATGCCATTGCATAAGTAGAGTCTCATTATCTCTCTAAGAAAATGGAGGCTCAAGAAACCAGTCTTCATGACTGTCAACTTCTCTTGGAACATCATGGAAGAAAAGTGTGGAGTAAAAGTAATTATGAATTAGATATTCTGATTGGATGGTTTTCTGTTTGGTCATTTTGGCTTGTTTTCTTTCCATGTTAAATTGAGTGCATTTATATTCTTTCTCCAGTGAAAAGTCAAATGTCTAAAGGTAAAAAGCATAACTACTAGAAAGGGGGACAAAGAAGGGGTTGCCTTCAGGTCAGGCTGAAGATGAGTAACCCATCCAGGAATGCAAAGGCAGACAATCCCAAGATCCAGAACCACTGGCTCCCATAGTTACTGTTTTGGTTAGGGTTTCTGATACTGTGATGAAGCATCATGGCCAAAAGTGAGTTGGGAGGAAAAGGATTTATTTGGCTTTTACACAGCAGTCTATCACTGAAGGAAGTCAAGACAGGAACTCATCAGGGCAGGGACCTGTAGGCAGGAACTGATGCAGGGACCATGGAGGGTACTGGTTACTAGCTTGCTCCCCAAAACTTGCTCAGCCTGTTTTCTTATAGAATCAGGTCCACCAGCCCAGGGATGACTTCATTCACAATGAGCTGGGCTCTCCCCATCAATCCCTGATTATGAAAATGCTTATTAGATGTTGGAGCATCTTCTGGATATACTCCCAGGAATGATATAGCTGGGTCCTCAGGTAGTACTATGTCCAATTTCTGAGGAACCACCAGACTGATTTCCACAGTGGCTTTACCAGCTTGCAATCCTACTAACAATGGAGGAGCTGGAGGAGCTTTCTTCTTTCTCCACATCCTTGCCAGCATCTGCTGTCACCTCAGCTTTTGATCTTAGCCATTCTGACTGGTGTGAGGTGGAATCTCAGGATTGCTTTGATTTACTTTTCCCTAATGAATAATAATGATGAACATTTCTTTAGGTGCTTCTTGGCCATTCGATATTTCTCAGTTGAAAATTCTTTAACTCTGCACCCTATTTTTAACAAGGTTATTTGATTCTCTGGAGTCTAACTTGTTGAGTTCTTTATATATATTGGATATTAGCCCTTTATCAGATGTAGGATTGCTCCAACATATAGCAAGGACACATGTTCCACTATGTTCATAGCAGCCTTATTTCTAATAGTGAGAAGCTGAAAAGAACCCAGATATCCTTCAGCAGAGGAATGGGTACAGAAAATGAGGTATATTCATACAATTTACTCAGCTATTAAAAAAAAATGAATTAATGAAATTCTTAGGCAATGGATGGAACTGGAAAATATCATCCTGAGTGAGGATCACAAAAGAACACACATGGTATGCACTCATTGATAAATGGATATTAGCCCAAAAGCTCAGAATATCTAAGATACAATGAAGCTTATGAAAAAGGAAGGCCAAAGTGTGGGTGCTTTGGTCTTTCTTAGAAGGGGGAACAAAATACCCATAAGAGGGGATACAGATACAGAGACAAAGTGTGGATCAGAGACTGAGGAAAGGAGACTGCCCCACCTGGGGAACAATCACCAAACACAGACACTACTGTGGATGCCAAGAAGTGCTTGCTGACAGGAGCCTCTTATAGCTGTCTCCCGAGAGGCTCTGCCAGAGCCTGACAAATACAGGGGCAGATGCTTACAGCCAATCATTGGACTGAGCAAGGGCGCCTAATGGAGGAGTTAGAGAAAGGACTGAAGGAGATGACAGGTTTTGCAACCTCATAGGAAGAACAACAATATCAATCAACCAGACCCCCAGAGCTCCCAGGGACTAATCCACCAATTGAGGGACACATGCTTGAGCCACATATGTAGTGGAGGATGGCCTTGTCGGACGTCAATGGGAGAAGAGGACCTTAGTCCTGTGAAGCCTTGATGCCCCAGTGTAGGGGAATGAGAGTGCTGGGAGGTGGGAGTAGGTGGGGGGGGAGGGGGATTGGATGGGTGGGGAGCAGGGGTTTCAGGGTTGGGGAAAGGGGATAACATTTGAAATGTAAATAAAGAAAATATCAAAAAGAAAGGAAGGAAGGAAGGAAGGAAGGAAGGAAGAAAGAAAGAAAGAAAGAAAGAAAGAAAGAAAGAAAGAGGAAAAAAAGAAAATGCTTCCTAGCTGGATCTTATAGAAGTATTTTCTCAATTGAGCACCTGCCCCCTCCAATGGCTCTAGCTTGTGTCAAGTTGACATAAAACAGTGCAAATACTTAACAAATACCGGTCCATGTAAGCACCCATAGCCAGAGAATGAGTTCCCAGCAGTGGAGCTGTCTTGGGAGGTGAGGATTTTTTTCTCTCCCACTACCATTGTTTCCATTGTCACCCCCTAGCATTGTAAGATAATATAGACTACTTTTGTGTTTCTGTGGTACTGGGGGTTTAATCCAGGGAGTTGTGCCCAACCAATGGAGCACTTAGCTACATTCTCCATCCTGGAAATGAATATATTCAGTAACTGAGAGATAACATACAGAGTGCTATTTGCATTCAAAAGCGAAAAAGAAAGAAAAGGAGAGAGAAAGGCAAAGGAGAAAAGAAAAAAAACTATCAGAAAATTGAAATAACATCTCAAGTTCTTAAGCAATCCTTCCTCAGGCCCTAAGCCTTTAAGAAATGTAAAGAATTAATTACCAAAAGACTAGGTGATAAAAGTCCTTCATATAACTCAATAAGTGGCCAGGAAACATAATTGAACTCCTTTATAATTGAATATCCTGCCATCCAGGGCAAATTTTAAAGAAGGGTAAACTTAAAGAGACATAACAGTATTAAGTGTTCTTTTGTCTTTTTTTTTTTTTTTTTTAACATTTGTAATGAAACACCCTTTTTCAAAAAGAACTAGGAATTCAGTAGAGCCTCACTTAGGCAGCAACAATAGCTGAATAGTATATGAATTGTACATGGGTGTCTTGATTTAAATAATTATAATATCTTAAAGGCAAAATGCATCTTAACCTCTGCGATGTTTTATTATATGTGACAAGTTCAGAGAAAGGGCACCTATCTACTGTTGCATTATGCGTCCCGTGTCTGCACACTCATTAAAAATAATGAGAACATATTTAAAAGTCATTGCCCAGGGAATCTTCAGGGACAGGCACGGGAGGAGGTAAGTGGCAACAGATTGTTATTTAAGTGTCTATCTTTGTTTTATCAGACCTCAGGAAGAAGAATGCCAGTGATCTTAAGTTGGTGTTCTCTACTGATAAAGACGACATGGTCTCCTGGGAAATGCAGCTGATGAAGCAAGGCAAGAAACCTCTAACTCCACGTGAAACGGACTGCGGTGGCAGCGTCACATCTGTGCTGTTTACTCAGCAACAGCTGGAAAAGCCAGCCACGATCAATTAAGACCACACTTTCTTTCCCTAATTGTCAAATATCCTTTACAAAGACGAACACATCTTCTTATCTTACACCAGATCTACCTTCTGAGCACACTGATCACAGGCATGGAGGCAATTAAGGAAATCAGGATCATCCCCAGAGTTCTGTGTCCAACTCCTCATGCAGCTGCTCCATAGCAACAGCTGGTATGAATTACTGGTAACATTTGGCTAACTAGATGACGAAGAGCACATAAGGGGCCGTTGGTCAATATATTACATTTTTGGGAGCTGTTTAAATATGTATTTTAGGAAATATCTGTTCCTTTTCTAGACTTATGAAGCCTAATCACAGTGGCGGTAGCCACTAACAAGACCTAACATCTGCCCTATGAAGGCAGGACTGAAACTCACAGCTCTTCCTTGTTAGCTTTGGAAGAGCATGTTAATTAGAGGCCCCAGCACTCTGAAGAGCCTTGAGATCTTTACAGCACAAGGCACTTCCGCTTCCACCACTTGCTTTCAATCTCCAACAAAAGCAGCCTTGTGATAAAAGCCATTAAGCATTTACATTCTGACACCTGGAAGTCACAGACTCGGGTACCTATTCCAGTACTCCCTCCCTCAGTTTCAATGAGGCTCAACCAGAACATTTATCATCATTACTTTTATCAAACCTAGATTTTGCTGACAGGGTTCAGAAACTTTCTTTGAGGTATAAGTGTTTCCCAGAGAGTAGCAAATGACTATTAATCCGTTAGTCTTGTGGCTGTTGAACCCATTCAAAAGGCTGGCAGAGATGAACCCCAGAGTGGAGTCAAAATAGGTACAATATTTATCTCTGCAAAAGGAGATCTTACCTAAAAATAGTTCTGATAGTTTAGTGAAGGGTGTGTGTGTCTGGGGGTGGGTGGGTTATGATCCAGCCTGAAGTAGCTGTGGTGCATGTGCAGGAAGATAAAACTGTGTCCTCAAGTGAACTTTTAGGGAAAATCTCCAGGATAGCATCTGTGGTGGTTTGAATAGGTATGGCCCCATAGACATGTGTTTAGGTGTTTGGCCCATGAAGATTGGCACTATTAGGAGGTATGGCCTTGTTGGAATAGTTGTGACTTTATTGGAGGAATTGTAGTGTCACTATTAGAGGAATAAATGTGTCACTTTTAGAAGGCAAGCTTTGACATTTTATGTATGCTTAAGCCATGCCCAATGACACAGTCTTCTTCTGTTGCCTTTGGATCAAGATGGTGGAACTCTTGGCTCATCCAGCACCATGTCTGACTTCGTGTTACTATGCTTACTGCAAAATAAGTGTTGCCTTGGTCATGATTTCTCTTCAAAGCAATGAAACCATAATTAAGACACCATCCTATGTCTATGCATAATCGGGCATGAATATGATTAACATAAGATGCATTATGGGAAGGGAGGGACATGTGCAACAGAAAAGCAATTATATAACCTAACCCACCAATCAAAAACGAGACCCATTCTCATCACACCCTTTAGTAAATCAAAACTCCTCTTTCCTTGAACCATACAATAGGAAGTACTATAACTGGGAGGTCTTTAGTATTTTCACTTCTGTGGTTCCTGCTGCCCTAAAATGCAATCTGATCTTTTCTACTGCTTCATTTTAAATAAAAAAAAAAAAATTGTTACTTTGCAAACCTGTGTGGACTTTTATCCCAATTTCTTGAATAAGAAAGAAAAACCTGGTAACAACTGACTCTGACCACTGTTAACAGAATAGCAGTGGAATATGGTGGCTACATGGGGGCAGTGGGAAGTTCCTTACTTTATAGCAGCATCTGATGAAGCAGACAGAGACAGAATTAAGTAGGACGAGCAGAAGCCAAAAAGCCCATAGTCTCCAAAACATTTCCCTTCGGCTGTGTCTAAGACTACAAGTTACAAGGTGGCATGTAACAAATTCTGAGCACAATCCAATTGAGTGTGGAAATTTAAACACACAATCGAGTTGGGCTTGAAGTCAAGTACAATTGAGTTTGCCTAAATGGATCAGGTGTAATTGAGTTGGGTAACTGGATTGCACTAACCACTGGCCCTTTGCCAGAATGAGGGGCTCCTGGCCAAAAAGGCACAACTCAATTCGGCTTGGAATTTTCACAGAATGTTTTTCAGAGAACTTGAAACTGGTCACAGAACACAGAAGTAGGATCTGGAATTTGGCTGTTGAAGCTTACCAGCTCCAGCCACTGGGTTCTAACCACTTCCGGTCTTTGTTCTTTACCACAAAGCTATTTTCCAGCCATTCTGCAAGTTGATTAAACACTGAAATCATCAGAAGGGTGTGTGTGGAACAAAGCTGTGTCCAGCCTCTGAAGTCTTACTCAGCAGGTCTG
The DNA here is from genome assembly GCA_964023405.1 of Apodemus agrarius. Lineage (NCBI taxonomy): Eukaryota > Metazoa > Chordata > Mammalia > Rodentia > Muridae > Apodemus > Apodemus agrarius. The sequence goes on along the minus strand of OZ030014.1, from coordinate 62,587,396 downwards.
GAAGGAAGAACATCTGCAGGTTTGTCAAGTCCCTGAGTGATTACCGTCACCCTGGACCCCCGAGACCACTCTTGGGAACCAATGTTCCAACAAACTCGTTGTAGCTATTGTTGAAGCATTTAGAAATACTTTCACACTATCTCTAACATTTCCAAATATAGGTACTGTCGTGTCTTCATGCTTTTACAGCTGGATTGTGCAAGTATCTTTATAACCTATGGAGAAAGTTAGTTACATTCAAAATAGCTGCCCCATTCACACTGCCCAGTGTTACTGCTGCTGTGGTTCATGAGTGTTTCTGTTCAAAACACAAGGAGATCCTTGTGTATGTTTTGATTTGTTTTACAAGTGTCCATCACAGAGAAGATGTGATCTGCACATTGGAAACACGAACAGCTTTAGCAATATATAGCATTTATTCACACAGCCTACACTGCACTGTGCTAGAGTCACAGGAAACACCAACAGGAGTGAGCATTATTCGTCACTTAGTGCATGTTAGCAGCTGGGCTTGGGTCGTTATGACATCAACCCTACAAGCTACATGGTGTTTTGATCCTCACTTGACAAATGTGAAAACACAGGTACCAAAAGGTTGAGTATGAGCACAAAGCAGGACTTTGCATCTAGTCCATAAGACTCTTAAATGTGGATTTTAATGGCCAAGTCTCTATAGTTCTCAAAGTTTGATGGAGAAATGTACTTTTATAGGATGTTCTTAGTAAGCATCCTAACATCTCTTTTCCCTTTCAAAATTATCCCAGATGACACTACTTCTCATATTTAGCTCCATGTTCAAGAAACTAACCTGTTGGGGTGTCTAAGAACTGATGAATTTGGTACTTCCCAGTCTGAGTGACTGATGGCAGTATACCCTTCTGTTGTCTTGCTTTGCATTTTGAAATCCTTTATGTTCATCAAGACCCATCTCAAATGCTACCATGCTCATGAAGCTCTTCTGGATCTAGAACATTCCTGGAATCCTGTAATACTTGATTTGTATCATTTGTTTCACTGGTAACTCTTCTTTATGGACTAAAAGTCCTTGAAGATAGGAGTGCATTTGATGCAGTTCTGGAGTTCATATCAAAGAGGATGTCCCTGATATAGCCAGTAGAACACTGTGCCTCCGCCAGCAAAGGCCTTCCAAATGCTAAGCTCCCTCCCACAGTCAACCCTAGATTAAGGCATTGAGTCACTCATAGGTAAAAAGACAGGAGAGGAGGAGGGAGACCTAGAAAGAAGGGATTTGGTAGGAGCTTGACTAGGAAAAGAGATGACAGTGAAGGGATTTTGATTAAAGACCATTATATACGTATGAAATTATAAAAGAAAATTCAATTTAAAAACCCCAACACATATTCGTTGAACAGCAATGTAGTAAGAAGGAATGGAAATTTTGCAGAAAGTTCAAGTGGAAACTGCCACCCAGCACTCATCTTAAATCATTTAGAGGTTTTTATTTTGAGAATCTACAGAGTGCAGCGATGTATGATTTTGCATAATAATTTTAACTGCTAACCCAAAGTCTTAAACTTTGATTTGTCATAGAGTTATTTTGAAATTATCCTTCAATTTCTGTTACTTATTCACCGAAAGCCTCTATAATCTCCTTTCTTCCTTAAGTACCTTGGCTAATTAAGCATGGCATCATTTGAATCAAATAGCCAAGGGGAATAAAATAATATATCAGTTAAATGAGGTTCATCTAAGATTTCATACCAAAATTCTTCCATGATTTATGATGTTAAATAATTTGACATTTGAAGGTGCTGTTATTTTTTTCCCATCTTGTAACAAGCTAAGCCTGGAGGACTTGGAGCCACATCTCATTTGCTGAGATGAGGTCACAGGCACAGGTAGCTGTGGTAGAGCTGAAACGCTAAAGCCAAACCACAATTGAAGGCACCTCCACATATGTGCACACCATTTGTGCTTCACAAAAGCAGTACTCCTAAGTGAAGGTCAAATCAACATGACAACCGTGGCTACCTTTTGGTTCTCAGTCATGCAGTGTGGGAGAAACTCGCCTGAAATACAGTTAATCCCACTTGCACAGGCCAGCATTTAATAGCAGCCAAATGTGGCAGGTAGAAATTATAAACACATTTGAAATTTTCTCAGCCCATTTTACCCACCAGGGTTGCTGTGATTTTCAGGATAATTTAAAGACAAGGCAGAAAGTCAGAAAGTGAAATGTTAAAGAGATTAACAAAGAAAGGGCAGAATGTTCTTTCCTCACTAATAGATGAAGGAAGACATGCAAATAATACATGCACATGTTCATACGAGGAAAGTAACTCAGAGTCTCTCTCTGGGTCTTCCTGTCTCTTTGTCTGTCTCTGTCTCTCACCCCTCCTTCCCCTCTCCTGTCCCCTCAATTATGCTGATTAGTTTTTTCACAAACCTAGACTTACTTGGAAACAGACAGCATTGGACTCCATCAGATTAGCCTGTTGGCCTGCCGTTATTTTGGCTGCTATTTGAAGAAGGAAGGTTCAGTGAGTGGGCTGTATAAAAACAGGCAGCTGGGCAAGCTGGTAAGCAGTGATCAGCTGTGCTGCGAGCTCTTGCCTTGGTCTCCCTCAGTGACAGACTACAACCTGTAAGTTAGGACACGCCCTTTCTTCCCCATGCTGCGTTGGTTATTGTTTTATCATAGCCATAAAGACAGAAACTAGATCAGCAATGAAGAGAAACTCTTTGGTTCTTTGGGTCTTTTCTCAATAGAAGGATTCCCTTATCTTATTTTTTGTATAAGAAAAAGTAAATAAAAAAGAAATTCATGGGCCAAGAGTAAGAAAAGAACTTGTAGTCACATCTTTAATAAGACAGACTCAGCCAATCAAGCTATGCAGTACTCATTCTGAGTTGAGATGCAGATATAGCAGTTCCACTGTCCAATCTATCCCCAATACCAATCCCAAAGTATCTGCTGCGAAATGTTCTTTATTTGGATGCCTTTTAAATACACACTTACCCCATCAAGGGTGAAGACATAAAAGTGTGTTTCACGCTAGATTCTGGAATGATAGTGTTTGAAGCAGTCATTTTGATAAGGATACTAGAAACAGCTAAATCCTTCTGATGTTACTACAGAAATTCCTTTTATGTGATTGACCGTGCAGCTTGAAATACACAGAAAGACTGGCTGTCCATGCCACAAAACTTGACACACTAAGTAATCACTGAAGAGAAAGGCAGGAAGGTGTACAATTAACAATTTCAGCAGGATACACTCTGGTGTCAGGTTAGGAGAAATGATCAGGAAATGGATGCTGAGACAGACATTTGGAATGACAGAGGGTCACATCTGAGAGACAGTCCTATACTGACACTTCCTGTAGACCTGGTGACCACATGCTCCTCTGTGTGGAAGCATTAAGACTCTCCAAGAAGCTTAAGATAATAAGAAATAAGGACAATTTAACTGTCAGAAGACAGGCCAGACAGAAGGACCAGAGCTCTCATGAAATAGCCTGACTTAGTCAAAGAGAAAACACTTTCCCCAGAACAGGAAAAAATAAACAGAGTTGTTTTCTTCAAAGGAGCTAGGAAGGACAAAAGCAGGAAGTGTTGTCCTTCCTCCATTCCTGAGGCTCTCACTGGAGAGTCAAGTATGTGCATCAGTCATGCCAGGGCAAGACAGAGCAAAGCAACAAAGCCTTCTATAATAGAAAAGAAATACAAGGCTGTATCACCCAACACACTCCTCAGATTGCTCTTTCAAAGAGGCAGTACATGTGATGCAATCAGGTACTTCCTACTAGAGAGCCTTATACCTATGAATATGACCCCTTTAAACTTCCTGTAGGGTTCTTGCTTCTTAGTGCTCAAGGTAGCCTATTGTGCTAGAGAAAAACAAAATAAAAATAATAAAACAAAATAAAACAAACAACAACAAAAACCGATTTGTTTCTTCCAAACACAGATTCTGGGTTCCTATAAAATGGTACTTACTAGCACCTCCCCACATCCCACAGACACACACCCAATCTTTTCTTTGCTATGATTACTAAAGTGTACCATATATTTGGATATTTTATTGTCAAATATTGAGACTCTAGATACTTGCTAGATAGCTTTAAGAAAATTAATACTAACCATATGTCCTCCATATTCTGAATAAGATAAAAACAATGAGAACAAATAATTTATTTTCCTTTATAATCTTATAGTTATACAATTAATTTAATATGTTCCCTGGTGGGCTCAGTCTATGATGTCATTCTGGAACAGAAATTAAATTTTACTAAAGTCTATTAAATGAGAGCAAAATAATGCACAGAGACTATCTCACTAATATATCTGACAAGCTATAAAATTGTGCTTGGTATTTATTATTTTGGATCCCAGAGTAGTAAATAGAAAGGTATACTATTCAAAAGGCGTGGTTGCTCTTAGCCAAGCCCTTGGGAATTATAGCTATAGTGGAATACAATATTTACACTCCTATCAAGGAAGGGATCCTCCTGAAGAAATTATTGGAACTTATGATACTGAAAACTGATAAATGGCCAGAGATGATTCCAAGAGCTTTGTATGTATTATCTCCTTTAATCCTCAGAAAAACATCATCCAGGTTAGGAGAATAACCTCAGAGTGATCTGGACAGCTCCCATTCACACAGAGAAGTGGTTGATACAGAAATGGAATTGGAGGAGTTATGGACTCCAGAGAATATTCCAGATGTCCCTCTTCTAATTTCTTGGGGGTAACTTGGTGTATTATGCAACTATGCTTTTAATTAAAACATTCAGAGGCAAACCCATTTGAATTTTTAATAATTTCATTATTCAATTTGGTAAAATTACATGTGCAATGTTTTTTATTTTTTAAGAAAATGTTTTTGAATTATAAACTCAATAGTACATAGCTCTTTGCTTCTTGCCTAGGGAAAAAAGAGGAAAAGCTTCTAGAAAATGGGATTAGTCAGAAATTCCATATGACATATGGGAGTGAGCTGAAGGAGATCTCAGATAGGAATGGAGGATTCTGGGGTTTAAATGACCAGTGAGAGCTTTGTCACTTGGGTTCTCTTACTATAAGGGATGGCTGGAATTCTTCCTTTAGCATAGAGTTTTATTCCTAACAGAATCATAGTTCAATGAAAGGACAAATTTTCCTTTTTTCCCCCCCTGAAATATTAGCATAGTCTCCCTGTGGCTTTATGATAACTTTTATCTCTGTCATCTAGAGGAGTGAATGATAAGAAAACAGACTTCTAGTGTTCATATACTCAATAACTCTTTTTATTGTTTTCTTTTAACTTTGACTCTCCTAGAGGAATCCTGGGGATAAACAAAAGATTGAAAAAAAAACCCCTACATTTCAGAGGACAATATTTGGACTTTGGTCTTCATTTCTCTTGGGAGAGTAGGATCTTCTGGAAGAAGATGAGGCATCGTTTCAGGTCTGCCTTTGAAAATGGAGAAGAGTAGTGGGCCTGAAACACGACTCCTATCCTTATGGTTTATACTTTCCTTCTGCATCCATCCATCCATCCATCCATCCACCCACCCACCCACCCATCCATCCATTCACCCACTTACCCACCCACCATCTATCTATCTATCTATCTATCTATCTATCTATCTATCTATCTATCTATCACTGTAGATCTTCCTTCAATGGGAAAGAGTGGAAATCCCATGTCAAAAATACTAAGAATGAAGGAGGAGGGACCGGTGAATGATATAAGGAGTATATAGAAGGCTTTTACTCAGATATGTGCACAACACACACATAATAGCTGAGTCGGAGTGCAGAGAAATAGGTGTGTGTGTGTGTGTGTGTGTGTGTGTGTGTGTTTTACAGGGCAGTTCCTTCCCAAGAAACAAGTGATCAGATGACAAGTTGCAATAGCTGGTCCTCTTTCCTTCATGTGGATCCTGGGTCAGGTCATCAGGTTTGGCAGCAAGTGCCTTTACCCACTGAGCCATGCATCTTAGGTGTCCAACACTTTCGGTAGAAGATGAAGTGAGCTGGATTTAAATACTCTAAGTAACTCATTTCCTCCTGCGTATTTGTATAGTCAATACATTTTTATAACATTACCTTTCAACCATCTGCTTGGGGCCAGAGCTCAATGTGAATAGTAAATGAATTTTAATTATTTTTGCACTCCTATAATTTCCAACTTTGTCCTGAAAAGGTAGTAGGTGATTTGTTAAACTAATGGCTATGGTGGTTAATAGATTAATGGTTTAAATAAAGTCAGTATGTTTATTTTCCAATCCATACACTATCACTTCACATATTTGACAAGTTATCTCTAAACCGTCCCCTAGACAGCTGCTGATCTCCCAACTCAACCTCATGGATCACTCATCCGTTCATTACACATTCAGAAGAAAGGAAGATTCAAAACAAAAGTACCCAGAGTCCTTTATCACATTTTCTTTGTTGTTGTTGAGTATAAAAGTCCTTTTAAATTTCCTATAACCATCCTAAAAGCAAAGCATTTCAATAAGTTAAAATGTACTCATAGTTAACATATTAAAACCCCAACATTTTAGGTATGTTTCTTTACCATTATTTTTCAAGACTTTAAAAATAATTTGATAATGTTCCATGTAGAATTGTATGCCCTATATCTCAATTAGCAGCGTGCTATAGATTTTCTCAAATTACAAATAATTCTTCAATAATATCACTTTAAGTACTTACTATATTTCAGTGGAGAAATATCTGGTTATCTATAACCAACAACTTTGAGTTGTACAGTATCAAACATGTTACTGTACTCTATGAGGGAAAAAGCCAATGTACACGAATTTTTATGCATCTTTGATCTTCAATTTAAAAAAATTACTAGAGAAGTAGTTTTGGGTGGGAGGAGATTCATTTTTAATGGCTTGAAAAAATCTCTTCTTATGACCCCTTCCTCAGAACTCAAAAGAGGCTCAGTTCTTTTTTTTTTTTTATTTTCTATATTCTTTGTTTACATTCCAAAGGCTTTCCCCTTTCCCAGTTCCCCCCTCACCATATGTCCCATAAGTCCTCTTCTCCCTGCCCATTCCCCAATCACTCCCCCACCCCCCATTTCTCTGTTCTGGTACTCTCCTACAAAACTGGATCCAGTATTTTCGGGACCAGGGTCCTCTTCTTCCTTGTTCTTGGGAATCTTTTCATTTGCTCATTGTGCCTTGAGTATTCAGAGCTTCTGGGCTCATTAATATCCACTTATCAGTGATTGCATTTCATGTGTATTCTTTTGTGATTGGATTAACTCACTTAGGATGATATTTTCCAGATCCAACCATTTGCCTACAAATTGCATGAATTCATTGTTTTTAATTGCTGAGTTGTATTCCATTGTATAAATATACCACATTTTCTGTATCCATTCCTCCTTTGAGGGACATCTGGGCTCCTTCCAACTTCTGGCTATTATAAAAGGCTGCTAATGAACATAGTGGAGCATGTGTCTTTATTGCATGCAGGGGAATCCTCTGGGTATATGCCCAGTAGTGGTATGACAGGGTCCTCTGGAGGTGTCATGCCCAATTTTGTGAGGAACCGCCAGACTGATTTCCAGAGTGGTTGTACCATCTTGCAATCCCACCAACAGTGGAGGAGTGTTCCTCTTTCTCCACATCCTCGCCAGTACCTGTTGTCTCTTGAGTTTTTAATCTTAGCCATTCTGACTGGTATGAGGTGGAATCTCAGGGTTGTTTTGATTTGCACTTCCCTGATGACTAATGATGTTGAACATCTCTTAAGGTGCTTGTCAGCCATCCGAATTTTTTCAGGTGAAAATTCTTTGTTTAGCTCTGTACCCCATTTTTAATAGGGTTATTTGTTCTTTGGAGTCTAACTTTTTGAGTTCTTTGTATATATTGGATATTAGCCTTCTGTGGGATGTGGGGTTGGTGAAGATCTTTTCCCACTTTGTTGGTTGCCATTTTGTCCTTCTGACAGTGTCCTTTGCCTTATAGAAACTTTGTAATTTTATGAGGTCCCATTTGTCAATTCTTGATCTTAGAGCATAAGCTATTGGTGTTCTGTTCAGGAACTTTCCCCCTGTGCCCATGTCCTCCAGGGTCTTCCCCAGTTTCTTTTCTATTAGTTTCAGTGTGTCTGGTTTTATGTGGAGGTCCTTGATCCACTTGGAGTTGATCTTAGTACAAGGAGATAAGAGTGGGTCAAGAAGATTTGCATTCTTCTGCAGTTCTTTTATTCAGTGTAACTGTAGTTCTCTACAGATCCCTTTATGAGTCTTGTATCCACTTTGAATATTTTCATGTATTTTTATTTCCATTCACTTATTCTCTTTTTTTGAAGTGATAGTTTATTAATTCTTAAGATTATTTTTAAAATTAATTACATACTTTCTTATAAAAACATAAATAAATAAAAACATCACACACTACAATTAGCTGTACCCAAAGTCCATGCAACTAAATAAGTACTGACCCAGTTGGAAAGGCATTCAGAATGGCTGTATAGCTTTACATTAAATGTTGCACTCTTAGAATTGAATGTATCTTACCTGCATATCCTCTCCTAAAACAAAACAAAGATTCATGACAGACATAGAAAACTTAAAAAAAGGTAAAAAAAATAGTTTGTTATCTTTTATGTTACTACTTATATATCTCCGACTAAAAAGAAAATTTTATATATTTTAATCACACTTTCCTAGAATTCCTCACAAATCTACCCCCTCTAACTCCCTAACTATCCAACTTCCTGTCTTCATACTTGCTTCTCTTCCTCTTTCTCCTTCTTCTTTTCCTCCTCTTCTTCTTCCTCCTCTTCTTTAAAAGCCTAACTCCAGTTTCTGTTGCTACAAATATTCTTGGCTATAGGGATAACCCCTGGATCATGGTTGTCCTACCATGATCACATCCCTAAATAAAACGTATTCTCCTTCTCCCAGAAGCCATCAGTTGGCAATAGTTACTCATCTAGAGTTAAAACTTCCTGGCCACTAGCCACTTCATTATAGAATTTTGTCAGGCTTTAACTTGTACTGGTCTTGTGCATGCTGTTCTTACTTCTGTGAGCAGTTGTGTATAACTGCTCTGTTTTGTTGAGAAAAGACTGTTTTGTTATAATCTCCCAGTGATTCTACCTCGTATAATCTACTGCAGTGTCCCCTGAGCTTTGTGGGGAGGTGTGTGACATAGATGTTCCATATGGAGCTGGGGATTCTGAAGTCTCTTATTCTCTGGATGGTGCTCTGTGTTAAACATCATCTACTACAAGAAGCAGCTTCTTGAAGAGAGTTGGGAGATGAACTAATCTATAGATATAGCCATAAATTCTTACGAACCAGTTTAATACTATACCATTTAGTAGAATAACAGTAGTAAAATTTCCCCTAGGGCTTATGAGCTATGTACAAACAGGTTCTAACAGTACCTGGTCTATATTCCTTCTTGTGGATCAGAACTTAATCCAATCAGAAAGTGTTTGGTTACTCCTAAACCATTCACTGGAGAGTGTATCTTATAAGGTCATTCACTATTACAGCTCACAGGATCACAGACAGGGAGGACTGATGATTTCTGTGCTCCTCTGGCAGCATACAAGGCACTTTCTAGAGCTATGGAAGCTAGCCAGTAGAGCAGCCGGGTTACTACCAAATGGATTTCCCCATATTCTGTCACTCAAGTATATCCTATCTTTAGTAACAGGGTCTTACTGCCAGGTTCTGGAGGTTAGCTGAAAGTAATGGTAGTTCTCTGTAATGTCTGTTGGTCTATATAGCCCCTATAGTCAGCAACTCCAACTGTCAGAATGACCAAGATAGAAAATTGACAATAAATTCTGGTATGTATATGGACAAATAGGGTACTTATTCATGGCTGTTGGGGGTGAAAACTATGGCAGACACTACTGATATCAGTGTGGAACTTACCTTAAAAGATAGAAAAATATCTATTATATGATCCAGCTATATCATTCTTGGGCATATACCCAAAGGACTCTATATATTACTACAGAGATCCCTGCCCATCTTTGTTAACTGATGCTCTAGTCACAATATCCATGATGTCTATCAACTGTTGAATAGATAATGAACATGTAGTATATTTGTAGAATGGACTATTACTAATCTGTTAAGAAAAACAAAATTATGAAATTTTCAGGCAAATAAATGGAACTTATAAATAAATGAAAACATCACACATCGTCATCCCAAGTCAAGCAATCCAGAAAAACAAATGCCACCCACTTTTTCTCATATGTTGATGCTAGCTTTACATTTTAGGTATGAATGTTTCCTGTTGGAACTCCACAAATAACACAGAGCATTAAAAGCACGGAGAGAAAGAGGTTTGAACATTACCAGCTCTCGGGGCAGGAAACTCCCTTCTTGGCGGGCAATGATGAGTGATACCGTCTCTCCCTGCTTGGTGCTCCTCAGCATGGCCACGAGTTCTTCCTGGGTTCTTCCTGTGACATCTCTGCCATTTACCTAATGAGTAGAATCATATATACAACCACAGTTAGAACATTTCCTATCACCCCTTTTCCCCCACTCATTTGAGACAAGTATTGATTGCTATGTAGCCCAGGGTATGGCTATGTAGCCAGGGTTGGCCCTGAAGTCGGATGTTTCTGGCAGAGCTCTTGAGTGCTGGTATTGTAGACATGTGTTACTATGTTCAGCTCCTAAGTATTTTGTTGCTGCTTTTTTAATGATCTATATTGTGAATTAAGTGTGCAATAAATGCAATGAAGCTCTAAAAGGGTAATACTAAACACATGGGCAACACACATTTTCAGTAATAAAATGACTATCCTAATTTTGATACTAGATAAATTCAATCAGTAAATTATTTTATATTCACATTTTCCCCCTAAGTCATCACATTTTTACAAAGGAAAAAAAAATCAGACTGAGGAGTGCTAGAAATTAATTCGTCAAGTAGGTATAAAGTGGTTTGCAATATACTAGGCACAAATGAATTTCTTATCATATGGCAAATTACTCTGGAAATATACATGTTTTGGTGAAACCTTAAATGTTCTTTTTGTCTGGAAAAGCACTGTCAGCATGTTACCATAGGAAATCAGTCTCAGAGCCTCATTTGTCAGTCTGAGCATCCTTTGTGATCTAGAACTACATGGAATGCTAAAATGTTCTCAAAACATGTATTCTCAGGCATGAAGTTTTGAAAGCAACTTTTCATGTCAAAGAAGATTTAAAACCAGCCAGTCTCAAACAAGACTTCTCTTCAGGTCGACTGAGTAGAGCTTCTCATTGAGAGGAAGATATTATTGAACAGAAATACATGGGAGAAACAATCCTCACATTTGGGGTATTCTAAATACTTCATGTCAAACCAGCTCAGCATATTTATTCCTGATCATTACAAGCAGTGCTGATTTGGGTGTGGCAATTTCAATGTGATACCCCTCAAAGTTTTGAAGAGACTACTGTGAAGACTTCTATAAGATTATGAAATTGTTAGCCCCAGTTAGGTATTTATCAGACTCCTAGATTGATTCATATATCACTGGTTAAAGAAAGAAGGATAATTTTTTCAAAAGGGTATTATTGAGAACCACATTTCTGACCTTCTTGGGACATGCACAGTTAGACTCTTCATTACCTAGTTTTATAATTGAAGTCGTTATCTTGTCTACAAGTAATTTTCAATATATGTTACATTAAAAATTAAACATTAATATATAATCAGCTCTCAATATCTGTGAATTTAATAGAAAAATTTAATCAACTTCAGATAAAAATACTGAAAAAGCTGCATTTGTATTGAATATAAGCAAACTTTCTTTTTATCATTTTTTAAACAAGACAGGATAACTGTTTATGTAGCATATATAGAATTGTTAAAGCTTAAGAAGATGATAGACACATTTTCCTATGACCATTACAAGTAAGTCTTTCCACATTTGACTTTTATACTTATCAATCTTGATACTTTCTAATTATCATTTTCAGAAATTTAACTCTTTGTTCATTTTAAAAAAATTTATTTATTTATTTTATGTATGCCAGTACACTGTTGCTGTCTTTCAGACATACTAGAAGAGGGCATCAGAGCCCATTACAGATGGTTGTGAACCACCATGTGGTTGCTGGGAATTGAACCCAAGACCTTTAGAAGAGTAGTCAGTGATCTGAACCTCTGAGCAATCTCTCCAGCCCCATCTCCCTTTATTTTTAATATCTTACCTTTCATAACTTCTCATTCTACCATGTCTGTCAACCTAGAATTCACATCACTATCCTCCCACATAAACAGACATTATAACCAGGGATCTGTATTGGGCATCAACATAGCTATATCTAAGTCTATGTCTGTGTCTATACCTATATCATCCACTCTATCTATATCTCTTTATCTCTCTCTACTTTATGCATGAAATTCCTAACTATAATCTATTCTCTCTGAACTAAGTGATAATTTGGGGTATCATTTACTTGCAAATGCAATGCTAGTTAAGACTTGGGAGTTGGACATCTGCAGCTGTTAGAGTTTGGGGGTGGTAATGCAATAGCAACTGACTACTACATGTTTGTTTGTTTATGCAAGTATAAACAAATGTTTTACTACAGAAATTAACTTCAATTCTTACCTCCAAAATTCTGTCCCCTGATTGAAGGCGGCCATCCTTTACTGCTGCTCCCTTTGGTAAGATGTTTTTTACAAAAATGGGACCAGGACCATGTATAGAAGAATCTCTGGTTACCACAGTGAAACCAAGTCCTTCAGGGCCTGGCAGGCAGGACCAGAAAAATGCAGTCACTTTAAGCATGAGTAACATCACATTCACTCCTTTAGTAAACTCTGCCTAGGTTACATAAAAGTATACAAAGTAAATTATTTACAGCCCTGTAAATTTTACATAGGCTTTAGTTTTCTCATTTTAAATAAAGATTACAGTTCCTAATAGGCAATGGTAGCATCAAAGTGAAGTCAGGTTCCACTATATATACATAATACTTTTGTTTACTCAGGTTCTAGAAGACAGCACATGCTACCCAAAGCATTGATTCCACAGTAATCTCCTGACTTCATCTTCTCTGCCAAGAAGGTGACCTTTGCTGTTGGGGTTTTGTGGGTCTCTCCACCAGCTGAGTAGTAGTTTGAGGCTCAGACCTCTGCACGTATCCTGATTGCTGTACTGCAGTAGATACTCTTTTGTCCCCAAGGTATTCCTGTCCCCTTCCAGCTTTTTTTTCAGTCTCCAACTTTTCCCTTCTACTGTCTAAAGATATATGTAGATTTCTCAACACTAAATAATCTGTACTTTATTATTAGTGTTTCTTGAAGCTTCTATCATGAATAATATATGACTGTGTGGCTAAGATTTCAGTAAAGACCATGTTCTCCAGCCTGTAGCATCCTGGCAGTAGTAGAACCTTTAGAGTATGGGGCTTAATAGAAGGTCGCTAGGTCATTAGGGGCATTCCATAGAAGGAGCTATGGCCCCGTTGGCCCTCCTGTTTCTTTCTCTTTGCTTTTGGGCTGCAGGAGGCCTGCTATATCATGCATTCTCCTCATGCTGCACTGCTTTGTCATATGTCCAAAAGCAATTTGCAAACAAGCCCTGCACTGAAACTTCCAAGATTGTGAACCCCAAACAGCCTTTCCCGCTTTATATTCCTTGTTAAAGTTTTAGGAAGCTGACAGGCATACTTTCCTATGGCCATTGCCAGTAAGCCTTTCAATATGTGACCTTATTTCTCGTCAATCTTTGATGCTTACTAATTATCATTTTCAGAAATTAACTCTCCCTTCATTTTTAATATCTTTATTTTCATATCTCTCCCATCTCACCATGTCTGTAACCTAGAATTCTCACTACTGTTCTTGCACATAGACACACTTGATGCTCAGGTATTCTGGGTCAGATTCTCCTGTTGTCATTTTGCTTCAATCAGATCAGTGAGTCACTGTTATTATCATCTCCTTATAGAATGGAGCCAGCATCTGTTTGGTTCATTTGTCCTCTCTCCTCTCACCTCTCCATCCCTCTGTGTCTCTGTGCCTTGCCCTCTTTCCTGAATACTTCAAACTATGCTATGTTTCTCCTTTAATCTAGACCCTGCCATTATCAAATATCCTCATCTACTTAAAATTCTAATTTCAACCAATGACATTTCTGGTATGCAAATTGCTCTGGCTGAAAACCTCAGCTAAAACTGTAATTTTTCTTTCTTCCTTCCTACAACCATTTATCTATTAAGGAGTGTCTGTTATAGCTTCACATTTAGGCAGAGGCAATGCACCTGGTTGATTGGCTCTCTTCTCATGACTCTTTGTCTGATTCATCTCCCTATAGTCAAAGTGCTGAACTCATATGCTAACTGCGTTGTTGGTACATAATAACACATTTGGACATGACTTATTTGTAATGTATTTACAGACAAGTATGTAAAACTCTGTGCTGTCTTCTTAACTTGCTCTATTCACAGGATAATATTTTTGTCAATGAATAAAATTGATTGGAGAAATCTTCTCAGAATGTTTTCTACATTCCAATGGAAGATAGATGTTATTTGTTTCTGAATTCACAAATAATATTTAAAAGTTTTATGGTGGCCATTAGATTGTAAACTCAATGAAAAAAAAAACTATTGAAGTCTTTGAATTGGCTTGAAAACCACAGGACTTCAGAAAATTACAATGGGATAAAGAAATATCAGGGAGAAGTCCGAATAAACAGGAACACACAGCACATGGGTCTTGGGCATGTGTGTAATGGTGCAGCCATATGCATGTACACGTGGCCCAGGATGACTGCTTTGTGCTGGAAATGGACAAAAATTAGAAAAAAATTAAGAAAGGTTTTATGCAGTTTTGAAAGTAGGACTATCTTGAAGAAATATAATATTGTATCTCTAATTAATAAACATTATCTGTTATCTTTCTGAAGAGTAAACTTTGCACTGACATAAAGCCATTCAAGAGAGCTAGAGGCCATATTGTTGAACTGGCCTAATGGATGCTTTGAAAAAAAAATCCCTGACTTACTCAAAATGAGGACAATCAACCTCTCCTGCCTACTGAGGCTGAGCGGGCACACAACGCTGAGGGGCTTTTTATCAGGTCTGCACTGACTCTCTCTTCCTCATGGTCTTCACTGGCTTGTCTCCAATCCTCTCAACTTTGGAGGAGAAAAGATGAAGAAAGGACTACAGTTTTAAGAATGTAAGTTATCCAAGTATACACTCAAATCTATTCCTTGATACAATTAAATAAAAAAGAGAATCAAGTAAATTAACCTTAATGCATTTCTCTTAACCAGTTTTACATGGTACAAAAATAGAACACTATTAAGCATAATTTAATAATTACCTTTCTTAAGGTCAATCTTGATCTTTTTTGCATTTTTCTTGCTGCCAAACCCTATGAGAGGGGAGAGCGAGGGAGAGGAAGGTTTTCTCCCTAGTCTTGGAACTCGGGGGCTCTTGCTTTGCTGTGGGGAAGCCGACTCTTCTCCTTCAGGGCTGTTTGCTCTTGTTAGATTTACTGCCTTTAGTCCTGGTTTCCCACGGGCAGGAGCTTGTGGTGCCTTTGTTCTTGAAGCCATGTCATTGTTGCCAAAAATGTTCAGTGGTCCAATCACTGATTTTTCATATTGCTCACGGTTTTGAGGCAGAAGCACATGGAGGACCACGCTGGGAGATTTCATTGCCTGACGGAAGACATCTTGGGCCCTTGGATGAGTGAATAGACAGAGAATCATACTGTGTTCTGACATGGCACTTTCTAAGGTGCCCGGGTATGGGGCAAGCAGAGCAGCCGTGGTATCAGAAGTGGAGGAGGCGCGGGGATTACCCCTACAGCATCACTGAGTTACTACCTGCCCATCACGGTGCTTCCACACTGGCCACACATGCATGATGACTGTGTACAATCCTCTAGTTTATTTGTTTTGTTAACACCTACACAAAGTAAATATAACTCACTTGCATTTAACAAGTTAAAGTGGAACCTCAGAGCAACTAAAGAACTAAGCACACAACTCTTAGCTTTCAAGTGTTTTTAAATACGAAAATCTAACCAGACATACGGAAGCACATATTAAAAGCAAACTTAAATCCTTCTCATTTTTAAATTGGTCAGTTATTTTTACTTGTCTCCAAGTGGGTTTTGACCGAATGCCTACATTTTATGAATCTGTTGCTACTTTTATAAAACAGGGATCTAGCCTTTGCAAAACAGGACAGCAAAATATACAAATAACATAATTGTTATTAATTATCATAATTCTGTCAACAATAGTTGAATGGATTAATTGTTTTAGAAAGATGTCATTTCATTCTACCCCTAAACAGCAGCGGTGATTCATGTCTCCTTCCAGCAACCATCAGTCCCCAGTATTGAAAAGTAGTGGCCTGAGAGATGCTGTGTTATGAACACTTTAGCTCAGAAGCAAGACAGGCTGCTGATTGTTAGTGAAGATCATTTCTACTTAGCCTCCTACCTCAGAAGCCCTGCCATATATCAGTGCATAGCAATATATGTTTGTGTGTATGTACATATATATATATACACACATATATACATATATATGAATGTATATATGTGTGTATATATATCTAGATGTCCAGTGAATTCTACCTATTCCAACTCCTGTTCTATAAGTATTCCCCATAATATTTTCCACATTCAGAAAGATGATTTTTTGAGGTAGAACATTTTAATTTTAGTTTCTACAAGTTGTTTCTATTATTTGCTGATGAGTCTTCATAGGCACCACCCAGTTTTTTACAGTTTAAGGGAGACTGACATCAAGGATGTTAATTAATAAGCTGAATTAATTGTCTGTGAAAAGAGCCAGTAAATGCCAGTCTAACTGACCCATAGCCTAAGAGAAACAAACCCCTCCATTCATGGATGCCCAGACCCCCAGGCAGGAAGGCTTGCTGCATTCTATGGCTTGACCTCCCTACAGACATCAGGCACATGTGTTGGCCACCTCTGAGCATGTTAACACATCAAATGTGTTCAGAAATGGATGGTCAGAGGTTGCTTAAAAGAAATTTGCCTTGACATTCCACCTATGGTTTTGATCATAATGAGTTTGGCAATGATTATAAATATTCAAGAGATCAACAAAGTCAATAAAAGAATGAAAAACTGCTTACTGAGCAAAAGTTTTGTCCAGGAGTTCCACATTGTTGATTTTTACAATGCATTCATTCTCCTGAAACAGCCCCTCCTGCTTGCACCTGCTGTTTTCTTCGATGCCTCGGATGAAGAGTCCAAGGATCCTGAGTGAAACATTTAGGTTGAAGTAAAACATCCGAGTCCCAATGTACTCACTATGGTTCCTCTCACAGCTATCCCAGCTGTCCAGAAATATGCATTGGTTTCTCTTTACTAAACAGAATGTATTTCTATTCAGCCAAACGGTTCACCTTTCAAATTCACACACAATCACACACTAGACACTCACATACCAGACACTCACCGCCCCTCCACACACACTTACACATCTACCTGAAGACAAATATCCATATCATAAATACCAACCCATTTCTTTGTTTGCCTTGATCTTAAAAGATCAGTACTGATCAGATCAATAAAGAATACACCACCCAAGAGAAAACATTTGACTAGCAGCATCAGAGTTAACTGCAGGGAAGCCTGGCTGAGCAGCAACATAGAAACATGGGGCTGGTAATGGGAGAGGACTGTCTCACAATCTAATTATATGTTCCAGCACTTTGCGTTTTAAAAAGTAAATGATCATTTCACCTCAGACCCTATTCTCTATAAGAACTGTCCATGTGCCTCTGGATAAAGTCTCTGCCAGGTGTTTTCTCCAACCCCAGGATGCCAGATGAAGGAAGGCTGGAGGATCACACCAGGTACATAAGGTAGAGTAAGAGTGTCATCAATAAGCTAATCTGATAGAGCAGGCAAGGACTGCTGCAGACCTAAGATTCAGAGCGGTACCCAGAGGGGACTGAGATGAAAGAAAGTATGAAGGAAACATATCAAACAATTTTTACATTTGCTATGCAGTTCTTCCATATCCATGGAGGTTTCTAGAATCTCCTTTGGGGACCAAACACTGTGGATACTCAAGTCCTTTTTGAAAAATGTCATGCTATTTGCATCCTTCTGTATGTTTTAATTATCCCCAGCTATTTGAATAGCTAATATAATGTATAGGGAATAATAGCATACAAACACCTGTATATACTCAGCAGATAGAAGACCGTGTTGATATATTCAGTCCTGAGTTGGTGGGACCTGCTGAGATTGAGAATCTTGTGGACACAGATTCTCGTATTCACATGCAGGCTGTATATGCACGTGTGTATATGTGTGTTTCCATATGCAAGCTTTATTACTCTCATAAAGCCAAAACTAAATCTACCACAAGAAATGACTACTCTACATACTTTAGTCATTGCTCACTTTGGTGAAGTCCTTTATCTTTGTGGCGTGACGCAGGCCTCACTGGGTGTCACACTGAGAGACTGATGGGCTTCTGCAGGCATGTGTGGAAGTGGAAAAACTTCTGCCTCTGTGTTCCCTGTCACCTTAGTTATTCTATTAAGTCACTATCTTTTGAAGAAAGCCTTGTGAGCAATATTACACAGTCCCTTTGTGTTAAATTTCAAATCTAAATAAAATATGAGCATATTTTATGTGTGAATAATAAGGTCAGCCATGCAAAAAGGGCACCTGTACTGAAAGCAGAGGGGAAAGTGGTCTGCCTGATCCGAGTGGTCACAATTGAGCGTCTGCCTCAGGCCTCAGGTCATTAATGAGCGCAGACCCCCTCCAGGTATCAATGGGCAGGGTGCTCACAATAGTGCTCAGCCTCCTCCTTCAGAAACAGTAATAAGGGAACAGAGTGTGTTGCTGCTGAGCTGGTGGTAGTCACACCAGCTACTGTAAGGAGGGGTTCAAGGTCATCTGGGAAAGTCTCAGGTTTTATCCCTGAATTCTAGAACTTTACTAAGTTAACCAAACACATCACAGGACCTTTCTTTCTTAGCACAGTGCTAAAGTGAAACTCTTTGACATGAGAAAAGGGGGATTAGATCAAAATCGTGCTTTCTCCTAAATTAAACTGCTCTGTGTCGGTTCACAGTTTGGAGTTTTGTTACGGTGGCTCCCCATAACACGATCCATTAGGAGGCTCACGTGTGGCTATAAACCAGTTTATGTAAGTGATATTTTTTTAACAAGCATTCAAGTCTTCCTTTAATTTAATTCAGTACATCGTCAGTCATGTAATGTTACTCCCTAGGATTTAATTTCACATTTTGGGAGATGAATTAATTCTTTCGGGCCACTGGGTTGCAATTTAGCTAGCATATTACAGCTGGAGCATGCTATGTGAACCTCACTGATCTAAATAACCTAACTTTCCATGAAAAATTTATTGACAGAATAAGCCCAACTGTAAAACCTGTGTGTCAGAGGTAATTTTGGTAAAATGTAAAACTGACTGATTTCATTAGTTTGGTCCCCAGCAACAAACCCATCCAGCCCTGCCCTCCCTATTATCTGGAAGGAGTAAATTCCCTGCAGTATGATGTCATCTCTACCTCTGTGGGGAAGCTTATAAACCACTATCTACTTTTACTTACTGGTGGTGATAGCTGCCTTACTTAAGATAAAAACTTATCGGACCTAACTATTAATACTGTGGTACAATCATAGGATAAGACTAGGCTGTGCATTGGTAGTGTTAAAGAATGCTAAAAGTTCAGTTGCCCAGCAGGATAAGAGGAGCAACAACTGCTTCTTGCTCATGGAATCATCACTTAAGACTCTAGTTTCCAGCCGGGCGTTGGTGGCGCACGCCTTTAATCCCAGCACTTGGGAGGCAGAGGCAGGTGGATTTCTGAGTTCGAGGCCAGCCTGGTCTACAGAGTGAGTTCCAGGACAGCCAGGGCTATATAGAGAAACCCTGTCTCAAAAAAAAAAAAAAAAAAAAAAAAAAAAAAAAAAAGACTCTAGTTTCCAGTCCCTGTGCCTCTCTGGGCTCCCACTGAATCCTGAGGCTTCACCATCTTGCTGTCTCACCACTAATCACCAACATTTTCCTCTCCTCACATTCTGAATCTCTTCCTGTCTATTTCACTTTTAGCTGTTTAGCTATCTTTGTTATGAAATAGAAGTATATTATCTATTTTTAGTGAAAAAATTTTAATTTTTTAAAATTTAATTGACATTATAAAATAAAATTAACATTTTTGTTTGTCCGTTTTTCTTTGTTTGCAAGGATTTAGTGTTTTGTGCCTATTTTCTTTTCTCAAAAAACAAACACAAAACCGAAAAACCCCAAAACAACAACAAAAAAGGGAAAGCCAATGGCCTTCAACACAAGCTGTCTCCAGCATCTCCTCCTCCAGCATCTAATGGATTCCTCTGGACTCCAGCTGACACAGTAGCCAGAGTAAGGTTCTCTTTCAGTAACAGGAGTGGCAATCTTTTTTTTTTTTTTTTTAAGTGAAAAACAAAACAAAACACTGGAAGCAGAAACAATTACAGTAGTCTTAATAAAGAATTAAATATAAATTCTAATTTTAAAAAACGAGACAAACTAATAAATGGAAGGAAATTAAGAGCTAAGCACACCACTATGAGCTAAGCAAGCCCGTGCTCACACAGTGAGGCCAGATGGCAGCATGAAGGCAGACACTTGTCTGACCTGCTCTACAGGCAGCTCCATCAGGACACATGGCTTGAGTTAAGAGTGCTGTTCCAGCCTGGACTCATTACCTCTTAACTCTTATTGGCGCATGTCTCCACAACCATATGATTTTTAATGTATGTTTTAATTAAATTTTCTTTCTACAACAGTAGTAGATACTAAAATATATATAATAGAACCACTTCTTCAAGCTATTGAACAGTTGACAATGAACTTAAAATGAAACCCCATTTGTGAATCAGGCTGTTTTTATTTTATCCAAAATAATCATCATACTGACAATTTATGTATTCATGGGTTGCGGGTTTTACAAGGAGATATCATATTTTTAATGTCATTTCATCCCTATAACCTTGATGGAAAGTAAATTGTCATTACAGATGAATTTAGGGGACCAGCTGGCGGTTATGTGAAGAGAACACTGGGATTAATTCCTTCGAGGCAAAGTCAAATTCTCTTCCCAACCCTTTCCACACTTGTCCTAGAATAAGAACCCCACAGAAAAACAGGGGAAATCAATACAGTCTGGTCTATTCCCCTTATTTGAAATGAGAGAAGGTGATTTCCCATCTAGAGGGCTAGCTTCTTTTCTCAACTACTGAAAATGAAGGATAGTGACCGTCACTGTGGATTTTTTTCTTTTCATTTTGGGGAATTGCAAAGATCCTATGTTCTATTCCAGGTTCATTAAACTAAAGGGCCTGGTAATTTAACCACTCTGGTATTTCACAAAGCTCCATCAGCACACTTCTGCCAAAAGCCATTAGGATTTCTCACGGGAACTGAATAAATACTCACCTTGTCTGTCAAAAACAACCCTGGTCTGTCCTTTGCCGTAACCCATAACATATATAAACACACTTATTAATACACACAGGAAACCAGACAATAAGAGCCACTGGCTTTTCGGTTCATTTCTTTTTAGAGACCGTTCATTCCAGCAGGAGCTTGGCATCAGATGTTATATGGGAGAAAAATAAGGTGATGTCTTTGCAATTACAGGTAGCAGATGGCTACCTGCAAAAGACAGTGCCAACCCAAATATCATGACTGAGGCTGCTTGTCCTTTGATATGGCCAACTGGATTGAGTAAATATCCAGAGCCAGCAAATTAATACTATCTAACCTTCGGGGAAATTGTGGTTCTAGAAAGAGCAATGGAATGAGAACAAGTCAGAGATCGCAGCTTTGAGGAACTAGGAGGGAAAAAAAAATAAATCAATGGGCTTTTCTGATCCTTGATCTATTGGGCTAAAATAAAATGCTCTTACTTTTCAATGATCACTTAAGAAAATAGATCTAGACTATTGCTCATAATCATTCCCTGTTCGTAAAAAGCTGATTTTTTTTCCTCCAGGGTTCTGGGTCCAAGGGAGTGCTATAGCAGCCATCTTCTTGAAGGCTACGCACCTATCGGAAGTTCCATAAGGCCATTAGCCTAGCACTATGCTAGCTCTGTGGCATGCACATTTTTATCCTCAGCAGCAAAACAGATTTTATATCCAGTCAGATGTGGATTTCAAGACGCAAACACTAACAATCCAAATTAGCATTTGCCAGTATGGATTTATCAGCAAATGTCTTTAAAATTCTAAGAGGTTGAAATGAATAGTCTTCAGTGGCCTGAACTGTATCTCAGAAAAAAACAGTAACAACAAGATACATTTTTCTTCCATAATAAAATCACTGTGTGTGTGGCCGATAAGCTACAAGAATGTAAATACTTATTATTCATATATATATATACATATATGTAAAAATTTTGGGATTACTATCTCCATTCATTGAAGTCTCTTTTATAATGCTAAAAACATTCAGTTATGACATTTGTCTAACAATATGTTAAAGTCTTTGCCAAGAAGCCTATTTACTATTCGTCACTTTCAAGGATGCTCCAAGAAAGTACTTCATAATTAATTGTAAGTGGGAAAATTGGGATGATTTTTTTCTTTTCCTCTGCATCCTAGTAATAAATGATTTTAGTCTGTTTTTAAAGCATGATCCCAACCAAAGTACTACTTAAGGAGTCCATCTGAGTATGCAGATTTCCACTTAACTCTGTCCTGGGAAAGGCATTTGTCACGGTTTTCATGGACCTCAGCTTGTGAAACAAGGAAGACTCCTTACCGTCCACTCAGGGATGAAAAGAAGGGTACCACATGGATCCCCAGGGGGTCTCCTTCCCCAGAAATCTCCACGGCTCTCGTCATATCACTGGGCAGAGCAAAGCAAGAGCACAAATAAGTCTGAGGTAAAATCCAGATGAGGCACATTAAGCCATCACCATGCCCTCGCTGACTTTATCAACTGCTGTAACTGATTTAAGGCACAGGAGAATAGGGCTTGCTGGTGTGTGCGTGGAAGACATGCAAAAGAAGCACGTTAAAAGGCTCACTAATTTCCAATTTGAATCTTTCTTGTAAACCAAAAGTTGGAAAAGGACTCACTGCTAAGTCAACTTCCCACCTAATCTACAGAAATCAATAGAGATAAAAAGAGGTTCACAGATGGAATCTGTACCCAGTGATACTTTTCTGCAAATGACCGGACAGACCATAAACACACAGAATAACTCCAGCCATGCCTAGGCTTGAAGGGAGGGTTTTCTCCCCAGGAAAGGGGAAACATGGAATAAAAATATTTATTAGAAAACGCACTGTACTGCAGTTTATAATGCCAGGGAAGGCACAGTTAGAAACACAGTCGGGCATGTTCAAAGCAATGTAAATCAAAGCTTGCATCAGTTGGACTCAATGGAACAATTCCAAGTATTCACCTTCCGGTTTATTTATTTATTTCTATCTTTAAGGCAGAAAGAGAGGTTGCAAAAACCAGTGAAAATGTATTATAGAAAGAAATAGAAAGTCTGACCTGCCTAACCCAGCTCAGATTAAGGAAAGGATGAGTGAGAAGCACTAATGGGTGTGTGTATGACTGAAATGCACAATGCACAAGAAGCCTCCGAGTCACCCGCAGCGGAGCCAACCAGTGTTGGTAAAGATGAAAATAATAACTGTGAACAATTATTGCCTTCTTTAATCTGAGAGAGAGAGAGAGAGAGAGAGAGAGAGAGAGAGAGAGAGAGAGAATTGCCAGAGGAAATGGTAAAGTTGAAGGCAGCACCACCTTCATGGAAATTGTAAATACATTCCTATTATTTTCCATTCATGCCAAAATGACCTGAAACAAGATGTCAAATAAAGAGCCATGGCTATCTCAGATACTCTTCTGCTCCAAACTGAAAACAGTGAAAATCTGGGTCCTTGCTGGAAAGTTGAGAGCAGCATTAAGGAAACAAAGTGTGTGATGAATTCACCCTGCATGAAGCATTTTTTAAATTATCAGCCATTATATATATATATATATATATATATATATATATATATATATATGTGTGTGTGTGTGTGTGTGTGTGTGTGTGTGTATGTGTGTGTGTGTATGTGACATATATATATATGTATATATATATACATATATATATACATATATATATATGCTACTCAGTAGATTAGGCTTATTGTTAACATGTTTTCCAAGCAAGCATATTATCAGTAAGAACTAAAATGTTAAAATAAAATACAATACAATAAAGGCAAGACAGTTTCTAGCATTTCAGAGAGATGATTCAATTTCAGAACCGATAATAAGTTTCAAATGATCTTCTCACAGATATTACTGATACATTCAACTTGTTCAGTGAAGCAGGCTATAGGAGAGATCTGCAATAAAATCACAAACCAAACAAACGTGAGCACTGTGATGGAGCATAAGGACTTGTTTCTTTATGAGTGATGGGTAAGGGTGTGAACATAGATATGTCTGGAGACACTAATGTGCAATGTAAGTCCTGAAAGAACAACACTTGCCGGGTACAGAAACTTGTGTAGATTTCAATGATCCAATACAGTATTTTTTATAGACTAGATTCACAATTAAATTTAAGACCAACTCCAATGATACTGACTTGAAAATTTTAGAAAATGGGACTTAACTCTTTTTTAACCACTAAAAGATGATTATCTTTCTGTTTTGTCTTAGTCAGGGTTTCTTTTCTTGCACAAACATCATGACCAAGAAGCAAGTTGTGGAGGAAAGGATTTATTCAGCTTACACCTCCACATTGCTGTTTATCACCAAAGGAAGCCAGGACTGGAACTCAAGCAGGTCAGGAAGCAGGGGCTGATACAGAGGCCATGGAGGGATGTTACTTCCTGACTTGCTTCGCCTGGCTTGCTCAGCTTGCTTTCTTACAGAACCCAAGACTACCAACCCAGGAATGGCATTACCCACAATGCCCCCCCACCTCCCCCCAACCCCCGACACTAGTTGATAAAATGACTTGTAGCTGAATCTCATGGAGGCATTTCCTCACTCAAAGCTCCTTTCTCTGTGATAACTCCAGCCTGTGTCAAGCTGACCCACAAAACCAGCCAGTACATCTTTATAATTCTTAGTTTTGCCCACTGTCACAACTCTCTTCTGACTAATATATCAAGTATCCCTATACCACGGGACATCACCCACACTTACTGTAGAAGCTATAAAATATTAGTGTTTAGTCTAGAGCAGACTTAAAGATTTCAGCTCATAAATAGCTTTTATAGATCCTGGCTTCCATGGAATTCATTTCTTTTTCTATTTTATAAATATTTCTTTAAGTCTACTCAAAACCTTTCTTGTAAAACATAATAAATTCTATGCATAATACTATATTAGTATTAAGTAATTATTAAGCTCATGTTTTATATTCAAATAAGTAAATCTTATGCTTTATTCTTATTCAAAACCACTAAAAATATGGAGAAGATGCTGTTTAGAATTCATTTCTATATGAAATTCCCTTTTTTCAATATTTCATGGTAAACTTTTAATTTTCCTTTAAACACAACAGTCATAATTCTTCAACTAAGATTCTTGACAACCTTTTTAAAGTACTCAAGAAAGGTTATCATTGGGCTGTACCTAGGACATACACACACACACAAATTATATATATATATCTTGTTCCCCTATCTGGGCTGCCTTGTCTGGCCTCAGTGGGAGACACAGACTCAGGGGCCCCCTTTCTTAGAGAAGGGGAGGGGGACATGAAGGGGAGGACCTGCATGAGGTGTACTTAGGAGAAGTTGGGGGATTGTTCTGGGATGTATGTAAAGTGAATATATAAGTAAATAAATAAAGTAAAATAAGAAAGGTTATCATTCAAAAATGGACTTTCAAATTTAAAGTCCACTTGCATTCAAAGTGGACTTGCAATTTTATAAACTAATAATATGCAAACATTCACAGATAATGAGATCTGATTAATGAAAACAATATTCAAATCTTTATATATATATATAGATCCAGTCCTAACTTCATAAAATGTGGTCCAAAAGTTATTTGAAAGAAAGGCATCTGAAATATGAGGTCATATGGATAAGTTCACATATCTTTATTGGTTGCAAAAGTAGAAGCACTGCAATTTTATAAGTACTTAATGATGTTGTCTAGAAATGTCTGTATGTATACACCCTCAACAGTAAGATTTTTACAAAGGTGTGAATGAATATGTTATTTTTTTAGATAAACCCGTTTAATTTGGAGTTAGAGAGCAGTTGTTCCAGTTTGGAGGACAGTAGAGAAGCCATGTCATGTGAGTGGTAAGGTGGACCAAGAATAAAAAGCTCCCATCATCAAATTCCTGATGAAAAAGTCTAGTCTAAAGGTGACAATCCTTGCATTGTAAAGTAAAAGTCATGTAAAGATCCGTAGGGCTTATGTCTGACATTGAGCTCTGGTTTAAGAGTCAAAGGAATTAAATTCCACACGCTGATGGTGCATCTGCTTTGCAGTTGCTAGGTAGAACAAAAGGTGGAAAGGATATTCTAGAAGTGGAAGGTAAAACAAACCATGGAGAGAGACAATCCTGTGACCCTGGTGAGGTAAGGATCACAGCATAGAGAAGTGATCAGAGTCCCTTAGAACAAAGCAGTTACTCTGGGAGATGCTCAGAAACATCAGGTCAACAGTGCTATGCTAGCTTAGTGCTCTAAGGTCCATGTGACAGTGCTGACTCAATAATCATGGGAACAATCATTGCTAGTCGAAGAGCTTTGGACAGAACGATGCTACATATTGGTGGATGGATAAAGATGAGACTGTCATGGATAGCCATTTTGCCAGAACTAAATCATAAGGACTTAACCTGGTTCCTATTGACAAAGAATTGAAGCTTCACGCAGATGATGCAATGTGTGCTACAGGTGTTTGCGGGTCTGATTTCTCCTCCCAAGACAAATGGACAGTTTTCAACATTAATATTATTCAATACAGTCTCAATTGGATAAAAAAAGATTATGAGGCCGGGCGGTGGTGGCGCACGCCTGTAATCCCAGCACTTGGGAGGCAGAGGCAGGCGGATTTCTGAGTTCGAGGCCAGCCTGGTCTACAGAGTGAGTTCCAGGACAGCCAGGGCTGCACAGAGAAACCCTGTCTCAAAAAAAAAAAAAAAAAAAAAAAAAAAAAAAAAAAAAAAAAGATTATGGACAGGGGACAATAGTTTTATACTTTTCCCCAAAAGGTGACTGTGAAACCAGTGTCTGTCTCAGTCATTTAAACCAAGATGCCCAGCCTCAGATTTCCTCATTTCTGTAAGGAGGACATTGAAATTTGGGATGCTTCCTCCCAAAAGAGATGTTACTTTTAAGTCAAAAGTAACTCACACACCACACATATGTATCTGACAGGGGATTGACAAATTTTAGCGATTACTGTGACTATAAGAATCCCCTTTTCTTTTCAGATGGATGTTTCACTATGCACTCCAGGTTGGCCTTGAACTAATGATCCTCCTGCCTCAGCTTCTGGATTATAGTACTATGTCATTAGACCTAGTTTGATTATTACCATTTTCTAAGAGAACAAAGAAATTTATGGGCTTTAAAGGATAATCTATTATAATTTTTTCTCATTGATTTTCTTTGTAAAACTGTATGATCCAGGGATATACTCCTTCACTATATTGCTTACATGGAGAGGAAAGATAAAAGGCCTTTCTGAATGATCTGAAGATGTGAGCTTGTGCCTTCAAGGACTGAGTTGCAGCCCCACCAATAACTGATGCAAATAGTATAGACTCAGAGGAAAGCCTCAAAGGGGGTTTTGCAGATGAGCCTGAATTCTACTCCATGTAGAAACAACTTGTTGGTACAAATGCATTGACTGAAAAATCTCCTAGTTTGATGGTGGGTGTACTATTAACTAATCTGTTTGCATTCTAATAATTTAATTAAATTATTATAAACCACTATAGGAGAGTTCCTTAAAAAAATCAATCAATCAAGAACCTCTGTTTAAGTATTGAGAAGAAGAAAGTGTATTCTGCAGTGTTTGGGTAAAACATTCTTTAGATATGTTAGGTTCGTTTGGTCTGTTAGGTCATTTGACTCTAGTTCTTCTGTGTTTACCTTTTGCCTGGGTGGCCTATCAGTTGGCAAAAATTGTGTATTGCAGTCATCTATTCTTACTGTGTTACGACAAATTTAGGCTTCAACATCTAGTAATATGTATTTTATGGAATTGGATAGTCCTGGGTTTGGTGCATTTATATTTAGACTCGTAATGGGATTTTGGTGAGTTCCCTTGATCAGGATGAAATGAACTTTATCTTTTATTATTAGTTTTGATTTGGTTTACATTGTTAGTATCCAGATACCATGCTTGCTTGCTTACTAGTTCCATTGGCCTAGGATACGTTCTTTCATTCTAAGACAGTCTATCCTTGAAGATAAATGTGTGTGTGTGTGTGTGTGTGTGTGTGTGTGTCTGTGTGTGTGTGTGTTGCAGACAACAATAAGATGGATAATGCTAACTTATGAGTTTTGTCAGGTTGGTGAGGGCTTAAGTTCTAGCAGGTGTACACTGACTGTAGAAACTTTATTGCTTTGTGGGTAGCTTTCTTAGCTCTGCTCTGTAACAGTGTCCTCTGTTTTCTTCTTGTAGACTCTTGGCTGTGCTTATCTCTTCAGTCCACAGAATTCTTCCCAGTAATGCTGGTTTGGTGGGCAGGAATTCCTTCCATCTAGTTAGATTATAGAAAGGGTTCTTTCTCCTTTATCTATGGCAGATAGTTTGGCAAGGTATAGTTGTCTTAGCATCTGTAGTCATTTATGATTTGTACATCACTCCAAGCTCTTCTGGCTATTGATATTTTGATTGAGAAGTCAGCCTAACATTTGAAAACAGCAGTTCTCAACCTATGGGTCAGGACCACTTTGGGGGTTGACAGATCCTTTCACGGGGGTCACATATTAGATATCCTGCACATTAGATATTTAAATTGTTGTTTACAATAGTAAAAAAATCACAGTTACCAAGTAGCAATAGAAATATATTGGGTATTACAGTCATCTATTCTTACTGTGTTAAGTCAAACTTAGGCTTTAACATATAGTAATTTGTATTTTATGGAATTGGTTGTGGGTTATAACAACATGAAGAACTATATTGCAGGGTCACAGCATTAGAGATACTATTGTTCTAAGAGGATTGCATTATAAGTGCTTTGTAACTTCTCTCTTGAAGCTTTCTAAACCCTGTGTTGTTGTTGTTGTTGTTGTTACTTGTGTTGTTGTAGTTCTGTATATTTCATTGTTTAATTATAGTATGGTATGCGAAGCTTTCCCTACCTCTGATTCTGTTTATTGGGTGTTCTTTGTGCCTCTTGTTCCTCTGTAGACATCTCTTTCCTTTGTTTTAGTAAATATTCTTCTATATACAAACACAGATACATGTACATATACATAAACACAAAGAAATATTTTAAATTTTGTGTCGATATTTGTCTAGGTTATTTTCCTTTGGACCGTTGCTATTTGACAGATGGTCTTTGGGGCATGTTGCTTTTTCATACTGATTATGTTTTTGGGATGGAGCTTGGTGCCAAGATTAAGTTGTTGGTTGTATCTTTTGATATAAGTTTCTAGCTCACTTTTGATGAGTGGGAATTTGTTTCTGGTTTTATAGTTAGTCTTACTTTACTAGTTTTGGATTGTGTTCTCAGTCTTTTAGCACTCAGTTTGATTAATGTGTGGGGATTTTAGGGTGATTCTAGTTCAGCAGCTACTGGAGGACACTGGGTATTTACTGCCCATGTACAGCTTCTTGAGAAAGGCTCCAGGGCAGGTGATAGATTTGGGATGAGGGGGTCTAACCACTGGCAGACATATATCTGGGTACTTAGGCAGGTCCTGGGGACAGACATCCTCCAGTATTGGGGGTGGGTCTGAGCACCCATTTCATGTCTGTAGCAGTTTGGGTAAGGTCCCAGAGTAGGTGGGGTGGCAGAGTCAAAGAGTTGCAAACAACATGTCCCACTGAAAGATTCATACTAGATTTTATAGAAAGTGGGCACTCAAGGTATTGGTACTAGGAACCCTGTGATAATTGCTGTGCTTTAGAAGGAATTACCTGGCAGTTAAATGTGGGAGCAACTCAAAGGAGAAAAGACGAGGGAAGAGTGTGGTATTTGAGACATATAAGTGAATTGTTGCAACTTTAATGCTTCAAGGAAATGTAGGCTTAAACATTTATTTATGAATGAAGCATGAAACCATCAGGGCAATGCCAACACATTTTGCATCGGACTCTGCAAATTACTTGTCTTTTGGATAGCTGTCATGGACAAAGACACAAAGATAAAACATGACAGAAAAATAGGCAAGTCTAGAGAAGGTAACCTTCAGAGATGGGAGCTGAGCAACAGGGTGAGGTCAGAAATGTCAAGGAATCAGGGAGAAGGAAGGTCTTCTGTACATATTGCCTGCTATTTAAAGAGGTACTCTAAGTGCCTTAGGAAAACTCCTATACTTCGTTGTATTTCATGATCAAGATGAGAGGATTGATTAGACACAGGACATACACATTATAAGCCTAGTTAGAAAACATCCTTTTACCAGCTTTTCAATTTGTAGCTACCCTGATGAGTCATTGAGCAATGTTTTTGTCCAGTAAGTTAATCACTTATCAGATGTGCTCTCTTTATATCTGGAGACCTGTGCTGGGTGCCAGAAATGCTTTAGATTCAGTTTGGGAGAATACAGAGTTACAATGAACTATAATATGTGTAGTAATGACTCGGAGACTTGCCATAGCAATTAGTAATTATTCAGCCTTTCATTTAACAATGTACTAAGTCAGCTGCCTATAATGTGCCTTAATTAATCTTTCCAGAATCTATGTGATCATAAAAGTCATTTTCCATATGAAGGAAATATTTTAAAGATGTTCAGAAATTAGTCCAATAATGCACAGGTAGCAAGGTGAAAAGCCAGCGTTCAAACCTGGACCTTACCTAATTCAAAGAGCTTTGGAAGAAATGCTAAGTAATGCCATTTAGAAGGTTTTCCTCAGTCCTCATACAGAGACTCAATTAGAGAACAACAAGAGGTTCATGTTGGAGAGTTATTGCAATAGTTTAGCTGAGAGACGGCAGAGCCTGAAGCGATGACTATGGCATGGTACAGAGACAGGTCGTTTGACATGGACTCCACAGATTTACTTAGCTTCTGTGCCACCTGTAAGGAAATAAGCCCAAAGTCTCACTCTCCTGCCAAGCTTTATGGTCTGTTAGGACTTCCTTCCACATGAGGATGCTAACCACATCAACCAACTGTAAGCTGCTTTAACTTTGTCTTTCCAATTACCTTTACCACTTAAAGAAGTATAATCTGTAAGCTTCCCCCAGGGGCTGAAGATTCCATACCATAAAGATTGTCCTTACTTATCTTCTTCTTTGAGTATATGACTATTTTAAAAATATTTTATTCTCTAGAATATCATACATTAATATAATATGATCAAACCCACCCCATCCCCATCAACTTTTTCTTCTCATTTCATGTCTATTTGTTCTTTTATGATAATGCTTTAATTACAGTTGTCTATATGTGTATGGGTGTGGAACCATTGACTGGTGCCAGTGGCACACCCTGGAAACAGAGAGTCTCTCTTCTCTGAAGCTACCACTTTCCAACAGCTTCTCATTAAAGGCTGCTCTCATCCTCCATCAGATAAGCCTCCCTCCCCAATCCTTCAAAATGCCCTGGTAGGAGGTTGTCAATGGATAGATACATAAGAATAAGATACTGAGTAGTCAGCCCTAGACTGGACATCTTCACCAACAACTTTTCTCAACCTCAGGGAATACTATAGAATTAGAGTTGAGGGCAGAAAGAATGCTGGAGGTAATGATGGAGAGGGGGGCTATGGAATGCCAGTTTCTAGACAAGACATGGAGATCACACTCGTGACCTCATGACAGCTGTGGTTAGGGCTCAGTGCCCACACAGGAGCAATGCAGCCAACACTGAGGCCCAGATGAGGAGACGCTCTGCAGGCCCCACCCATTCACAGAGGCAGTCTGGTCCTCTGACAACACAGTCTGCAGGCTCTGGGACTTTGCACGCACACTATATATTCTGAGTTTGCTCTCCAGCAAGTCCAGTTACACCTGTCACCACACATTTCCCTGTGCATGTTGTGGGGCATGAAATCAAACCAAGGACTCAAATGGTATGCACAAGCAATGCTCGGATTGGTGGGTTAGAGACCAGAGTGGTAGGCCAGACATGGATTGCATGTCTAGCTGCTAGTTGTTCTGAATAGTAGTTTCCTGTCCTACTATTGGCAACTATGAGACATACAAAAATGACTGTTTTGAAAAATTATATAATGAATATATATTTTAAGAAATCATTCATGATACTTGTCTCAATTACCAAATATTTCTCTCAGTTACTTGTAACCAGAAAAAGCTGAATGAATTTTTCCTGAGACTGAAAATAAAATAACACAAAGCAAACAATTGTATACCTTATGATGGGTATCCATACATCATAGTGGGAAACATTTGCCAAAGATAGTACTAAAAAATTTAAATTAAAAATTAAACTCAAATAAAACATTCTATCTATCATGGCTAGATATAAAAACAAGCATACCAGCTTCTAAAAAGTAGGTGCCCCAAAAATATTCTTGAATGAATGCTTTATATTATACAAGTCATTAAGAAATTTCCTAATGAATAGTAATTATGGCCATATGGCTGAAAATCATAAAGCTGAAGAAAGTCTATTGTTTTCTTTTCTTTTCTTTTCTTTTCCTTTCCTTTCCTTTCCTTTCCTTTCCTTTCCTTTCCTTTCCTTTCCTTTCCTTTCCTTTCCTTTCCTTTCCTTTCCTTTCCTTTTTCCTTTCCTTTCCTTTCCTTTCCTTTCCTTTCCTTTCCTTTCCTTTCCTTTCCTTTCCTTTCCTTTCCTTTCCTTTCCTTTCCTTTCCTTTTTCCTTTCCTTTCCTTTCCTTTCCTTTCCTTTCCTTTCCTTTCCTTTCCTTTCCTTTCCTTTCCTTTCCTTTCCTTTCCTTTCCTTTCCTTTCCTTTCCTTTCCTTTCTTCTTCTTCTTCTTCTTCTTCTTCTTCTTCTTCTTCTTCTTCTTCTTCTTCTTCTTTTTTTGAGTTCCATTTTCTTATACTGGAGGCTGGCCTTGAAATCAACTGTGTAGCAGAAGATAATGTTGCGTGTCAGATCCTCCTGGCTCCATCTCTCATGTGAAGTGTTGGAACTATAAGTGTGAGCTACCACTCTTGCCTCACATGGTTCTGGTGATTGAATGAACTTAGAGCTTCATGCATGTTGGGCAAAAACTCTTCCAACTGAACCATAGCCCCACGCTACTACTTCCATTTTGTAGACAAGGAGAGACAGATGACTAGAGACATGCCTTGTCTCCAGGCAGCGCCTATGTCATTAGAGATCAGTACTAAGGAGAGGAATAGTTGACATCAAATAATGTGCCACTTTCCTTAATGATAGGAACAATTCTGGATGATGAAACAGATTCATTTCCCAAGCACCAAGTGAAATACTATAAGTTTGTATAAACACAACCTACAGAAGTACTCATAGCTTAGAGGCAAAGCAAAACACTCAAACACAAAGAACTCTGAAGAACTTAGTAAACTGCAGAGCAAAGGCAAGAAAAAGCAATGTAAAAATCCTGATTGCCCAGGAGGGAAATCAGGTCTGCCAATAGAAACCTACCTAAATTCTTGGGAGAAGCGAGATCACGCACCTTGGACTAGAATTTACCAGTCACTTTGCTAGACCAACATAATTCCCACTGCACTCTAGATCATATCTTATGTTCATAAATATGTACCTACCACTCCCTTTCTAAAGCAGTTTTTCTGGGCAGTAAATGAGTGTAAATGAGTAAATGGTGTAGAGAGCTACAACTAGACGGAGTGGAGAGATTAATCAGTTGTGGGGAGCCAGACCTAATGTATACATCTACAGCATGGGTCCTGTATCCATGGCTTGGACATCTACAGGATGGTTCTGTACCTATGACTCAGGGACCATAAGGAAGGGAAGGTAGAGAATTGGGCAGCTAGAATATGGAGAAGTCTACTGTAAAACCATTTCCCTTAGAAATGGCTGCATAAATGAGGACATAACACCTGGCATTATCCATAGATAAGGAACTACTGACAGTCTTTTACTGTTGAGAGAGGGAGAATTGGCTTCCCCGAGGGAAGAGAACCTTCAATGGTTATTCATTAGAGTAATTAGCCTTGAAACCACATACCTAGATAGCAAAAAAAGAAAAAAAAAGACTCTGCCTGTTGTATTCACATATTTGTGCATATAGATATATACATAGTGTGTGTGTGTGTGTGTGTGTGTGTGTGTGTGTTCATGCGCATGCATAACAACAATTATGGAAAAGGAGGAAGCTATTAATTTGAGGCAGGGAATACAAGAAGTTGCAAGAAGGTGACTTGGGAGAGGCTAGAGAGAGGAGAGTGAAGGGAGGCAGTGGCATAAGAAATAAAAATGAAAACAGAACAAAATCCTGATGTAGAAGAGTACTAGAAGTCTCTAGTATTTGTACATGTAAGATTTTCAGGAAAGTTCTCATGTTAATGTACAAATGGGAGAAAGGAATAAGTAATTGATGCTTGAATTGAAATGTACTTTATTACACAGTTCTACTTTTCTTACTTTCTCCTACAAAATTAGAACACTTGGTCCATTAAATAAAATGATGCCAAATTTAAATAAATAAGAACAGCTTATTTTCATAAAGAAAGTACCTCAGTTCATCTTTTGTTCTGTGCAGTGTAAGCAGCCCTGTCTGCTCTCCATTCATAACGTCTCTGTTTTCCACGTTCTGGCCGGAATCCTGGAATGAAGAAAAGTCACAGGTTGTGGGTGCTGTATACACAGAATGGCAGCTTTGGACGAAACGTTTCAACGACGGGCCGAAACAGCGTTGCTCTGGACACAGAGGGCTGGCTCCCATTTCTTCTGAGACTGGAAACAGATCTTAATAGCCTCAGTGCTTTCCGAGTGCCCTCTTCTCCTCTTTGGTTTCTGAAATGCTCAAATGAGCCATTTGCACAGGGCGATATGTTAACCGCGGGGAGTATGTCGCATGACTTGCTTCTACTCAGCCTTAGGTTGGGGTATCGTGTTTTAAACCCGTTTTGGGGCAAAAAAAAAAAAAAAATACTAAAAGAAGTCTCCAGTGCTAAGCAGTGAGGAAGAAGCTTTAATGATCTCTGCATGCTGGCACTTCCACAGCACAGTGAAATGTAAGAAAAAAAAATGAGAAATAAAAATGTTTGCTGCCTGGCTCTGTTGGAACTGGTTCAATGGACCAGGCTAGCCCCCAAACCAGACATCCATCTCTGCCTTCTGAATGGGAAAATTAAGGGCACTCACTGCTAACAGGCCCAGCGCTCCTGCTTTACCTTTACCATTTATTTATTAAACTTATTCATTTTAATTTTTTGTGTCAGTGTCTTGCTTCCATGTCTGTATCTGGCGCTTATGGATGTCAGAAAAGGCACTGGCTCTCCTGCAACTGGAGGTGTAGTGACCTGGAGGCACCGAGTGGGTGCTGGACTCAATCCTAGGTCCTCTGCAAGAGCGAAAGGGCTCCTAGCCTCTAGGCCATTTCTCTTGCTCCCTAAACTTACTTTTAAAAACGTGTTTCATTTTAGATGAGCAGCAACATTTCAAGCTGGTGCATGTGTTTTTATAAGAGATATTTTCCTTAATTCAATTTTCTGGTCACCACATGGTCAAATAAAAGGAAGGACAATCTATTAGGTTAAGAATCGTTAATAGTTGATCATAAAGCATCTGTTAAAAGATATCTGAAAGTTTTAATGTTCATATTATCCTAAGGAAATGCTAAAAGTAGTAAGATCATACAGAATCTACAAGGCAAGATCGGGCAAGTTAAAAAAATACCTAGAGAGAAAGTTGCAACAGATTTCTTGAGCCTGTGATAGTCACACATGTCAACATACTTCATAAGCATATGTATGTCCAAATCATTGATTTTTATGTTTATTAGACAGTGAGCCTTGCGTGTGTTTCCCAGAGACAGTCAGTGCTTGCAGTATTGCTTTTAAAATTACTGCAAAATGTTATGGATTAAAATAAAATACTGAATGATTTCTTCTAGTTTCTGAGATGTGGGGTTGGAGGTCAGATGTCTGTAGGACTGAAACTATAATCATGGAGC
Source organism: Apodemus agrarius (assembly GCA_964023405.1). Lineage (NCBI taxonomy): Eukaryota > Metazoa > Chordata > Mammalia > Rodentia > Muridae > Apodemus > Apodemus agrarius. Next base: position 62,551,208 of record OZ030014.1, on the reverse strand, counting down.
TGGGTGCCCATCCCTCTGACTGCAGGCTGCAGCCTCACTGGGACATCTGCAGACATGAAGGGCCACACCATTCCTTAGTAGCCTGATTTTTCAATTCTGTTCATTTGGCTATGACTGTCTCATGCCAGCCACACACAGTTCTGCCCACCTTAAGTTTGCATTAGGTTTTGAAATTATGATGTGAGGTTCTTCTGGAATTTTTTTTCATGTGGGCTCAATATGCTGAGCCTTATGTGTCTACTACAATTTCAGAGCCAACATGTCTGGCAACTTCCACTACTCTGAGTATTTGATAGGGAGCACAGTTGATCTATATGTCGTAGTGCCAACAAAAAGAGTATGTAGTATCAGGTTTTAGCACTATATTGTTGGATCTTGCTCTTTCATATGAAAGTTTGTTATTAATCCCTAACTACAGCAGGCAAACAATATGCTTTCTAGCTCTAACTTATTAGAGGTTAAGGAGCTTTCCACCTAGTTTTAGTTAATGACAAGTAAAGGTTTTATTTATGTCAACACTATACTTGATGTGCTATATATTTGGAAATGTGAATTACAATCCGAAATTAGTACGGAGCCAGTTGGAGTGTGATAATCTATCTGATCAAGGGAAATTCGGAGCTGGCTACATTTTGAGCATAATTATGTCAACAACTACACACTTAGAGAGAAGACGCATAGTTTGGAGACATGCATGGCAGCGAGAAGTCCCTGCTGCTTTTGCACAGGACCCAACGCAAATTCCCAGCACTAGTGTCTGATGACTCACGACTGCCTGTGAGTCGATCTCCTGGGATCTGATAGTCTCTTCTAAAATTATATACACTTGTATTCATACACACACATTCCCACAGTCATACTCACAAATCATTAAGAGTAAAATAAATTCCAATGAAACACATGTCTAAAGCTTACAAGGTAATATTCACATCTAAGAGAAAGCATGCAGTGTTTGTCTCTCTGGCTCTGGCTTACTTCCAGGGTGATTGTTATTGAGCATCATCCATTTAACGTGTAATTGTTATTTCTTTTAACACCTGAATGATATTCCTGGGCATAAGTGTACCACATATTCACTATCTATTTATCAGCTGATATACATCTAGGGTGGTTCTAATTTCTGGCTATTATGAACAGAACAACAATGAGTATGGATGACCAAGTATTATGTGGGGACCTTTTGGTACATGTTCAAGTGTTGATTATATATATCAGGATCTTGTGGTAGGTTTAAGTTTTTGAGCAACTCCCCTACTGAATCTCATAATGGCTGTACCAGTTCACACTCCCAGGAATAATGAATAAATGTCCCCCCTTCTCCATATTTTCCCCATCATGAGCTGTCATTTATCTTATTAATCCTGGCTATTGTGACTGGGATAAGATGAAATCTCCTAGTGTTTTCAACTTTGCATTTTTTGACAGCTAAGGTTGTTGCATGGCTTTTAAGTGTTTCTCAAACATGTGTCTTTCAATGATAATTCTCTGCTTAGTTCTAGACATTCTTTTTAAGTTGGGTTATTTGTTTTTATGAGTTTCAGGTTTTTTTCCTTTTTTGAATGTAATAGATACTAACACTTTGTCAGATATATAATAGCTACAGTTTTTCCCCACTCTGTAAGCTACCTCTTTGCTCAAACGGTGGTGCCATTTGCAAGAAATAAATGCACATCCACAGGCTTTGTGTATTAGACAGTAATCCCACTGTTTGAAAAGTAGCAGCAAACCCTTGCTGTCTTGCTACAACTATCATAAAGGGGATGAAACTATAGTATATCATCTCAGCTAACAGGCAGTGTTTGTCACTTGCCAAAATTGCTTCTGTATATTGCAATAACAAAACCCTTTAGTATTCTCTGGGGACAAGGCAGGAAGGCAGACGCTGGAGGCGGTCCACAAAGACATAAAGCCAGCTCCAAATCGACACTGGCATTGCAGTGCCTCAAAACTTAGGGCAAAGAAAGCTGCCTCTTATCGGGTTATTTAAAATCATTTTACCCTCAAACCTCAAAATTCTTGGCACGAATGATTAAGGCACACTTCAGTTTTTTCTTCAGTACATTATACGACGAAATGAAGAGTCACGAACTCACACCTATCTAAAAATGAAAATGAGAATTTTCCCCCTATAGCTTACTTAAATAACTTGGAGAAAAATCTGTAAAATCTTGACTTTTAAATTTGGGAAGAGAAGGACAAAAATAACTCTTGATTGTGGAGAACTAAAGGCTCAGCATAATGGTTGCTAAACAGCCTCCACAGGTCTTAACTATAGTGGAGAAATATTAATTATGTGATTTAAAAATCCTGAAATTTGCCTCTAGAAAAAGAAGCAGAATGCTTTGGAGGGTCTATATTTAATATTTAAAATAAATAAAATCACTGCAACTTCTATTTTTGCTGCTATATTAAAACTGGGGGTTGAAGATGAACTGTAGGAGTGTAAAGTGGGGTGCTACTGCAAAGCCTGTCTGTTTTGCCCACGTTACAGTCCTTTCCTTTCCAGAGACCATCCTGGCTACTCTTCAGTACATCCTTTATGGCTTCTATCCCACTATGACAACATGTATGTGGCCCTCACAAAAGCATGAGCTTAATTACTACATTTTTAAAAGAGGGGGGCATTTTTAGCCACACTTTCAGGATCGTGGGAGCATTAGTGACAGCCAGAATGTGTCGGATTTAAACAGCGCTGCACTATTTTTAGCTTTAAAAATCAACACTTACACAAATATTCCCAAACCAATTAGCAGCAGCTGGAAAGGAAAGGTGTTTACATTTCGTTACCACTGGTGCTAACTACAGCAAGTGCTCACAGGCTGCCAGAGAGGGGCCGGGCACCTGGAGGGCAGCCTTCTCTTCAGGGGTCATCACAGTGTCAGGCACCAGGCTATTGCTAGGTGGGTCACAGTTTGTACAAGTCGCTGATTCCATGCAGGAGAGAGTGCATGATTCGCTATGAAGTGCCGCTACGATAGGCATCTCACTCCTGGTGAGGTAAAAAAGTCAGAATAAAGGCTATCTAAATTCTCACCGTGTTCGCCTGGTTGTCCCTTCCCACGGTATTTTTTAACCATTTGCCCATAAAACTTGAACTACAACTGAGTTATGTTTCAAAACCTCCAGTGCATTTTCAAAAAAGATTTGCATTCTGAAAAGCCAGCCACAAGTTTCTTCTTGAAATCACGCATGAATTTCAGAATGAGAGTAAGAGCAACATTTATCCAGTAAAGATCTGAACGAGAGGCTATGTGCCTGGTGCTCATACATAAACATAATGTAAATTTTCAGATTAAAATTCTGGGCATAATTTCAGAATATTTGTTTTTACTTTTTAGAACAAAAATATCTTGCTAAAGTAAAAACAAACTGCATTTGCTATGCACACACTTGGAATTAACATGCATTTCAGTAGTCAGGCATTGTTCCACAAACTCTACCTACTACACGTCCTTCCTGCCGCAGGCAGTGCCGTGCTGTGGAATTCTCCTGTGGAAGTCTCCGCTGGCTCCATGGGCCCATGGAGCCTAAGTGCTTCAGTCTCAGCAACTCAACAGGCAAAGCCTTTCCTATCTGCGCACACACGATCTTATTTTATATCCATGTATCTAGACATTAAGAAAGCATTTTTAAATGCTAAATTATTAGTCAACTATATTATATATTTTTTCTCCTTAATTCTGCTGTAACATGTAAACTCTAACATGGATCAGAAACATTCAAGGCCTTGAAGAAACATATATTTCTGGGCCCTACCCTGAAGTTGGAGCAACAGGTATAGGTAAAGCCTGAGAAGTTTTGTTAAAAATATTCGATGTTGCTAGAAAACAATGTTAATCAACCCAAGAAAGAACAGTGCTAGCCTAGTGCAGTCACTTTATACTTAAGGAAACAGAGACCCAGAATGGCAGAATGGCTCTCCGCTCTTACATGCTATGGCAAAACTGTGTTTCAGGATTCTTCGGTCTCTATCCCAGGCTCTTTGGGTAAAATGGTGACTACTTAAGGAATGCTGACCTAGCTAGACCATGCTTACCAAGTAAGCTGTAGTTCCCACTGTGCATTCTACTACCTTTCAAAGCCACTAACAAAGATATGTATCCATGTCTTAGAAACACTGCCTGAGCAAACACATAAATAATTAGATAGATAAATAAATACACATTTAAGTAAATGTTTTCTGGATGCTTTTCTTGACATCAAGACATTTCACAAGTAACTAGATGTATAGTCACTACATCCTTGGGTGATTTCTTGGCTCATTTTGTTAATTTTTGTTACATAGCCTCTCTGTGTAACTCTGGATATCCTGGAATCCTCTTTGTGGACCCAGCTGGCCTCCAAGTCACAGAGGTCAACCTGCTTCTGCCTCCCAAGTTCTGAAATTCCAGGTGTGAGCCACCACACCAGGATGATTTCTTGGCATTCTTATTTTGGTTTTATACATGAACCCATTCAAAGAGAAAAAAAAAATCATGACTTGTCCAAGATGAAGCCATGGGGTAAAAATCATGATTGATTAAGACCTTTGCATTCTAAAATTTAGATTTGTGACTGAATCTAGATTTATGTATATTAGCCATACCAACTTTAATGACTACTTCCCTACCTTGTCAACCTGCCTGGATTTAGAACCACCTTGGAGACACATCTCTCTGGTGATCTACTTGACACTAAAGAGTAGTCATCCTATCAGGAAAGGCCAGTGTACAGTGGGGGGATGTGGCGCTGGTCTCAGACAGCCTAGTCTTCCAGCCTAAGTGATAGCTGGTTTACTTGGGGTGCAGACAGAACAGCTCGGCCTCCTTTTCCTCATCTGTGACAGGGCTGGGAGACTTTTCAGATTCACTGAGGGTATGTCTTTGTGGAGTGCATAGAGAAGCTGTGTGTTGCAGCGAGGTAAGCCTCAACTGAGGGAACACACATACAGGAGTAATCTGAATAAATGTTTTCTGGGTGCTATTCTTGAACCCCAAACTCTCCCCTCCTTTGGTTATGCTTCTCTATTCTCTTACCATATTCATTTCTATGGAGTTTTAGGAACAAATCTACAGTAGGAAGAATATTTGAATGTAAACTAGAACTCTCAGTCTTTACCACTGTTTGCTCCTTTTCTTTTTTTTTTTTTAATTTTGTTTCATTGACCTTAGCTTTTCTCGCACTGCTAATAATAAGCACAATTAATATTTCCCGGGAATCTAAATTATGTTTGAGAAGACAAAGGAAATGTAAAAAGCAAAATCCTTAAATATGCATAACATACATTACCTGAAGAGGTTTTAAGTAAGTTTAGCTAGGGTTGGTTTCTGTTATTTGCATAGGTAAATATTTATAAATTGTCCTAAATAAATATAATACCATTTGTCAAAACACTGCTGTCAGCTCAAAGTGAGGCTAGAGAGACACCTGGATTCTGTTTTGGAAGATCTGAGTAAGTTAGACTACTCAGTTCAGGTATCAGAAGTTAACCCCGTGGATTTCGAAGTGTCTCCTCCGCTCCAGCAGTCTTCAGTGAAAGCAGCACTGCTGTGATGCTCCCGTGACACTCCCTCACAGGTGTCCAAGCACTGCCTGCTCGGCATCCTCTAGAGCTGTCAAAGGTCAGAAGTTCAGCAAGGCAATCCCTTCACCTCCTTTAATGCTCACTTCTTTCCCACAGTCAAGTAGCACTTTCAAAAGTGCCAAACGCAGAAGCAGAAACAACATGGATATTTAAATGTAAGACAAAGACAGACGTACTCATGTTCATTTCAATTTATAATCGGATTCTTTTTCTCCATCTGGTTTCAGCAAAGTTTCTGCTGGTTTTTCCATATTATTATATTGATAAAACTGCTTACACCCAATGCTCAGATGAGCCAAGATGATGTTTACTGTGGAGGTTCTGCCTCAGCTCATAAAATACCTGTATTCACATGAAGTGCCCCACCCCCAATACCTGCTTCTACCAGGTTGTAAATATTAGCTTTATTTTCACTTACCCTGTCCCTTTAAGCTGCACTTTATTTTCGAATATTTCAAGTCTAGGCATGGCTAAATGGACAATACGATGATCCTAATACCTCAGTTGCAATTACCCAACATCACCTAAAGCTGGTGGGTGTTAAAAGGCTTGGAGAAGTAAGACACATTCAGCAAATGGAGGAATAAAGCTCTACCCTAATCACTTTCATTTTGCGGAGCGAAATGTCTTTCAGTCAAGACTTGATGTAGTAAATGCACTTTATATGTTGGGGTGAAGCTACGCAAAGTCGAGGGTTGCTTAGGAGTGGCCCAGGATAAAAACAACACATTATTAAAAAACTTTCTGTTCTGCACACTCTTGCACCACCCAGCTGCAAACCGACTTTCCCGAGGGCCTCGCACAATAGCCTGCGCCATGGAAATGCGCTGTTCCAGCTTCCCAACTAAAGATATGCTCTATCCCTCCTTCAGCCCCCAAAGGAGGCAGGGCAGAGAGGACCAGGACGGGAGGAGGAGACGGAGGGTAGGTAACATCACCCAGATTTGCATGCCTCGTGTCCAGCAGTATATTTTCCAAACTTCTCAAACTTAAAAAACCAAGTTTATGTTACAAAGCTCTTCTTATTTTATATATAATTAAATTTATAAGCCATCATAGTTCATGAATAAGGATATTTGAAGTATATTCCGGGTGCCTACAATCTGTAAGCCTTTTAATCTGTTTTCATGAAGCTCAGAGTTTCCCTCTCCTGCCTCACTCACTTGTTCCTTTCCCAGGACCTCGTGTGTCCTGCCACACAATCATTTTGTCTTTCAGTTTGTCATTCTTGCAGTTTGGTTCCTGTCACCTCTACTGGAAGTCCCTGGTTTCAAAACTGAGTTGCCAGTTTGTAAGACCTACAGACAAGAAAACAACACAGAACAATTTAAGCAGGATTTTCTCAGACAGCAAGAGATGCTCTTGAGACGATCCTCAGAACTGCATTGGCCGAGTGAGGGATAACCAGGAAGGTAGGGAGGGTAGGAGTGGGAGGGCCAGAGCCTCCACCCCCTCGGCATCACACATCATAGCCCACAGCCTGAGATAAGGGGCAGATCTCTGAATTCTAGCAGGCAGGGGATGGAGTTGTTTTCCCACCAAAAAGCAAACAAAAATCCAATGGAGAGTTGAGAGACCTCATGTAAAAATAGCTGTAAATGAGACCAAAAGATATAATGACCCCAGGAAGCAATCAGCATGCATTTGCATTTATATTCTAAATGTACTGAGGATTCAGTCTAAGGCACCATAGCCTCTACCTAGCCAGAGCTAGGCTACTTTAATTCTTCCCATTTTGAAGGGACCACTCTGATCTATTGAGAAGATCAATACTTGAGTTATACAGAGCTGAAGTATCAGCCCTTAGAGGGCAGTACTTCTTCTGAAGTCTGTCGAATTCATTGATAAGATGAAGACTTTAGAACAGTTTCCGGCATGGAGTCTACACCCATATCTAGATACAGTCACGATACAGAACTGCCTGGCCTACTTGACAAATGTTCTTCCATACTTTCTCTTACCCCCCATTGCTTGGGTCATTCTCTCTCTGAATACAGGGCACAGGCCTCATCTCCATCACTAATCTCACCCGCCACCTGCCCAGCCCTGGGAAATCTCTATATGAAACTGACCTAGGGAAGGCACTAATATCCTCACAAGCCTGACTGCTTTGCCTCAATTTTAAAACCCTTGAGGTACAGAATGTGTCATATCTGTCTTTGTGACTCTGTCACTTGGCAGAGGCCTGAAATATCCACTGGAGAGGTGCAATGACTTGGTAGAAATATTTTTTTCTGTAAGGACTCTCAGGTAGCTTTCAATAGAAGAAAATATTTATGATGTGCATAGTCCTAAGAACCCCAGTGTTCAGAATATTATACTCTATGGGGAGGATTCAGAAAGGAAGATGCCACTGTCTTTGCATTCACAGCTATGAGCTAGCTGGCACCATTGCCAGAGGCATGGCTGGCAAGAGAATTTAAAGTACAATTGAGATCTGATCTTTACTTATGCACTGAAATAACTGAAGTAAAAGAGAATGCACTGATTTGTACCTGACTAGTTATGGTTCTTTATATATGTTCTTATATTTTATTTATTGTAATGTATATTAAAATGACTTTCATTATTTATAAAATGTAGTTAAAGTAATATTTAAAACTACCTCAAGCCCCAGCTGCCATCTGCAGCAGGCTGCTGCCAACAGGAAAAGGAAGTCACTCTATGGCAACCTCCTGATCCAGAACCTGAGAGAGCGTCTGGATGGGTTCGGGAACATGAGAGCAGAAGCGGCCAGCAGGGCAGGACAGAGCTTCAGTGTTGGGGTGAAGCTCATTTCGAATTTCTTTTCATGACTGTTTCCAGCCTCTGATGCTGTCTGATCAATATGGTCAATTGTGGACAAAGGGAAACACCGACAGTGTTTCCTTTCCCGTGTTTTCTCCCCTTTTATTCCCCCAATAAGCTGCCACCTTTCAGGGTCTCTCTCCAGCTTCCAAAGGCCTCCACACCCTACCTCACAACTTTTCTCAAGAATATTCAGAAATTCTCACAATTCTTTCAAGGATTCTCTGGTCTCTAGAGTCAAGTGAAAATGGATTCTCCAGCAGGCCCACACCATCAGCAGCAGCATGTGGTAGACATATTCCTTTTTCCCAACTGCTAACTGCAGTGATTTCCTCAAATGGGACCTGCTCAACCCCTTCCCATTCCCTCCACATTCCCATTATCATCCCCCATCACCTCCAGATCAGTCCTGCACTCCTATTTTAACTTCAACTTCACCAGCATCTCACCTCACATCATACCAGTTATTTCTACCCTCAGAGATCTCAAAGCTCGACCTCAAGAGCTTCTTCCTCTAGGAGCCCTCCATGTCAGAAACACCAGAGATAAACTCAGTCAGAGGCCACAAAGGCCTGGGTTCCCGAAGAAGCCCTCAATGTGACAGTAGTGGTTCTCGCAATGAAGATATACATAGGCACAGTCAGGATTCTGTAAATAATTACAGGGCTATCCCAACATATATATCTATGATGACACCATAAACTAAGCAGGGACACTTAATTGCTAGTCTAACTGCATGTCTTTAGCAGGAACAGAAGGACCTGGTGGGGTTGAAATAATACATGTTTCACATGCATCCTTGCAGAGTGACAGCAGTGATATGTGAACAGGGCAAGCAGTAGATCCGACAAGCAAATGGCCGGAGTGGATGTGAGAAGAATTCCCCTGACTGCTATTCACCAGCTTGTTAGAACTGCCACAGGAGAGAGGCACAGTAGGAAGGAGAGAGGCACAGTATGAATACCTTAAGATCTGTTTGCCAGTCCCAGGTCTTACATGACTCCTCCCTAGGCACTTCCCAGTGTCAGTTAGGTTGCATGATGGTAAAATCACTATGTATCCTTGTCCTCAGGTTTACATCCAGTACACACCAAACTTGAGATGCACATGGGGACTCCTGGTTACCTATTCACTACTTCATTCATTGGCTACTTTCTTTAGGGAGGAAAACTTTGGCCTCTAATGCTTAAATCTGTCTCTGTGTCCAGGCCCAGGCGATTAGAAGAAATGTGTAGTAAAAGCACACTATAATTAGATTCCTTAATTCACATTTTTGAATTGCTTCTCTCAGACAATGACGACTTAATTTACATGTCATTTTTAGATGAATCCTTCAGTCTCGTCTAGAGTTTCTAAATGGGCATCATTAGTAGGCAATTCTGTAGGTTAAGAAATTTAAACAATGAAAAGTGGAGAGTGAAATGAAATCATAATGTGCTGCATCATCAAGGAGGATGCCTCCAAACCAGCCTCTCTCAGCCTCCCTTGACCAGTATCAGCATTCAACAAATCTCCCTAAAGATGGTCGTAGCTTCCAGCTCATGGATTCTGACAAAAGGAAACCATCTGAAAATACCTTAGTTTTGTCAGCTTAGTTCATAATTCATATTTATCTTTACAAAATATTTTAAGTGTGTGAGTGAGTGTGTGTGCCTTCACGTGAGAATAGGTAACCTTTGAGGCTCGAGGTACAGGATCCCCAGGAGCTGGAGATATAGACAGCTGTCAGTTTCTCTGACATGAGTGCTGGTAACTGAATGGGGCTTCTCTGCAGGAGCAGGACATGCTCTTAGCCACCAAGTCAATCCTGTATTCCCAGTGAATACCATGAAGTGGTTATTGAACAAATGAATAAACAAAGCAACGCCCCCAACCTGTCATCTGGTTGTGTAGCCAAACATACCATCATAGTCCTATCAGAGGAACATAGACTCCTATGCTTTTTTCTTAACATCATGGAAAAAAATCAAACCAAAGAGAAAGGATAATTAGTCACTTGGTTAAATGTCAGTTTGCTATAGTTCTAAGTACTTGAATATTTCTTAAAACATATTTTAATTAATAGCAAAGATAATAGCAAGAAATGGCTTAAAATGCTGAAGAAAATAATTTTCAAATCACCAAGAGATCACTTACATAATGCCACATGACACAACAACATAGACCCTCAAATTGGGAAAAAAAAAGGGGGGGGAAGAAATTCTAAGCAACATTTCCTTTGATCTGAATGAAATAGAAATTTCATTTTATTCCAGTAGTGTTAACTTCCTCACCACAGCACCATGTCCCAGTCATGGCCATGTCTAATCTGGGTTATGACATCATAACTTTATTGAACCTTCAAGGTTACACAGAGAAGTACATTCTTTGGGTAGTTGAGGAATTTTAAAGCACATGGTGAGAGAAAAATCCTCTCTTTAATTTTGATTACTTCATTGTAGTTGAGTGCACTCAGCTATAGAAAAAACCACTAGTAACTTCATCACTTATAAGGGCAATCTGAGCACACTGATATTTTATTATTTGGCAGCAGGAGGGAATGATACCAAGATGCAAGAATTGCTGGTTTATATAATTGAATGGATTGTTTTTATTTTTTCTGGGAGACTTTTTCTCAATAACTATCAAATCACTGATATAATAATAAAGCATACTCATTTTTGGTCTTGTGCATATGTGTGTGCCTGCAGATGCAGATGTGTCTACACATGTGCAGGCGAGTCTGCACATCAGAGACCAGCTGCAGCTATTAATTGTCAGAGACCATCCACATTGTTTTATTGTTGTTGTTGCTGCTGTTGGTTGTTTGTTGGTTTGGTTGCGGTGTGGTCTCTTGCTGCAGGGGAGCTCACCAAGTAAGCTACTAGGGTGTCAGGATACCAAGCCCCAATGAGCCACCTGTTGTCTCAGAACTGAGATTCTAAGTAGCCACAGCCACGGTAAGCTTTGTGCTGCGTGTTTGTTTCTAGGCATGAGTATTCAGCACTGAGGTTAAGGAGGGCTATGGCTTTGGCACTATTATGAGTGATTTGCTTCATGAAGTTAGTAGTGATTCCTGGAAATCTGTACTGACACAAAAAGGCTGAGAAAACAGACAAAAATTTACAACAAAAAGAGTGTTAGTCAATAAATCTTTTATTGATATGTGAATTTATTTTACTGTGTTCCTACACTTTTGCATTAAAAATCATAAAATTTGAGAAAGTTCATTTGTAATGCGCATACATCTTTCCTCCTGTGTCACTGCCCCATGTTTTTTCAGTCTCCTGGATTGGACCCACGGTCTCTCTGACACAAGCTAGAGCAGCACAAAGTGCTGTTCCTCTGCACCTCAGCCCCAGTCTCCTCTGCATTCACATGTTCATGGCCCAAATTCACATGAAATTGGGCTGTAAGCAAAATTGTTTTACCCATTATTTTTCAAAGCAATGCAGTCTTTTTCTAAAACCTGTTTTTATCACATTTCACTCATTATTTTACAAAGCAATATACCAAACTATTTATTTCCATTTCATTCACCTGACTAATTCAATCTTCCATGTACCCTTGCATCTAGAGTTCTTGTCTTATCTTAATTGATTTCCTCATTTAAGCTCAAACCTGTCACATTTTAATTTTTCCTTCAAAAGGCTTTTACTGTACGATTGTCAAATGCATCACGGACTATGCTTCGGCAATTATCTTTGGTCTCCAATAAGGTATTAATGATAACTTCCCAGTGTGCAGGTCTTACTATAAAGACTGGCGAACAGCCCAAGACATACCTTTGTGAAGGCACAACTCAGTAGTCACTTTGTTTGCAGCTGAATCTCTTCAGGACCTGATGCCAGGTTCTGAATCACCTTCATATGAATGCCTTTGCATAAAAATAGCTCCAACTTTAGCGATGCTCTGGACTGGAATAATTAGCTTAACCCTGCTCTCCCCCATATTTTCTGGTGTCATATTTGAAGTCACATTTTCAGAAGTTTCTGTGTATTAATTCTGGTCAGTAAATGACATCTGTGTGGAATGATAATGGGATTGCTCTGTTTCTTTCTACCACGAGTAGCTCTGGTAACCAGGGTTGTGGAAAACCTGAGAGAGTTGTTTTCTGAATGATGCTATTGAGCATATTTGGCTATTTGAAAGGTCTGCTATAAATGCTGATGAATAGAACATCCATTCCAGGTTGCTATCCCATACAAATTATCCCTCTTCAAAGCCTTTCACCTTTTCTCTACTTTCAATAATGCAATATCTTAAAAAATTATTCCAAACTGGATTTTCATTACTAGATTTAGTCATCAAAGTAGGTTTTATGACATTTTGTCCGTAATCCTGAAGAGAGCAAAAACAAATAAATAAATGAATACATAAATTAAGATCAAAGGGCATGCTTGGCGACTTTAAAAAACAAAACAAAACCAACAACAATAAAACCTCAGAAGCTAAAGGGCTGGAAGCAGTGTAAAAAGCCAAGGTCATGGCGCTTCATCTTGAGGACAACTGATATAAAATGAAGAAATCAAGCAGCAAATTTACACTTTGTATCTTACACACTGGACAAAGAAGGGTGACAGTTTTAATTACAGAACAAGATTTTTTAAAGTTGAAATTGAAGAAAGGAAAAAGGAACTCCTTATCTATTTCCCAAAATACAGACTATCTTCCGGCTTCAGCTTGCATGTATTTTTAAGCTAGACATTTTCTTTTGTTTTTATTATTAATAATTTTCTCATCAAAGAAGAGTTTTAAAAACATGAGAAAAAAGGAAAAATTAAAATGCTTAATTAATTTTGACAGCAATTGTATTCCTAGGAACCGTTAAATTCCCTTGTAAGACTCTAGGCAGTGGAGCTAGAGGAGAGTTGCCAACAAGGCCCATATCTAAGATCTAAATTTCAATTATCTGCTGTATTTGCAACACCAAACTCTACAATGTGCCAGAAGGGATAGCTTAGTAGCTTTAGTGTGTGGTTTTGAATCACTGCATTCCCTAAATTGCACAGTGTGATTCATCTGCTAGTTCTTACTGGTCCTGGATAAACAGAAAAGGCACAAAGTCATTAGTGCGCCATTCACAGGGACTTAGATGGGTGCTCCTCAGTCATCTTTCTTTAATAAGTTAAACACACTCTCTACTGTGTGCATACTAATTCTTCCCTTCATATTTTAGGACTCCCCTCCTCTTTTTCATTTTCACTTAGAAAAATGTAAAAAATTGTAAGGAATAAATTATTTTAAAAGAGAGATATACTTGAGATATAACTCAAACATCATCATAGAGAGGCCCCTGTGACCTCTCCATATAGATGTGTATTTGGCCCTCATCTCTCATATTCTATGGGCATCTTAGAGAGGCTCCAAGAACCCACACACAGAGCATTCCTCTGTGTGCATATACCTGCATTATAGAGCTTTCCAAAGAGCTGTACTTCAATACCTATTTTCTGAAGTGTATTATTTCTGTAATATTTACTGTCACCTGGGGGAAAAACAGTAGGGCATATTGAAGTCTTCACTAAAACAGCAAATTAAGTGAGATTAGAAATGCCATAATTAATTAGGCCAGCTCTCCATCACATGAAGGGCCGGAATCTACGCCGAGGGATAGTAATCTGCTCGGAGAGTAATAAAGCCAGGCGACTAAAACAGCAATATGCTCTGTGTCAACAGCAGCGGCCCTCCAGCTCCAGAAGGCAAGAAGGTTGACTTTTCACTCTCTCTCAGCACTGTTAGTTTCTTTCGTCTGCACTGGACATTTCTGACTTTCTGACCACATTTTAAAGCTTACTCTATAACATATCTTCTCATATAAAGTACCAATATGATAAAAATCCCTATCATTTAAAAAATCAACTTATATAATGGGATATTCCTAGAGAGATCCAGTTATATTTTATTCCTAGACTGACTATGGAAAGTGCACCATTACGCAGGATAAATCAAATGTATACATAAATATATACTAAATACAAAGATAAGAATAGAGGTTGTAGGATCAATAATTTAATAGGAAAATATAAACTATTTTAAATGATGATAGCCTTAAGGAAAATGTATAAAGGATTTGAAAGGCAGCAGTTATAGTTTAAAATACACAGCTGCCAAGAGGACAAAATGAAAGATAAATGTAGACTTTTATTTAAGATGATAAACTTGGTCCTGGGGCTGATGTGGCTCAAGTGGTTGAGTATTTGCCTAGCGTATGCAAGGGCCTGGATTTGATCACACATACAACAAGAACAAAACAATGAATTAAACATAAAACAGTAACACCATGGATAATTTATAATGTAGTTTGCAATGATGCTTTATAATGACAAAAGCTACTTTTATCTAAAAATAATTCTACTTAACTTATGTTTAAATGGATCTTGTTTGAATAAGAACATGTTCTTTTCTTAGAAAAAAAACATTCCACAGATTTTTCCATTGTTTGAAATGAAAGAATTAAAAGCCTTTTCTCAAACTAAAAATGTAAAATCCAACAATAATCTTTTCAAAAAACAGAGACTTCTTTTATAATGGAAGAGTAATGACATTTTCCATAAAATCATGACAATAGAGGTTTGAGGTCAAAGGGCCACAAGATAGACCAATAACATAAAGTTAAAAACAAAACAGAACAACCCCCCAAAACAAAACCCAAACCAAGCAACCAAAGACCCTACCACCACCACCCCCAAAAAAAACAAAAAAGAAAAAATGTTTATGTATATTACTACCAGATGAAGTAATAAAAAAATATAATGAGCTAGCTAAATGGACATCAATTGTGTTATGGCAAATGTGCAATAGAGAGAAAGATAAAATTACTGACCACTGAGCCTAAGAGCACAGCCAGGGGATGTAACAGGGAGGAGGAGATGACTAGGAGGAGATCTGCAAATCTAGCTTCATAATGGATAGTTTAACCAATAGTTCCCAATAATTGGTAGCTTCAGTCGTATAAATGACAAAATGTCTTTGAACAGAACAGGAACATTTATTAGAAACAGTATTGGAATTGGTATCTGATGTTTTTCTATGCAGTCAAAAATATATAAGAAACAAATGAAGAAAGAAAAATGTAAGGAAATTTGATGTACTAGGAAATAAAACACAATGAATAACCACTAAAATTATACATGTTCTATGACCTTGGGGTATTTAAATGAAAATCGGTATTGAAACTCAGAATAATCTATACACATAGTGAAAAATAAATCTATTTAGAGAATATTATGCAAACAACTCTTATACAAAAGAGCAAGATGGCAATTTAGAAAGAGTTTGGACTGTGTGACAAAAGGTATAAAACATTCCTAATATTGATAGAGGAAACAGTAGATGATAAAAACATCAAGGGAGAGAGAAGAGGGTTTTATGAAGAAAGGATATCCAGTGGCCTCAGTTGAACCTGCTAAGAACTAAGACACAAGGACCTCTCAGGTGTGAGTCAAAATAGCCCCCCCCCAAAAAAAGGGGGGGAGAAAGAAAGAAAGAAAGAAAGAAAGAAAGAAAATGAAAATTTTCTTAAATATATAAAATTCTAAATCTAATCTCTAGTTCTAGATACTGTACAGGAAATGAAGAAGTAAGCTCATGATTCCAAAAGGCTGCCCTCTGACAACAGCAGGAGAAAAATGGCCTGGTTTTCCCCAAATTCAAGGGCTTAAATTAGGAAAGAAAAGTTGAGCAAAGGGAATTTTAAAGAATTATAAAGAATGAATACTAAGCATTAGAACAAGCAGTAGATCTGACTTCAAGTTTAGATCTGACTTCAAGCAAACTTAGATATTTGAGTAAGGTGTAACGGGGAGGGTATTAGTTGGTGTTTAGTGCTTGATTAATTGTGGCTTGTGATGTCTGCATGGTGATTCTGCTGGAGCTCCCATTCTTCAGGATGCACACTGAGGGATTTACATGTAAATGTCATGGTGGGAGGAAGGGGTTTGCAATATGAAGGGAAATTAAAGTGAGGGAGAGTAGGCTGAGCCACTTGTACTCTGGGCAGAAGCTTGCTCCCCTGCTGTTTCTTTTGCTAATCTACTTTTGCATATGTTTAAAACCTTCAATAACTGTGCAAAGTGTCAAAAAAGCAAAAAACAAAAAACAAAAAACCCTGGAAATTAAAAGGTAAGTATAAAGGTGGGGAAGAAAGAGAAATATAAAATAAGAAACTAATGAACTAGAAGATACAGCCATTGTTGAAATCATGACATTGACTTCTGTAATGTAATCAGCTCACACAGAGATAGTACTTTCTTCATTTCGTCAATATCTCATTTGGGAATTAAAGAACTCAGCCTGGTCACTTTCAGGGTCTTCTTTTACACCTTCTTTTCTCTTTATGGACTGTGACCATGGTGTCTGTGGTATATGAAGTATGTTTGATATGAATGTGTATGATGGAACATGTGTGTGTGTGTGTGTGTGTGTGTGTGTGTGTGTCTGTCTGTCTGTCTGTCTGTCTGTCTGTCTGTTGGCATGAGGTATATGTGTAAGTGTGTGTGTATGTGTTTGTTGGTATGAGGTGTGCCTGTAAGTGTGTGTGTGTGTGTGTGTGTGTGTGTGTGTGTGTGTGTGTTCATGTCCACACATACTGTGGATGTTCCTCACTGTGTTTATGGAGGTCAGAGGCCCTTTGCTATTGCTCTTCACCCTTTACCTTTTGAAAGACATTTCTTTTTGGTTACTGATTACATACGCCCAGCTTGCTGGCCCTCAAGTTTCTGCCTGTTCTCCTGTCTTTGTTTGGCTTTAGTCTTAATGCCGGAGCACTGGGATAACACATGCCTGCTACCACAAAGGCATTATACGGGCTCTAGGGATATGGAATCAGGCGGTCAAACTGGCATGGCCAGGCATCACTCATTGAGACATTTCCGCAGTCCTGTGGGAAACTTGTTTTGTTGATGGGGATACGAGTCCTCTGAGCAGCAGAGAATACTATTTCACAAGTCTGTGGGGTTTTTCCTCTATTTTTCATTAATGGGCATATTTTAATTTGGTTTAATTTACCTTATAAGTATATATCTTATTGATGATTTTTAAGTTCTCTTAGAAGAACTCTAGTAATAAATTTTCCATTCAAGCAAATGTGGCAAATTTGTCTGAATATATTTATACTAATTACTCTTCAATGAAATAACTAAGTTACAACTTTTCAAAAATTAAGAGCTAGCAAAAAGAAAATATATAAATAAAAATGGAAGCCAAAATGGTGGGAAATGGATATATACTAAAGAAAAAGGTAATAGAATCAACAGCTTATTTTCTTAACCACACAATTTAGGAAACAAGAGAAAAAATATAGATTACAAGTGTCAGATAGAGAAGCACACATCAGTAGAAACCCCACAGATAGTAAAGAGAGATATTATATATGCCAGGAGTATAGTCACCTAGGTGAAAAGCTTCAATTACTTGAATGACAGTAATTACCAATAATGACCCAATAAAAATCGAGGTACTAATGGGCTCTGTATTATCCAAAGAAATTGAATTTATAATTATCAATCTTGGACAAAAAGAATACCAGGCCCAGATTACAGTACCTTAAACGTTTGAGAAATCAATTAAACTAGGGCTACAAAAGCTATTTCAGAAATAGAGAACATAGTCCAACTCCTTAATGAGACCAGCATTGAAATGCCACCAATGTCATATGCAGATATTATCTCAGAAATATCCCAACATTCCTCATGAACACATATACAAAAAACAGCATAGTAGTAAATTAAATCTATCATTATGTACATGGGATAATATATCTTAATCAAATGGACATATGTCTGGAATGTAAGACAGATTTGGCATTGAGACATCCACCACTGCAATTTACTTTGTTAGAATGGCAAAGAAGCAGCCAAACAAAAGGGCATTGGATAAAATGTAACATGATTTCTCATTAAAACTTAGAATGTAAGGTACAGAAGGAACCTTCTTCAACACACCAGAAGAAATTGTTCTATGAGAGAATCTAGCACTAACATTATTTAAAGGTAAAAATCAGAAGGAAAAAGTGATAGGTATCTATTCTCAACACTTCTCTAACATGATACATTAGGTCGTCACCAATACTTTATAGCAAAATAAACCAAACCAAACCAATCAAAACAAAACAGGAGAGGGGAAGAGATCAGGATTAGAGACTAGAAATGAGGTTTACAAGTAAGATTTCTGTTTTAATGAAATAAAAGGGCATCAGAGAGAACCATGTGTGACCTTTTCTGAGTGGGTCTCAGAGTTTGCACAAGTTGGCTACATGCACATCATTGCTGCACATGGGTCCTTACGGCCAATCTAGATCCAAGGAAGAAAGATTATAAGTATGTTTTATAGTCAATTTACTCATTTTATGGATAAAATAATGTAGATTTAAGCAAAATAATCTAATTGTAAATTAATTGCTACCTTGGTTAGAATAATTATATGAACTATAACATTAAATATTATTATTGGTATGGTAGGAGGCTGGGATTTATAAGGAAATAAAAGTAATCCTTTGACTCACATTTATAATAAAAGAATAAATATTCTCTCATCACAAACTCAGAATAAAGATGTAAATTAGTAAAAAAAAGAAGAATGAAAATAAAAGACAAAAACGTAGAAAGCTAGATGAAAAGAAAAGGGAATTTACTGGAGCGAGGGAGGAGATGGAGAGGGTAATGGCTAGGTGGTAAAGATGATTGAAATGTATTATGTACCTGTTTGAAACTGTTATATAATGATAGTCGCTATTATGCAGAACACATGCCACCAAACATTAGACTAAAAATGCTACAGAAAACTATAAAGGAATTGCGATGAGGGAACTGAAAGCACTGAGTTCACCATCACAACTGTGAGGAGTAAGCAGGATGATGAACATCCCAAGTCAACCAGCATGCTCCCAGCTCCTAATTAGCTTTGGTTACAACATTTAACCATGCAAAAGCACCTTTTAATAAGTAAACAGCATTTCACTTTTAATTACTTTTATTGTCTTGTGGGAAAGTCATGAAATGAATGTGACATCCACACTGATTGCTTGGTATTAAATCACAACAAAGTCATTTCTGATTATCAAGTCAAGGATCTGTGGCAAGAATTTTAATGATGAATTGAGTTTAACTTGTGACAAATGCAAATAACTGCTTTCTATTACATGTGACATTACAGCGAGTTGACTTGTGTCTTATTCCTTCATGTACATTTCCACTCCTTACACAGAAATCTGCCTGTTATATTTTCACATAGAAAATAGAAGCCATGACAGTAATTATAGGTTGAATATCCTTTATCTAAAATGCTTGGGAGTAGAGACGTTTCTGACTTTGTAATTTCTTTGAGATTTTGAATACTTATTAGTATATATGTACTATTGTATCTTAAGACATGGGACCCATGTTTAAATGTATTTATGTTTCATAATAACCTTATATACATAGCCTGGTATTACTTTATGCACCAATTCAGGTAAGTTGTGTTTGAAATGAAGTCACAGTGTGGAACTTTCTATATGTGGTATCTTGTGAGTACTGGAGAATATTCCAGGTTTCACAACATTTTGGAACTTGGATTTGCAGATTAAAGATGCTCAGTGTTTAGTAGTGCACAGTCTCCTGAATGAGTGTTATTCTTTCATATTGTATTTTTAATAATCATACATTACCCAATGAATCTTTATTTCTAAAATTCTTTGACCATTTCTCTCCCCATTCTCTATGAGATCATGGACCTGGTTTCCCTTTAAATAGAAAGCTCAGAATATTTCATTAAGAATGAGACATAGGAGGAAGAGAAGATGACTCTTCATTTCTGTCTTCTTAGGATAAGAGGAATCATTAGCAGAGCTAGATGATGCTAAATAATCCCCGGCTGCACGAGTCCAGTCTGTGCACTTCAATCCAGATAGCAGTTAACTACTGAGACAGTGTCATGCTACCTGGGGTTGACTGAGGCATTACCCACATTTGATTTCTACACCCTCATTCTTTAAGATGGGAAATAAAAGATGCAGAAATTCATTGTGAAGATAAAGACCTTGAGAGCTCAGAGGGAAGCCATCTACTACCCCAAACTGAAAGCTCAATCTAGACCAAGCTAAGTTGTTCTGTTAAATACTCAAGGAAGCTGAGCTTTTGGGTTCTGATACTCTTTCAGGCACAGTGGGTTTAGATTATTTTCCAGAACTGACAATATTCTTTCTACCCTTCCCAGGCATTTGGTTTTTAGATTTAAAGCTTGGCAGATTAGACTTAGAGTAGAATTTTATTGTTATTAATGACCTGTAACCCAAAGATCATGTTTTATAGTGCTTTTATTGGGTATTATTAGATGATATTTAAATGAGAGTCTTACATTTAAATAATTTTGGAAATATTAGTTCAAGCTAAATAAAGTAATGCACATACTGTCTTCCTGTGTAGTCTAGGGTGGTCTCAAACTCACAATCTTTCTATTTCCATCTCTAAAGCACTGGGGTTATTTTACTGGAGAATATGTATCCTAACCCGTTTCCTAAGAAGTGTGTCAAGCAACTGGATGTCGAGGTTGCAAAATAAAGTCAGTTACAGAATGATTTGTCATCATGCAATGAAAAACTTAATCCAACATCATCAAATGGATGATGAACCTGAGCTGTTTCTGGCATAGCTGGCCCGTGTTGTTCTGTGGTATGTCACTACGGCCTGGTTCTTGAAGATAAAACATGCACGCTGTCCATTCCCTTAACCATGCAGTGTCTGCCCACACTGCCTGAAACACCTTAACTCACATTCAAAACTATTTCTCTACTATGAAGATCACAGTATTTTACTGTATGTACAATGTTTTCTGCTCTCATAGATAAATAACATTTAAATGCAGAAAACAAAGGATTCATATTTTCTTGCTATCTTTCCTAGCAGCTATTAAATCAGAATATTTTCAGATTATATTATGTTAGGATTTTAATATTTAAAATCACAACTTAATTACTCATTTGAATTTTGTAAAAATTTATTGGATGAATTTTTATCTTGTAATTAGATTAAAATTTCCAGTACATTCTAAAATGGCTCCAAAATATACTTCTTTTATCTTGCACTATAAATGTATATAAAATAGCACATTATGCATGATTAAAAATAAAAATAAGGGCTAGAGAGATGGCTTAGCAGTTAAGATCACATGCTGCTTTTCCAGAGTTCCTGAGTTCAATTCCTAGCAACCACATGGTGGCTCACAACCGTCTATAATGGGATCTGATGCCCTCTTCTGGTGTGTCTGAATATAGTGACAGTGTACTCATATACTATAAACAAATAAATATATCTTTTAAAACTTAAAAAAAGAACTCTAAAATACTGAAAATGTTCTATGTCCTGTAGTATAAAATATCCAACAAAGATGTCATTAATTAAATAAAAATAAACGAGTCCTCTATTTCACACAGCATGCAAAATTGCTGCCCTTCTAAAAATGTCAAAATTATATGCATTTTAAAGAATTATTTTATTTTATTTTTTAAAGAATTATTTTAAAAATTTTTACCAGTATAGTTTTGATTTTATAATTATCGTGTATACCTGTGTTTCTGGGGTCCTATCTCAATTGCTTGTAGGGACAGGAGCAGAATGGAAATGTTTAAGAATTTGTCTAAAGAACTAGAAATCTGTAGCATTTTGTTTGGAAAGTCCCAAAACATGTGGCTGAAGTATGTTAACATTTATAATATTAACTGAACCCATAATGATATGGGATTCAGTCTGTATTCCACTAAGATAGGTTCCTAAGTATGGCAAGGGTAATTAGCAGTGCAATATAAAATTTATTAGCCAGAAGTTTTAGACATTCTTGAAGTCAACAGCCAATTAATGGTGCCATTTCATGCACTGGTGACCAATGCTTTTGACTAAGCTCAGTTATTTTGTTAGCTGCATGGATCTAATTATATATGATAAGATTCATCAGCTGAGATTGTATTTAACCAGACAGCTTTAAGCTAGAATTGTAGACTTGGCTATTAAAATGTTCAAGTAAATTTTGTTATTTATGTAGCTTGGTGTTGATTTTTTAAACTAACTTCCTCAATACTTCCTTTCAGAACTTTACAAGTCAATTATAAACGGAATCATTCAGTTCATAAAGTCACATGACACTGAATGTCAAAAACAAAATTCTTTCATAGCAAACATGCAAGACACCTTTGAAACTGAATCCCTATGATACTCAAGAATAATTATCTGAGTAACTAATTTTTTCATATGAAAATACTCATAATTTCAAGGCCTTAAAACCTATAGGCAGTTGTTTATTTATTTATTTATTTTTCCGAGACAGGGTTTCTCTGTGTAGTCCTGGCTGTCCTGGAACTCACTCTGTAGATCAGGCTGGCCTCGAACTCAGAAATCCGCCTGCCTCTGCCTCCCAAGTGCTGGGATTATAGGCATGTGCCACCACGCCCAGCTCTAGGCAGTTGTTTATTATCAGAGTATGTTATAAATACTTATTTCTGATTTTTTTCAAATATGAAAACTGAACTATGACTAAAATCTGACTCATAGTTTTAATATCACAATAAAATCTCAAATATAGCCTGGTGGTAATGGTGCCTTTAGTCCTAGCACTCTGGAGGCAGAGGCAGGTGGATCTCTTGTCAATTTGAAGCCAGCCTGGTCTACAGAGTCAGTTTCAGGACAGCTACAGCTACACAAAGAAACCATGTCTTGAATAAACAAAAAAAACAAATGAACAAAAAACAAAGTCCAAATGTATGTCTATGAAAAATATTTACCTTTAGAGATCCATATGAATGTTACAATGTTACTCTTATTGTCTTAAATATTTTCAATGTTATATGGAAAAAATGTCTATTAAAATTTATTTTTTTTACACAGAAGTAGTAAATATTTTTTGTCCTAACAAGGAAAACAAAACTCTGTAATCTTTCTCCCCCATAAAATGTTAGATTTCTTCTTTTTTAAAGGAAATTTTAAACTTTGAACTTTGACTTTTCACGTCTATTACTTAATGCATGGTTTAGGATTTTGGGGCCAGATTAAATACACTTACTGGACTTTCTTTACATAAATTGTAAGAATTTATCTAGGTGCATTAAGTCATTATGTATGTTCATCTCTACGTTGAGACAATGGGTATCTGTTCAAGTACATAACAAAAGTATGCTAGTAGCAAATTTTCTACTGTTCTAGTTTCAAGTGTTTCTAGCATTAAGATTATTAAAATCCTTGCCTTTCTAAACACTCTTATATATCTTGATTGTGAATTTATGTAAAATATGAGTAGGGCTATCAGAGTGGTTGTACTATAAGATATTATGAACAATATTCCCTGTAAGCCACAGCAAAGTATAAACCATCATGGTATACAGATGCTACCATATCTGGCCCCTTTTCTTCAGGAGTCAAAATGAAAAAATTATTTATTAATGAGTTTGACATAAAAATGATATCTGCTGTAATTTTTGCCTTTAGGCAGTAGAACAACGTTGAAAACATTCAATGAGCACAGAGCACTTAACAATTATAAAAGCAGCCAGCATCACATAAATCATAATTATTCTCATACAATGAACCAAAAATGCAATTTAAACTGATAATGTATCATTTAATTATATTTTGATATAGAGTAACATTTGTCTAAATGACCTAGGAAAACATGTCGCTGTGGAAGACGTATTATTAAGGATGTTAAGTAGAAATCTCTCTCTCTCTCTGTTCCTGTGCATGTGCGTGCGTGTGCATGCATGTGTGTGAAACACCGGGCAGTCTAGTTCTTTTAGCATTTCCTTTTACTGCTTGAAGCAAATTCATGCTCCAAACATGTATAGGTTTGGTGATATGTATTGAAGAGAGGACCCTGCTAAGGAACCATGGAAGTTTAGTTGTTGTTTTAAACCCTTTATGTGTGAGTGTGATGGCTATTCTGGGGGCATGTGCCCCAGTGCATGCATATCTTTAAAAGAGTACTTTGGGGACTTTTTTCTCCAACTCAGCTTGTCAGGCTTCTAAGGGATGTGGTCTTGCTGGCCCAAGAACTACTGAATTTTCATGAGTCTTTGACTCATCAGAGTTCCATTACTAAGAGCTCACCTGACTGGCATACTGTCACAAGGAATGATTCGGAGGAGGGGACTCTGAAGTCAGCAGCAGTTCCATGATGCTAAGCTGCACTTGGTCGTGAGTGGGACACACAGCAAAGGCAGAGTCTAGCACGGCTCAGGCGAATGAGGAAACCATTGCTAAGTGTAGCTTTCCAGTCCTCCAAAGAGACTCAGAAATCCTTGATATTTATATGTATATAATATATGTAAATCTTAGCTGAAACGTCAAAGGACTGAATGTCCTTTAAGAAACCTGTTTTAATCCATGTGTTAATTCAGAAAATTTGCATATGGACACTTTTATTTTTGCAAAGTCCTAAGTACTAATATTTTGATACAAATAATCTGAATGCAGCTTGGAAATGGGACACTAACAAATCAACAAATATATAACCTTCATCTAAGTAAGAAACAATGGATACTTTAAAACAAATTTCTCTTGAATCATCCACAAAGATTAGCCACACAAGTGTTTTCATGATGGCATTGAAATGCATTTTCCACAGACCTTGTTAAACTAAAGAGGGATGGCAGTAGGTCACATGGTTTACACGCAAGTACAGTATGAGGACCAACTCATTGTTTATAGTCATTGAAACTCAAAAGCACTGGGGATAATTGATCAAATTCCCTTACTTGGAGGTGGTCCAGGTTTCCTATTCAATGTATCTCTTTAATAATAGTTACAGATGTTACACATGTGGTTAGGGTTCTTAAATGATTTCCTGCTCTAATACTTGGTGTGAATTAAACAGAATATGGACAATATGTGCCCTTGTACAGAGAAGGGGGAAAAGGAACACAGAAACCTAATCAGGTCTAAAAACCAGCTTATCCTGCTTTGTACAAAGAAAACAGAAAGAGTCTGGGGAAGATAAACTAATTTCCACCAGTTTCTGCCTACCACATATACACTAACTCAATTTAGATTGATTTGATAATGTCTACAGACTTACTACCAAGGCAGAAGGTTACTCTATACATTTAGATTTTTTTCTTCCAAAAAATAGCATGAGATGAAATGTTCCCTAAGCTCCTTTTAATTTTATTTTAGTTCTATCTTTATTTCTTACTTTAAAGCAAATAAGACAAGATTTTGACATCAAAATTTAGCCCACCTGGGGAATCACTGGAAAGAATCTTGTTTATAAAGAATAACATAGATTTAAGTAAAAAGGCAGTGGTGTTTTAAGAGAACATGTACTGATTTGCTGGAAAAAAAAGCATAAACTGGAAGGGAATAAAGGAGTGGCTTACTTTATAGTAAGTTTTTAAATGGCAGACTTTTGTTTATAAAAATACTACTTTCTCAGCTCTGGCACGTTAGACTGGTAACGGGAAGAATAGCAATAACAACTAAATAACTCATAACCTTTATTTTCTATTACTTTCATTATTGCTTATACTATTTGCATTAAAGTCATGGACAGAGTTTATGACATTTAATAATATATCTCAAAGTTTTAAAAAGGACTCAGAAAAATCATTACACCTCCCTGAAATTAATTTCTGTCAGTAATGCGCACTATACGCTAAGCATATTAAAAGGGGTCATCTAATCTACCTGACTCAATGAGATTTTTCAAAAGCCTATCTCATCACTGTTAGCAAATAGAATTAGAATAACTTAATTTAAAAACAGTCAATGCAAATGTCCTGCATAACTTTTAAATACTAATTTTAAGATGTTGTTCTCTTCCATACTATGTCTAATACTTGCCATGCCCAGCGCAGTTCCAGGTACTGGTCTCACTAAGGGAATGAAGGAATGAAGAAAAGGCAAGGACACAGACACGCAAGAAGCTGGAACCAGGCAGATGGGACTCTCTGGGACTGCAGTACCACAGAACCTCAGAGTGTTTATTACATACACTTGAACAGGGAGGTGTGGTTAATGAATATAGATAACCAGGAGGCAGGACTGTTGAATATACAGCTGTCCAGGGCTGTGGGTTTAGCTAATCTTGGTAGGAGGAGTCTCTTTAGGGGAGAAGTCTTCAAGCCCTAAACATTCAGGGGTAGAAAGCTATGGTGGATGTTTTCTGCACACAAACGTCAGCATGTGTACACAGACCCAAGGACAGCTTTGCCGTCCCTCTAGACCTCAGCCATGGCTTGGCTGCTCTCACCGGGCTGAGTCGCTGACACGCTGGCCACGGCCATGCAGATGTCAACAACGTGTGCTTACTCAGGAATTCATTCACTCCCTTCACATCTTCCTACTCATTTCTATAAAACATGAAACAATATGTAAACTTTAAACAATCTTAGCTAAATTATATTATGATTATAACATGTTGACTTGAAGTAAAGATTGATTTCCTCCTATATACTAATTAGTGTCCAGAATAAATTATTAAATCCAAGTACAAACTTGATAATAATGTAAGTACTCTTTTAATGTAGATTCTTATATTATTTTATACTAATGAGATAGTAGGGTCACAAATACAATTTCAAGCTATATAATTTCTTCATAACAAGATTAATTAATTAAACTTACAAGAAAGGGAAACATGAATTAAGTCACAACTTACACTTAAAAGAAATAAATATAGAAATACAGATGTTTTACACAATTTAAAACACTTTGCTTTATATATCTGTAATATACAGTGTCCATTCTGTAACAGAAAATAAACTGGTTGCTTACCTCTTTTATTAAAAAAATACAAATATCTAGTAAATTGGTAGCAAAATGTCTGAATAAATATAGTGGGAAATAAACTGTAAAAGAAGAATCTGTAAGGACAAGCTTGGCTCAGCCATGGGATGAACAGTACAGTAGACCTGACAACCAAATGAGATCCATTTGTGGAGCCCAGGCTGGACTCTGAGGAGTGGTTGGGGGTACTGTGAAGACCTAGCAGAGCCACCAGGAGAGGACAGGAAGCTGCATGTCACTGTATTCAGGCTACTGGTAAAATGATATCTAAACTGCCCCATAGACACATTGGAAAGAAACAGCCACAGGATGGGAATGATGCTCCCGTCAATAACAGGTATACCACATGACAGAAACAATTTCTTCAAGGCTTTAGAAGAAAATAGATGGTCGCCTAAAATTCAATGCCAAATTAGGGCGTTGTCTAGGAATTTGAGAGCATTAAAATATTCAGAAATTTAAACAGTTTAGTGTTTTGTATGTATAACATGTTCATAGAAATAGCTAGAAATATAATTCTCATGAATGAAAGTAAGTTTATGCAAAATGACAAACACAAGAAATTTTGAACATAGCTGCTGAGCTAGGTATAAAATGTTAGTAGCCATTTTTTAAACTTTTTTAAAAAGGATAAAACTTGAGCTAGAGACAAGTGTGAGAGTTCTAACAAGCAGGATGTGAAGGGCTGACAGTCTGGCAAGACAGATTCTGGATAGCAAAAATTTATTTAAAATTTCATAAGAATGTACACATGTGTGTGTGTGTGTGTGTGTGTGTGTGTGTGTGTGTATGCAGGTATGTAAAGATACATACACAGATATGCAATAAATCCCCCCCAGTCACCAAGCAAAAAAAATTTTATTCAAATAATACTACTATTGTGCGCCTTTTGTTGCTGCTAGCAATATTGCTATTTCAAAACTTTAAGAATTACAGAATAAATCAAATAAGTAATCATGATAGAGTTAATAGCAATCAAGACTTTCAGGGTTGAAGTAAAGCAATTAAAAAAATCAAAGAAATTTAATTCTGAAACCTAAAAGCTGAATTATAGATATTGATTTGAACTCAAGATTCTAAATACATATATTCATGTTTTCTATGCCTAGTGAGAAACTGATGCGGCATGAGGTGTTCTCAGAAAATGGTACATATATGGTGCTCAATTTCAGTCTCTGGTATCCTTTTAAAATATATATATATATATATATATGAGAAGACAGATATCATCTTTAAAGAACGAAAGCTGTAAAGTAACCTGGGGATATTTTTCTAGCCCAGAAAGCAAGGAGCGTTTGCAAAAACTAACTTTCAAGGCAACGATCCTGAGACTCGGGAGTGCTGTTGCACTTAGCAAACCCCAGGTGTGTGAGCAGTTATGAGTGAAGCCAGTACTTTTCTGACAGTTCAAGTCTGCTCAGGAAGGCACAAAAGAAAACACGTCAGTATTTCACATCTCTATGAAGCAGCTTGTGGTGGGGCCACAAAGCCATGTGACCGGGAGCCAGTCTGGAGCAAGAGTGAAGTCTAGACATTTCCAGACCCCCAAATCTCATCCTGAGATTGGCAGGAGTAGGACTATTTCCTCCTTGCTCTGTCCGTGTGTCCCAGTAAGCCTGATCATGTAGCCTGGTGGCCGAATTCCAGGTTAAACTTCCTTTTTCCCTGTAAAGATATGTCCAGCAAGCCCCTGGAATTCTTCTTCATGCAAATGAAGCATTCCCAGCAACTTAGCACCAGCCAATGAAGTACACTCAACCCCCAAAACTCCTATAGATTCCCCAAGGTTTTTATAGTCCTTGTGTGTCCCCAATAAACAGATCTGTTTTGCTGAAAGCCATCTCCAGAGAAAGCTATTTCTCCTGCCCTCACACTGACTGAGTTCCTGGCTAAGCTTCATTCCTTCCAGTCCAGCCTGGCACAAAGATGGCCGACTAGGCGGAGGGCAGAAGCAGACCAGGCCAGCAGTTTATCGGCTTTGAAATTAGCCAGGTTGATCAAAAAAGAAAAAAATTAAAAAATTAGGCATCTCCCCCACCCCATCCCACATATATATTATACCAAGGTATGTATGTATGCCCATTATAGAATATTATGCAATGTGTTATATTGTAAAAGAATTTGAGCAAATATGAAAGAAACAGATTGAAAAATCATATTGCTGTTAAATAATTATTAACAATTATTTCAAAATCAAATGACTAGTTCTAATTAGCATTGTGTATAACTAGACATAATGTCAAATTTAGCCCATATATATTGATTTCAGTTAGAACATGCTCATAGTTAAGATGGAGGGATGATGTCATCACCACCTTAACCCATTAATGAAATTTAGGTCACTAAGGGTAAAAATGAATGAATGAATGAATGAATAAACAAACAAACAAAGTAAAACGGATACTATGTTTTCTGGTCCAATACATAAGAACTAGATGTCACCTATGATGTAACGATGATAAAAATGCTAAATTTAATCAAGCCATCAGATACAACCTCCAGTTAACTGAATATAAAAGAGATTAGAGAAACAATTCAAATGATTCCAAAAAGAGCACTCAAACCCACAAAAATGACCTGCTAAAGGACACCTGTCGATTTGATTGTCCTTAAGCTGCCTTAAGATCGTAGAAGTATAAAAGTCACAGCAACCAGGTGCAAAACATAACCTTGGCATAAGTCCCATTTAAAACAAGAGTGAAACGACAACTAGGGGTATTCTAATGTGCATTAAGGATTAGATGACTAAATGTATTGTTAGTTCCATTAGGCATGCTAATGTCAGAGTCATACTATAGGAAGAGATTTTAATTGTTTGTGATTCATGCTCAGGTTCTGACAGGATGCATGCCAATTTCTATGTTGCTCTTATGGTCTTTTGTGACTCCTGCTAACGCCACAATCAAAGGTGCCTTCAGTATTTCACAAGAAATTAGTTACTGACTGGGACTGGGAGTGACTCAATTCAGAAGCTGGAAGACAGGAGAGACCACAAGCTTCTTTGATCAGTCTGATGACTCCAAGGAAGATGGAGGATGCCATAATTGGGATGCATATGCCATAATTGGGCACATTGTGACATTAGGGTGAACTATTGTTTTCTCTGTGTCAATGAGGGGTAAACAAGAAGCTTTGAGCCAGGCAGTCAAGAGTTTATTCAGATACTTTGTGTGCTGATGTTCTCTGCAAAGTCACTCTTATACCCAGATTTTCTGAGGTCTTCTGGAACTTGGGAGGAAACCACTGGCACCTTTTGAGGCTAAGTTCAAGTGTAGTCCCTTTCTTTAAGAATGAGGTCTTCAAATTCTAGCCAGTATAGTTTTCAGGCAGGTGGTCACTTAGAAATGAGTGACTAATGAATGCAATATATATCAGAGGTAATAAGGCATGTCTACAGTAGAAGTTGCTAATTTGTTAGAGATTTTGAATATAAAAAAAGTTTCAAATGGGTTCTGTATATAAGCTAAAACATGGTCAAAAGAAAACCTAAGACTCACATTTCCTCTATTTAGAGAAGGAAATAAACTAAAAGTAAGAAAAAGGGGTACCAATAAAATGAGTGTCATTGAAAACAAATTGTAAGATCTAATCATATACACAAATCTTCATTAAGATTGATTGAGAAGAGGAAACTCAAAACAGATGTACCAATTAGCCATATGGAGGACCTGAGGCAGAACAGGGTTACAACAAAGCAAAGATGATTTTAATAATGTAAAGGTATACTGATCAATTAGAATATTTAATAGAGACAGTAGACATTTTTAAAAATTGGGAACATATCAAATTGTATCTAGTCAAAACAATTAATTTTCATATGTTCCTGCTTCCTTCCATATAAATAAACAACTGGCAGATACACAGTTCCAAACTGATCAGGCGTGTTTGTAGAACAGGCAACACTGGCTTGAACTTGGATTGTTTCAGAGAGTGGAAGAAACACAGATGGCTTATTGTCCAATGCTGTGTTTATCTACAGCCTATAAGACAATGTCTTTAAAATTAAATTCCAACAAGGGCAACTAGAGAAATAAAACCGGTTCAGAGATAACTAGTGTCTACAAAGTGCTCAACCGTAAATGAGACATCTCCTCTATCATACTCTGGCTCACAGCTCAAGGAATGTGTTGGAGGAGGCATCAGAATGATTTTAGAGCTAGGGTTTGGAAAGAACTGGGGTTAAACAATGCCTTCTGGAGATGAGAAGACCATTAGAATTCAGGAATTCACAGCAGCTGTGGGTATCCAACACAATAAGTGTCAACTCGGTCAAACTAGACAATTCTCCATCATGGATGGGAAAGGGTCACCCAACCTCCTACTCTAGCTAAGAAGCTACCAACTGTTACAGTGTGATATGGGAGGGAGAGTACGTTTTCAATTGGGATGTGGTCAATGGTAGGTTGGTTGTACTCTGATGGATGCACATGGACAGAACTAATAAGACTGAATGGATTGTTACAAGGACATGATTAGGGAGGGATGCAGAGATGATCTAGTAAGAGTGGGGGTGAGGTAATAAGGGGATGAGTGTGCTTAAAACAAAGTGTATAGATGCATAGAATTCTTGAAAAATAAGTAAAGATATTATAATCAAAACTATATAAAGCTAGTTCAATGGCATACATAACAACATCTTAAGAGTACTACTGGCAAATCAGGTTCAAGAAGGGTAAGAATGACTGCAATAGAAACACAAAATAAACTGGGGCTGAGGAAGAGTATTGAGAAGCCACGATGCAGCGATAAGAGTATTTACCTGCTAAGAAGGCAGGGACAACATATAATAAACATATATTTAATATTTTAAATGGCACTACAGCAAGTCATTACCCAAGCCCAAAACTCACACACAGTGAAATAAGAATAAAAACCATATAAACACAAGAAAAAAAAAAAACAGGTAAAGGCTAAAGTTGAAAACATTTACATAAAAATAACACTGGGAAATATTATGACTTATGGAAGAAATCATTTCTTCAAATACATAAAGCATTTCTTCAAATACATGAAGTATGATAAGAGAAGCTCACAACTTCAAATCTATATATAATAAAAATAAAATAGGAATAAAATAAAATTAGAAAAACAGATTAGGAATGGCTTCGCCAAGGTCTATGAGACTTACAACGAAAAATGTCTAGAATTCAAAATAAGATCAAGAAAATGCAACAGTGAAGGAAGACAATCAACCTTTCTTCCTTATTCCTTCCAGCTTGTCTGCCTACCTGCCTGCCTTCCTTCTTTCCTTCCTTCCTTCCTTCCTTCCTTCCTTCCTTCCTTCCTTCTTTCCTTCTTTCCTTTCTTCCTCCCCGACCAATTTGGATGTATTAGTTCATCTTGTAGCCAACATTGGCCTGCAACTCACAATCCCCTGCCTGAGCTTCTTGAGCAGTAGTACTGGAACTGCTGTGTGTTGTGGCTGTGTGTTGCTTTTCTCTTGAGCCTATTTTGTTTTCTATCTCTTCCTGTTAGAGGTCTGGGTTTGTAAACCATACTTTACTTACTGAAAGCCACCACTAGCCACTTTTAACCTTTCTTCTATATTTTTGCTCCTTGAAAGACAATGAGCTAACATGGCTCCTACAAGCCTGTAAGTTCAGCACTCTGGAGCCTGAGGATTGATTCAAGGTCTGCCCGTATGTACAATATTGTTTCCGAATAGACATGAAGGAGAAGGTTGTCAAAACAGTTGGATGGTACATCACTTACCTAGCATGTGGAATGCCCTAGGTTCAAACCCTAGTAGATATAGACTCTCTAAGAGAAATAATAAAAAACTAGATAAATCCTGACAGTGGGGGAGTATGCCTTTAATCCTTTCACTAGGGAGGCAGAGCTAGGTGACTCTGTGAGTTAGACCCTAGATTGGTCTACAGAGCTAGTCCTAGGACAGTTAAGACTACAACAGATAAACTCAGAAAACAATCAGGAAACAAAACTGAAAATGGTTATTTAAGTGAGATTTGGAACTAGAAGGAACACTTAAAAGTGACAAGGTCAGCAGAGAGCTATTGTAGACAGACTAAAGATGACTGATGATCCTCAATACCCATTTGTAGTCCTGCCAGCTAGCCCATGCACAGGCTCATCCTAGTTACAACTTCCCTATCTCACACATGCAGAAACTTTGGTAATGAAATGGCTTCTCTAAGGCCACGTACTTCAATTTCTCAGCCTAGATGGGAAGGTGGTTCTCTTATGCGTGTGAACTGACAGGGACACAAAACGGCTATTCCTGGGGTTATAGTTATAGATAAACCAACACAAAGGTAACTGAGCCCGCCATGTTTCCAAGCAGCTTGTTCACAGTTGGGCTCATTCATTCTTTATAACTTGATTTTGCACTATGCTCTTATGCCTTATAAATTTCCCACAAGGAGAACATGTTTCAAGATGCAGATATTTTTTGGACCCTCTTCTGAAAAACTGTGATTCAACAGACTGGGCTATGGCACAGACTTGTGTTCACTAAGTTCCCTTTGCTTTGTAGGAAGAGGTCTTTCCATGCCTCTTTGGAAACAGTAATTTTACAATTCTACTCTGCCAGAAAGACATAATTATGCTTAGCATCCTTGTGGCCACAAATTTGCTCACTGATTCTCTATGCTTATCACTGCTTGGCCTTCCTTGAAGGCCCACAAGAAGTCATGTTTCAGCTTGAAGCTCCCTTCACCTGGCCATTACCAAATCCTTTTCTGAATTCAGAGTGTTCATCCACTGCGATTGCTGACTGTTCATGTCTGCCTCTGGTTCTGGGAACATGTGCACAGGAATGCCTGCCCAGCCTCAACTATCTAGGAGCTACTCTTCTTCCATAAGCATTATAGGTCAGGGATCTGCAGACAGCTTCCCTTCCCCCCCTTGCTATAGCTGAAGGAAAGTAGACAAATATGAGCCAATAAGGCAAACAACAAAATCCCAAATGAACGTGAAACAAACATTAGCTACTCTTGGTAGATGAGAAAACCAGAGCCCTTAGCAATTCACTTGCTGCATTATACTGGGGGAAACTGGTATATAGGTAAACATGCTAAAATCTGTGAAAGAATTTAGGCAGAGGCAAACATACTAAACTCTTACATCAACCTCGATCTCTTATTTCCTATAATGGGATGCTCAAAACTGGGCTTGAATACATGAAACATTTTTTTAAATGCCCCCAGTTTTTTTACTGAATTATTCTAAATTATACTTTCGTATCTTGAAAATCAAAGAGTTCTTCAAGTGTTACTTGTGTTCATTTGTTCAAATGTGTGTTCTCTGTGACTTGAGCTCCATTGGGTTTATCTGCAATGTTTTACTTCTGATTTGCTTTATTCCTATCTACTGAAATTGCTCTTACAAAGTTATCAATGACTTCAACATCGAAGAATTTTAAAATAAAGAGGACGTTTTTTGTTTGTTTGTTTTAGTTTTTTTAAATTTTATTTTATAGTTTCAGCACTTTTTTGTAGAGAAGTAGAGTGAGAGAGGGGAGGTAGAGAGGTAGAAGCCAGCCATGGCCACATGGAAAGAGGGGGAAGGGAATGGGGAGAAATGGGGACCAGGGGACAAGAGATAGAACAACAGAGCGAGAGGGTAAGAAAGAGCAAGAGCTGAAGAGGAGTTTTTAAACTAACATTGGAGAGCAGTTTCTTTGATTTCTAAGCACCTTTGTCTATAAATTGATCTGAATGTCAGATGGTAGGACAGTCATCTACTTGACTACCTCTGTGTAGAACAGGGACTTGTCATTTTTATGTCCTTCCTACTCACCCCTACCCTCTCCTGTGTGTGTGTGTGTGTGTGTGTGTGTGTGTGTGTGTGATGTTTTATGTGTGTTTGACTGAGATTGAACCCAATGCCTCCAATATGCTCAGTAAGTTCTCTGCCAGTGAGCAACACCTCAGCCCAAAGGTTTGTACACTCTATTTTCTAACTCTAGCCCTGCCACTTACTAGCTATGGGCCTCAATTCCTTAAGGCCTCATTTCTTCACCCCCACACCTCACCTCCTTATCAATAAAAAAAATGTTAAATTCTAACTGTTCTACAAAGTTGCTCTAGGACTAGGTAGAAAACATATTAAAGTTACTTAGGATAGTAACCAACGTATGAATGGAGATCGATGGTTTGGAATTACTACTCAATCAATGTCCCAGTTTACATGGACAAAGGAATCCTTATCATAACAAACCCCAATTTTTCTACCTGTCCCTTTGGTCCTTGCAGAATTGAGGCTGCAGTCTCTTCTTTAAACTCTTCAATGATGCTGCATGGAGCTCTAAGTTGAACTCCTGTATGTGCTGCCAATGCCCACCCGTGGCTCAGTTCCCCAGCTCCTGCCCTGTGAACAAGACTTAAGGACTTATAATTATCTAGAAACCCAAACTACCTCCTCACGTATCACTTTCTGTCTCTCAGCTAAAATGTATTGGCCTCTTCTCCTTCCAGTCATCCATGAAGTCTTGGCATTTCTGAAAAGAAAAATTTCCTCTCAAGAATGAGTTCAAATCTCCCTTTTAGTTTTTCATAGATTTTCCTTGAGCAAAGAAACTCCGGGCACTGCTCTCCTGAATGACTTTTTTTAAAAATAGGAAATGGAAGGGAGACTTATAAAAGACAGTTTCCTGGGGTAGAACTAGTCATCTTCTAATGCCCAGAAAAAGCCATGGTTTCAGGCACAAAGTAGACTACCAATAACTATTTGTTAAGTGAAGAAAGTCATCATGATCCAGGCTGCAAACTCAGCTCAAGCCTATGGAGAGAAGGGCTTAGACATCCTTCAGTCGGGGTTTACAGCCCCATGGGAAGAACAATGATTTGGGCCACCCAGACATCCTAAGACTCCCAAGGACTGAACCATCAACCAAGGGGGACACATGGTTCCAGTCAAAAATGTGGCAGAGGAAGGCCTTGTTGGGCATCAGTGGGAGGAATGGTCCTTAGTCAGGTAAAGGCTCAACAGAGGCCCGAACAAAGGGAAAAGGGGGAGGGGGAGGAGGAGGAAGAGGAGGGAGTGTGTCGTCGTCGGGTAGAGAGGCATATACGTGGAGGCAGGGGGTGGGAGGAGGTCCTGGGGGTCTTAGGGGATTTCGGGAAAGGCTTTACCATTGGCAATGTAAACGAACATGATATTCAATAAAAAAAATAAATTAAAAAAAAGAAATAGATGAACAGAAAAAGGCTTAGTATTTTGTTTAACTTTACATTGAAATTGTGTGGCAGTATTGGGTTAAGACACATAGTGATGTATTTATTCGTAATACTCCTCTCTTCTCTCTCTCTCTCTCTCTTTTTAAAATGAAAACTGATGTTGATTAATGGTGCATTCCTATTTGTGTTAGGTTATAAGATAAAAAAAGATTATCCAGCCACCATTGGTTAGCCATATCTGAATTACAAACCTATAAGAAAGTAAAAATAAATGAATTAATTTGTTTTTTTTAAAAAAAAAGGAAATCGTTCAGTCAAGGCCAGGAAGACAGTACCTGAGATCAAGAAAGACCCAACTGTATATCATGGTCTTCAGTGGGAAAACCAGCTAAAAAGAAAATAAAATTATGCCATTTTTTCATTCAAATTAGTTTATTGTATTTTTACTTTGGAAATGATGGCTTAATTCATGATTTTAGTATGTTTAATTTCATCTGTTCTTGTTGGTCCATTGTTTTGAAAATTTGTATTTTAAATAAAAATCTGTTTGGTAATTCAGTTTACATAATAGAATAAATCAAAGTATCCTTGATATTGAAAGTCAGACACTGGTACCTATCACATAGGATTCAATCACAGGAGAGGAGGACATAGTGTGATTTTACAACTTATATTTGAAACTATTAGCCTCAAACCAGGAAAGGATGGAAGCAGAAGCCCCTGGGAGGATGTTAACTATTCTTATGATTTTATAAAACAGTTTATGTATGACATAATGCATGTTTTTGACCCCCAATTCAAATTATTTTTATATTCCTATGCTGTATACAGTATGCTGGTAAAAAAATTCAAGCCTTAGTTTATCTAGCCTTCAAAAGAGGCTCAAGTTCAGTAAAGTTCAGATTTTTACTTCAGTCATTGTGGTAAGCTTTATAATTATTCTTCTCAAAACCCACGGACAGTGAAATCATATTATATACTTGCAGATCAATAAGAAAACATTGATCACAAACAAAAATTAAATTTTGTAATAACCGCTAAACAACTCCCTCCCTATCCCATTCCCACACATTCAAAATGAAAGAAGCAAGAATATGACTTACACAGGTGGAGTCTGAAGAAATATCATAATAGTCTTTTAGAGAGCCAAGCCCGTTTTAAATTACAAATATTGAATATAAAGAAATAAATTCATGTTAGAGTTCTTAGAGTACATTTGTCATAATTTAAATGTGAGTCGTAAAAGCTATGAAAAAGTACAAAAACTGAACAAAAAAGCAAATTATCCTATCAATAAATGGGCAAATAAACTGAATGGACAGTTCTCAAAAGAAATCCAAATGGCCAATAAATATATGTTAAAAATCATTACACATCAGAGAAATGAAGACCTAGAGTATATTAAGATTTTATATTACCCCTTTAAGAATGGCTATCATTGAGAAAACAAATGATAAGAATTCTGCATAAGCCACAAGCCAGCAAATATATCAAGACATTAAGTTATTGCGGACAAAGGGCAGTGAAAAGACTCACTTCCTGAACAGAAGGAAGAAGCTAGTGAGGGAAGGTCTGGTGAGACATCCAGCGGCTTGCCCAAAGAACTCGCCTCTGCAACAAAGATGAACTCAGAGTCCCGCTCAGGTCCTACAGAGCTTACACCTGACTCCATGCTTGCGGGCTACTGTCAGTCTTACCCAGAAGATAAGGTATGTGTGGTACCAGAAGCTGAAATAGAGTGCAGAGGGAGTCTGCACAGAGAGCCTCAAGATGAACTAAGTTGCAGACAATGTTGAAAAGTCACCTAATGAGTGGGTAACTGGCAAAAGCATGACTTGAAACTTTTCCATGACATTTTCAAATAAACAGTTTGGCCAATGATACAAGTGGCTAAAGCACAAATTAATGAACGCAACACAAATACTAGTAAGGGATTGATGAGACAATGAAGGTATAAGCACATGTTATGACATGTAAGAATTTATCAGGGGGTTAAAGAAAGTGAAGGTATAAATGTGAGTAAAACTAAAATCTGAAAATATGCACACGCAGATACACATTTATACATATGTATCTGCGTTCCCAATTATTGTTTCTCTCTCTCTCTCCCTCTCTCTCTGTACCTCTCTCCTTCTCTCTCCCTCCCTCCCTCTCTCCCTCTCCCCGTCCCCCTCCCCCCACTCTCCTCCCCTCTCCTCTCTACTTTTTTCACAGAGCTAGAATAAAATTCCCATATTTTATTTCAAAAACTAAATTCTGGAAAAAACGAAGGGAAAGGGAGACTCACATATTGTGTTGGGAATGAAAATTAGTGGCTACTATGGAAATCCATATGGACATTTATAAAAAATATTAAAAATAGATCTACCGTATGTTTCAGTTATAAGATTGTTGGGCATATACCTGAAGAAATGCAAATCAGAACATCACAGAGAGAATGGCCAATCCATGTTTATGATGGCAAGATTGAGACTAGCCAAGCATGGAATCAATCTAGATGTTGGTTAGTAGATGGAAACAAAAAGAATCACAGATATATATCTGACTAATGGAACTTTCTTTAAACATCTTAAAATGAAATCATGCCATTCTATCAAAATGAATGGAAATGGAGGTTATCTAAATGTTTCAATTCCAGAGAGACAAATATTGCATGTTCTCTTAGTGAGGACTCTGGAGTTCTTATCACAAAGAAGTGGAAAGATGGACTGCTTGGGTAGAGCAACAGTTTACACAGAGGCTGCTCAAGTGAGACGTGAGTGAGAAGCACGGGCCAGGGAGGAGAACGAATATGAACAATCTGTGATATACAGGAGTGAGCGCGTCCCCGTGACACCTATTGTTTTTGTATTCTAATTAAAACTAAAGATACAGAAGCCAGACAAAAGGCAATGTTTACATTGTCTTCAGAAACCCTTCCTTTTTGATTTAAATACTGTTTTTTAAAGGCTTTTCTCTACAAATCCATCATCGTATTAGAATCTGACAACTTGTTCTGTTTCCCACTCCTTCCTTGGGCTGATCAGCTGGTTGTCTTCATCCTCCATTCAGGAATTCAGACAGTTATCACTTAGTAAATACCTGCCACACACTAAGTGTTGAGCTATGGAGGGGATAAAACTACCCTGTAGCCTTAGTACACTTCTGCCCAAACACACACAGAGGATGTGGTCTCACTACTCTCAACCAGACACTCCCACTGAAAGGGAAGAGCTTGACCACAATAGAAAGTAAACAATGAGATGGTTGACTCCATCTCATTGCAGGTAACTGCCTAAGCAGGGAACTATCATTGCTGTCTGGCTTGAGACCGACCTCCGATACTTGGTGCCACATTAAATGCTGATGTCTTTTAAAGATGTATTTCATTGTGAGTTCAACAAACATATTACATATTTCCTTAAAAGATTATCCCAAAAGAAGTATACTTGTGCTGTGGACATCCAAATACTAGAAAGGAGAAAGACCTTAGCCTTGTCTTTGCAGAGAAGGTATCTGGGCCACAGACAAACCCAGTAGGCTACTCCAGATAGAGTAACAGGCACAACTCAGGTAAGTCCAGAAGGGCAGAGGACTTGTGGAGAGCTGTGGAATTTGATGGGCTGCGGTTTAGGACCATTAGAAGTCATTATATTGCTAAAGAATTCTTCTACTTGGCTTTCTCCTCCTAGGTTCTCCACATAAATTTTTACAAGGAAGAAAATCATTGTTTCACATCATAAGAGAAAAGTGAGTCTGGATTTATGGAGGCAGCTCCAATATTGCCCTAAGTCCTGACCTTCAGATGGGTACATTTCATCTTTAAACGATTAGAGCTTGTAAAGGTCCTTATAAACAAATATACTCAGCAGACATTCAGTGATTGTCTTTGGGAATTTGTATTTTTTTTGTAGACGTGTGCTAATCCTAGCTTAAATAAAACCAAGCCTGATTAAGTTCAGCTTTAAGAAAATATAACTTCCTAATTGCCTCTATTGTCTGTTCTAGCCTAGAATCTTCACCCCCTTCATGTATAGCACATATTCAACAAACATGCCATGCATCTTAACAATTTTACAGATGATAGGTAATTTGTTTCCTAATCCAATGCCCTGATGTAACTGTAATTACAACATGAAGTTTGCAGATGAGAAAAGTAAAACCAAAATAAGGAGAAGGCGCCAGGAAGATCAGTCTGCTGGAAGTGCCATGACTCCATATGAATCAGGCCCTCACCCTGAGCATACCTAACCATATTCATGCTGCTTTTCTCAGGGTGTCTTCTCTATCACACTGACATATTATGGGGCAATAATCCTATGTGACATGGGTTTATTGGAATTTGGGGAATCATTCTCTACACTAAATTCCAGGGTCTTTATCTGTATCTCAACTAATTCTTCCAAAGCCTTTGTTTCCTTTTCTTAAATTTTTTTAGGGGGGATGGTACCCTATTCTCATAAAAGCCTTTCCCCTCCTTGTGTAGAATACATGAATAGCAATCTCAGAGAGTAAAACCCAGCAGTGATGTTGGATGCCCAGCTTTATGTGGCCAAATTCCAACTGCAAACGTCCCTTGTGGCTTCCCATTCACTGTGCTTCTCAGCTCAGAAAGATGTTTTCTTCACTTCTAGACCCAAACCAGACATGGGTTCTCCCTCTGTACATGACCCTAGTGGAATTGCCATTATCACTGGATTTCTTAATCCTGGATTCACATTCATGATGCTATTTAAGATGCTAAAAATAAAAGCTGTGGCTAGCTCCAGTTTTTGTAGGCATGCATATTAATTTAAATAATTTCCCTTTAATTATATTTAACACACATTAGAAATTTAGTAATTATAAAAGACCTTTAATTATCAACATTCATTATTATCACTATTATTAACATATATTAAACACCCACAGTCTGTTAAATGCTGCACTCAAGATAAAAGGCATTAACCTCACGATTCCACTGTGACCAAGATGGAAGACAATCTTTTCCTTCCAGATAGAGTACAAAATTATACTTGCTTCGCCTGACAGTGAGCCAGTGGATGAGTCAGGGATCAAGCCTACTTGTCTTAACCACCAGACAATTCCATAAACAAAGAATGGCAATAAAACACTGCTGCTTAAAGTACATCTGAGTCGGTTTTCCACAAATGTGTTTAACGTCTGCATCACACGCTTTTGTGGTGGTTAGAACTTCTCAGGGGTATCCGGACTGTGTAAACAGTCAAGTCATCTGAGACCAGCTCTACAGTACTAGCTCTGACCTCAGCTAGAACAGTACCATTTTTGGTAGAAAAATGAAGTGTAACTATAGAATAATAAAAATACTTTTTTTTTTAAAAGGGCTGATAACTGGCTTTGAAGGCAGCTTCAAATGAAGATTTCCCAAAACATCTAACCCATGGCTACATCATGTGGAGGCAAGTGGTGCTTCTAAGGTAACAAATGATCTAGATATTAAACCCTTCCCCAAGACCTGTAGATGGCAATACATGGCCACCTGTTGGCAGACAGAAGTTTTGTAATAAGCCTTTAGCTCAGATAAAGACAATTTTAAGGCAAATCTTACTGTTCACTTTTTTAAACAATTAGGACAATAATATCATGTAAAAATAAAACAGAATAACCATATGATTCAGAAATTATACTTCTGTTTAGAAGGAAAATGTATGAAAAATGGGACCTCACAGTTGCTTTATATGTGTGAATATGTATAGGTTGTTTCTTTTTAAAAAATTATCT
Source organism: Apodemus agrarius (assembly GCA_964023405.1). Taxonomy (NCBI): domain Eukaryota; kingdom Metazoa; phylum Chordata; class Mammalia; order Rodentia; family Muridae; genus Apodemus; species Apodemus agrarius. The sequence goes on along the minus strand of OZ030014.1, from coordinate 62,509,275 downwards.
TTAATCTTTTTTTTTATAGTCCAGTCATTATCCACCCTTGCTCCCCCTCCACAGTTTCTCATCCCATTCCTCTACCCCCACTACCCCGTCTCCAAGAGTTTGTTCTCTACCACCCCAGCCTGCCAGGTCTCCCCCACCCTGGGGCCTCAAGTCTCTCAAGGGTTAGAGACCCTTCTCTCTCACTGAGGCTAGACCAAGCAGTCCTCTGCTGTATATGTGTCGGGGCCTCATATCAGCTGGTGTATGCTGCCTGGTTGGTGGCTCAGTGTCTGAGAGATCTCGGGAATCCAGGTTAGTTGAGACTGCTGGTCTTCCTATGAGGTCGCCTTCCTCCTCAGCTTCTTCCAGCCTTTCCTTAATTCAACCACAGGGGTCCCTGACTTCAGTCCATTGGTTGGATGTATATGCATCTGTCAGATTGCTTCTTAAATTTTCATTTGAGACTCTTGTTTCAGCTCCCAAAGTTTGAGGAGTGTGCAGGTGTGTGTTCTCATATCCCACTGCAAACAGGATCTTAAATATGAAACACACATGCCCATAGCAGTACTCGACCAAGGGCAAAATGAGAGATAATCTAATTTCCAACAACGAAATCCTCCAAATAGACTATGCATGAACAATAGGATTCTTTTGAGCTTTGAACAGGAAGTCTGTGTGGCATGTGGCACAGGATGCATGCAGCTTGAGGACGGCATGCTTAATCAAATCAGCTGGTCACACAAAGTCAGTGACTGCATGGGTCCGCGGCCATGAGCCTCCAAGGGTTTCAAAATTAGGAAGAGAAAAAGGTAAATTGAAGTTGTCAGGGATTCTGGACAGCAGAGATCATGTTTAATGGCTACAGAATTCAGTTCTGTAAAACACAGAACTCTAGAGGCAGTGATGATAGAGGTACGGCTGTGAATGTACTTAAAACCCTGACCTAGAGGCTTAATGCTTCAGATGACAAAGGCCATGTGTGCCTTTTCACAACCTCAGAAGGAAAGGACTTTTCACAGACGGTCCTAAGAAGGAATGTAATAGACATTTTGGAGGCTCTGAAAAAGTAATTTTATGGAAAAAGATCATGTGTGTGTGTATGTGTGTATATGTGTACCTGTCTATTATAGATAAATAAATAATAGTCTTAATCATGAATACATAAAGAGCTGTGTTTTATTGATTGAGCACCTCTAATCTGATAACTCAAGTGGAAAACCCCATTCCTCAATTCCTCTGAGTAGGCTCCAGCAAAAAAATCAGATTATATAAATGTTGTATACAACTGCCCCAGGTTGTGTCTAAGGTGCTTAGTAAACAAATACATTTAATGTTTAGTATTAGGCCTAGTTCTTTTTTTTTTTTAAAGATTTATTTATTTATTTTATGTATATGAATACACTGTAGCTGTCTTCAGACACCCCAGAAGAGGGCATCAGATCCCATTACAGATGGTTGTGAGCCATCATGTGGCTGCTGGGAATTGAACTCAGGACTTCTGGAAGAGCAGTCAGCGCTCTTAACCACTGAGCCATCTCTCCAGCCCCAGGCCTAGTTCTTAAGAGACTATATGTGAAAATATTTCAACATTCAGAATTATTCCAAATTCCAAACACTTCTAGTCCCAAACATTTGGGATAAAAAACTTCTCTGGAAATTACACAGCCTCTATGCAATGCTCACATTTTGAGAGCATTCAAATACAATTTGCTGTATTAATGAGTAATCTCTCAATGAGTGCTCTCTGCACACAGCAACACTGCAGTCTGAACAGAATCAGCTGTGTCCCTGTCTGCTTGCTTTCCTTTGGATCATTGTAAGAATGGGGCTGAAATCAAATATATTTTATCTATATGTTAACATAGAGAGGGTTGGTTTGATTGGCAGTGACTGAAATTAAAGGCAGAGGTAACACAGACATCAGTCTCTGTAATGAGTCAGTCAGTTCTGACTTCAGATGCATTAACTGCCGGTTTCTTCCCACGGCAATAACCCTTTATGATTTTTTTCCAACAAATGCCATTCATCTATTTTTACTTTAAAAGTATGGAGATCTGTCTGGAGAGAAGCTCACAAAAAAATCAGTTAAAGATTGAAAAAACTTGTAATTTAGGAAAAAAAAAATAATAAAGCCTGTCCAAAGGCTTTGGGGCCTCCACTGGCTCACAACAGTCACTTCAAACCTAACTCACTCCAGATGTCTCCATGATCATCTAATCAGACATCAAAAGCAGTACTGTGACAAGCCACACGCTGCTTATGAGGATGTTACGTGTTTCCACAAGCGTAAAACACACACAGTAGCGACTTTTAAAATGTGATTCATCTACATCAGAATTCAACTTTATGGCACAGGGCTATTAGGAAAGGGGCCCCCTCCTGAGAAAGAAAAGTCTTGTTTAATGTCTGTACGATGTCATTCTATAACCAACTCTGCTTTGTAAGCAGAAGCCAGAGTGAAACACACTTCAGGAGGGTGTATGTTTCGAGAGAAAAAAAAGTCCTCATCTGAAGAGAAAGTTGTATTTCTTTCAGAAGCTGGGATCCTGGTGCTTCCCAAGGAAGAATGGTCATTAACCCTTTCAGTCTATACCATGGATGTTTAATTGTCTGAAGCCCAGAAGGTCATCATGGAAGAGAATAGCAACAGTGACAACAACCAACAACAAAACCCCACAGTTTTCAACCTTGACTCTAAATTCCGACATTCCTGGCTACTTAGATTTAGACACGAGATCTTTTTTAAAGGTAGCTATCTCATTGAATGGATTGATGTGTGTTTGTGTAGACACCATTTTATGATACTGCTCTGTATGGATATTCAGGCTTTTATTTTAGACGTTTGTCTTTATTATTTACTTGGCAAATACACACAGATTACTGGTATCTTAGATGGAAAACTTCATTGCTATCCTATGAATGCATAGATATTCATATGACATTAGAATAACATTTAAAGCTGAATCTATTCTCACCAAGGTTACAACCTCATACCAGGAACCTACACGTCATTAGTCTAAAGTTTAAATGGATAATAGCAATGGGAGTTTATGTAGCTTCATTGTTTATTTTATTTATTTATTTTTTAGTTATACACATTTTAGGAAAGACTTATTCACAATTTATACAGTCTCACAAGGTTACAGTGTTAGCCTTTCAGAGCATAGAATATTGATCTTCAGAAAAAGCTACACATCTAAATAAACTTCAGCAATGGTATCAAAACTGGATCTGAGCAGAGCACTAAAGTCACCTTTTACCACATTTTGTCCCCCATGCTCTAATTAACCCAAGTACCAGAAGTATTTTTACATTTTCCTATATCAGTCAAAACTAGAAAAACCTATTAAGAAAAGATGGAATAAAAGAAGTGTTGGGAAAGAGCATCTTTGGATGCCATGGTATAAGAAATACACCCGAAATTAAAATCAGAAGTGTTTTTGAAGTCTTTGAACACAGCTATTAGAAGAGTATAACATTATGGCTGATGGGCTTGCTAAGTTATATTATAGAATTCACAATTTGGTTCACAGACAAAGAAGTTCAAATAAGTGAATCTACTATGTTGGGATTAATTTCTAGTCTGTTTTTCTTCATTGTTTACTTGTAAAATTAGCCTCTATAACAATTCATGAGCAGAATAATAATGGCTTGTTCTCTCCCTATAATTTTTACTAATTCTCTGAACCAGCTCATTGTTTAAATTCTAAAATGAAACATCTGAGAATCCAAAGTGCTGACCTCAGCCACCAGCTAAATTTGTAGCAAAGAAGTCGTGCTTGGACATTTCACTGACTTTCACAACTCAACTGAAGCTATTTCAGGTAGAGAACAGTGTTCTCTTTCATAAAGAAAGGCAGGACATTTCATTATCCAGTTAATTCATATAATGTGTGTATGCACATACAGAAATGAACACATATACAATATACACACTTATAAAACAAGCTAAAGCTGCTTGAACGTTGGCGAACTGACTTCACCTTACTCATTTCAGAAAGAAAAGTTTAAAGTCTCCTACATTTATGATCTACCATGGCAGTGTGCCTGGGGACTTGAACACAAATAAGAGAATACCAGCTCTAGCCGCTGAAGTGCTTGCAGCCTTAGCAACATGCAAACTGGTAGTTACACTGCAGGAAACATAAGAGCTAACAGAGACACCAAACATGGTCACTCCCTTCAGGGTTTGAGGAAACTTAAACTCAGGCCAAGAGCTGAAGCGCGGGGTGTAGGCTAAGAACAGGCACATTGATAGTTAAGATGTAGCATCTGATAATCTGATATATGCTCAGGTTGATAGGGCTGTTTAGTTGCTTTGGATTTGGTCTTCTTAACCAGGCTCTGTTTCCCGAGGAGAAGAGTAAGGTTTCCTAATGGCTTGCAGTACAAGGTTGGATATCTAAAACATCAATATATTTTGATATGAAAGCAAAATGCATTCAGTTTGTATTATGCTTAGAGCCTGACTGAAAACAAAAACATGATGGGTAGTTCTTTTCACGTCTGAAAAAGACTTGGAATAGTGAACTTTCGGTTTTCTAGTTCTAAACTAGACTCAGGATAAGTGACGCAGAAGCACGGTCCTGAACAGGGGCGTCCTGAACAGGAGCCACATTTCCCAGGCTTCCCGGCTTGTCAGGGTGCAGACATGCAGCTAAGCCATTTGTTTGCTTGTTTGTCTAAATCAAGCTCTGCAAAGTTGCGCCGAAAAACTCTGCTGCAGAGTAAACCAGGCTCCTCAGTCTCCCCTACCTGAGCCTGTGTCTCAAAGCACACTGTTCTAGAAATTAAGCTGCCTAAACTTGCCAAACTTAGTAAACATCTGGCTTCGTGAAATACTGGTTGGCAGCTTTATCTTTTAAAACAAAGCCATATGAAAACCATCGCTGCAATGTGTCTTCAAGCTCTGGTCTTATCAGCACACAGCGGGAACAGCTGGAGTTACAAACAACAGGACTATTATTAAATCACTGTCACAAAAAAGGGGAAAAGAATGAAAGAAAAACCTTTTGTAGGATTCAGTATCTCTAAATAATACAATTGTGTGTTACAAGCTATTTCCTTTCGTTGAACAGCATCCAACGCTCCTGGCGGAAATACAATGGCCATCACCTTCCTTCAGATCTCCCTCAGCAGTCGTCCAATCTGAACGTCTATAGCTGTAAAGCTGTAATATCTACTGGAGAGAAATTAACATTTGTTCATTCAAACTGTTTACTAAATCTTAAGTTGAATTTTGGCATAAACTCACTTGTATTTTCCTTATTAAGTGTAGCCTTAGAATAATCACCAAGAAAGCAGATCATGGTTAGCTGGTGTGCTTATATAGTCAGCAGTCCCACAAACAATACCTTCTGATATTTAACCTAACAGACACGCTATTAAAGCTTAATTGTAATATCTCAATGATTTCTCTCATGGATTTGAGTAATCTGGGGAAAACATCTATAATAGTTTCGATATACGTGACATGCTTGGAAAGAGATATATCATCCAATAAGACATTTCTTCATCCCCAGGCAAGAAAAATGCTGCTACTCACTGGAAATATTTCTCCTCACCAGGACCACCTGCAGGATCTTAGCAGGATCTTAGCTGAAGAAACACCCATATCTCTAAAGACTGATTGGGCTTCTATCTATCCTCCAGCACAACATTGCTGACCTCTGGACGTATTTCTGAAGGTGTCCCCCAGAGCCAGCATGTGCTCTTCTCCCCTAATCTTAACTGTAGGGTATTGGACAATTGTGTTGCTTTGAATAAACAGGCACATGTGGCTCTAGGAGCAAAAATGAAAAAAAATTCATCTGAAATTCCTGGATTTATGTCTATGTGCTAGGTAGGAAAGATGATAACTAGAATAGAATAGTCTCAGTTACTGGACCTTTGCAGGCAGAGGGTGAACCTCAGAGACAGTCTGTGGAGTCAAGGAATTGGTTCCATGTACTATTTGACTCTCAAAAAATGGGACTTCTCATCTTAATCTTTTGCTCTCCTTCTAAACTGTAGAGAGTGATGAGTCCCTTGCCCACAACATATTAAAATTCCAGAGAGATGTCATACCCCTAATATACCTGACAGCCAGGCCTTGGCCTTCTACTTTAACAACCACCTGAACTGACTGCATAATTTTTAAAAAATTAAATAATGATTGCTATCACCTTCTAAAGGCCACAAGTGAGTGTGTGTGTGCGTGTGCGCGTGCACACACACACACACACACACACACACACACTTTTTGGTAATATAAAACATTTAAGTAACAGGTTTAGAGCACCACCCTTTACTCTCATAGAACAACCATATACAATCCAGTAATCTACTTTTTAATTTAGTCACCCTGCAGGATCCATGTGCCTTAAGGATTAAATGCAAGATGCAAACAGTCATTAAAACACAAACACCTATATTAGTTAACCGGATATTAAGGGGGAAATATCACATGTGTTTAGAGTTCCATTTGCAAATTCAGGAACATCAATTTCAAGGTGCTCAGATTTATGGCATGCCCTTAAGCCAAAGGAAAACACCAGGTTGCAATCAAGGGAAGGAAGGTAAGACTTCTTGTAAGAAAACTCTTTTCAATATCCTGTCCCCAGGGTTCTCTTTCTTTAGTACAAAACTGTCAGAAGAATGAGGTTTGCTACTGTCTTGGAAGATGAATAGCTATTGCTGCGTGAACACTAATGGCTATACTATCCTGGTATGAAGAAAAGGCAGAGAAACCGATTTCCATGCTGTTTATCTGATGGTACTTTAAGTAACAAATTCTGAAATTTGGTGGGTTTTCAGCACTCAGAATTTGAAACTTGAAGCAAGTTCAAATTTTCTAATATTGTGCTGTCTTGTAAGTCCAACATGCCTGTGAGTGTACATCTGAAATAACCAATTTGAAATAATTCAATCAGGAAGAAAGATGCAAATTTTCTAACCTTTCCAAAGAGCACATCTCTGGGCATCAGTGAAGCAATTTTAACTACAGTGGGTCTAATAAAGTGCAGTTAAAAATAACTAGCATTGACAGTGGTTTTCAAGGCAGTACTCTAACACAGTCAAACGTGTCAAGTATTTATTCCTTAGATTCTTATGGTGTGGATTTTGACTAACTTTCCTGGGAATAAACCACTTGGGGTCCTGCTGTCTGTGAATTACTTACATGAGAACACTTTTTTGGACGTGGAATTTCTAATTGTTCCCCCCCACTGGATGTCAGAAGGAGAAGCAATGGAACATGTCTCTTTAGAGCAATTGTTTTCACATTGCTTCCTGCAAGGGGTATATTACCACACATTCCCTATCCATACCAGCACTCACCCGACCAGAGGAATCAAGTTACTCCTAGTGACATTTTCAGGGTAACTATGCCATCTGAGGCACGGAAAAGAGCCTCGAGTCAGCCATCCACACTTCCTAGACTCCTGTGGTCCTTGTCATGAGTGTGTGCTCAGGAGTGTGCTCCCAGGCGAGAACTGTGGCGCTGGCTTCCCCAAAAGACCCCTCCCTCATCACTCAGCAAGGACTGACAGCATCTACATGGACCATGACTTTTATCCCCACATGGATGTCTGAAGAGTTAGTGAAGGCATTGCATTATACCACAGAAAGAAGCCACGATGACAATGAATGATACTGACACCCCCCCAAAAAAAACAACATAGGACTCAGAGACCCTTCCTCCTATGGTCTCAAATCATTTTACTAATTTACATCTGATTTTTTCTGTCTTGAAGAACACTAGTCAATATAAATAGAGAACCATAAATATAATTTATAGTTTTCTAATAACCACATTTAGAAATAAAAAGTAATTAAAATAATTTAATATATAGTTTATTTAACTCAGGATTACAAATGTATTTGAACACAAGTTCAACAAAAAGTTACTTAAGGACACCATGGCACACATGAACAATGCCTTTCTTCTAAGTGAAAATGGACACCCTCTAAAGAATCTTTACTTGATAACTCTGACTACAGATCTTACTGCAGGGCACTTAATGTATTTGCTTCTTGACTTAGGGACACTAAATAAATAATGAAAAAATGGAAAGAATTTTGGGGGTGGTAGTGGGTAATGGGTAGAATGGCTGGGTTGGGTTAACTATTATTAAAGCTGCTGTAGTGCTCAGAAACTCTAAGAATTTCCACTAGGTATATCTGTACCTTTCATTTCTGGATCCAAAACACACACACATTGAGCGTTTTCCATGTACTTGGATGTAGATGAAGAAAAGCATGGTACAATGTGTGTTCCTGGCACATTAGGAATCACACAATCATCAGAGATTATTGTATAATCAAAGCAAGAGAAGCCTGAGAGCTCGCTTCTGTCCTGTGCCAAGGCAAGGCACAACCTTCAAGTCTCAGGCACACTCATCATCATGGACATAACCCACTATGAGGAAGAAAAAACGGCGTGGGCTTTCCTTTCTACTTCTAACATACTAGCACTTAAACCACATCACTTACATAAAGACAAGGTACAAGCATTTTGAGTGGCAGTATTTTTCCCCAAAATTAGAAATACAAATTTTTGCTAGTAATATTATATCATCCAATCACATACCCTGCCTCAGAATTTCCTGAGGTCATATTTGGATAAAGTCATTAGAATGATGGGAGACCTAATTTTTTCTAACAGAAAGAAATGTTTATGTTATTTCTCTTGTTGTAAGCTCTGAGTCTATACGATACAAACTGAACGAGATGTGGGAGGATCTTTCTGCATGCAAACAGTGAGAACATCAATCAGATAGACTCATTTTAGGGTACATAGATATTATAAAATGTGCATTAAATTGTACTTATTATTGTTTATGTAAATTTCCTAATACTTATTTCATTCCTTTTCCAAATTCAATATATTTAGACTTAACCTGGTCTTAATCACTGTATATTTAAAATGAAATGAAGACAAACAAACAAAATCTCCATAAAGCATCAAACACTGGCTTTCTCTGTACCCATCAATCAAGTAGATCAGATATACCCAGTTTTTATTAATGTTCTAATAAAATCTACTTCCATAAAGACTTTAAAAGTTTTTATTTTTATTTTCAATTATGTGCTTGCTCTGTGTGTTGATCCATGCACATGAGTGAAGTGCCTGCAGAGGCCAAAAGAGGGTACTGAATCCCCAGGAGCTGGAGTTCCCCATGAGAGTCCTCCACAAGAAAATAGGTGCTCTTCAATATGATGCCTAACCCTGAGCTAAACAAAGAACACACCGAGAGACATGCAAGTGGGAAATGTATGAGTGGGGACCATGAGGCCCCAACCCTACCAAAAGGACAATAGGCAACCAAAGAATCCCGAAAGCAGCAGAAATAGTCTTCCCCCCGGGAAAAGCACAAAGATTTCCTATTTAATACCAAATGGTCAGCTCTGGAAACATACACATATATAGGAGTAACAGTATATAGACTGAACAGGCTATATTTAGAAACACATACATACATATAATATATAAGTATGTAAATATATGTATATATGTGTATGTATGTATATGCATATAACAACCATTACTTTTAAAAGGTGACCACGAATTTGAAGGAGAACAAAGAAAGGCATATGGAAGGTTTGGAGGGAGGAAAGGGAAAAGAAAAAGAATGTAACTATAATATAAAAGAATAAAAAAATAATAAAACATACATATTTAAAAGAGAAGGTGTTTTTAAGGACTAAGCCATCCCTCCAGCACCTAGAGCTTTAAATAGGATAATGAGATAACATTCTATCTAAAATGTTTTAAAGGTACTACTTTAAGGGAAAAATATACACAAATTGGGGAAATACCCATCAACTGGTAAATACTCAATAATACAGCATAGCAGCTCCTACTTCTTTATAATCTTTGGCACTGGTTCTTAAAAACAAAATTATAGCAAATCGTGGGAATTGTCTTAGTTCATTCGTCACCCTGATACACATTTTTCATAAAGTGCTCTAAATAGTGAGGCTCATAATGAGACAGGGATGGGCTTTTAGGAGAGTTTAAATATGGTTACATTATTGAGTGCCAAGCTATGGGATGACATGTATGGTCATTAACCAACGTTTAACTTGCAGAGTATTTGGAGGGATGAGCCATCATTACAGGTCTTCAAAGCAACTGAGGAGGTAAAGAATAGCAGCTACAGTTTATATGGATGGATGGAAAATACCCTCCTGTGCCCTGGGAGTAATGTTTACTTTCAGTTGTAAATATAGCAGTTATAAATGTGTTGTCTCATAAGCATTTTTTCTTATGTAATTTATTTCTCTCTAGTTTCAATGCTGAATTCTAGAAAGCTGGTGCTAGCCTCAAATATTCATGGTATTAGGAGCTCAAATTCACTGTCATTCTGCCATACAAAGCACTGCATTGAATCACTGAAAATACAGTCTACCCTCTGACATTCTGAAGGAGAGTGGCCGAAGGCATGCAGCAAGGTCATAAGCTGGCCGGAAATAGGGCCTTTCCAGCCAGACCACTTGGTTCAGTTCTGAATCTCCTACATCATTGAACAAATAGCTACATGACCTGAATCTCTCCCTGCCTCACATTTTATCAGAAAATTGGAGAATAGAGACTTGTCCTTACTTACATGTAGAAGCTTAAATGAGGGTTTGATACACCATCAGCACTATGTAAGTAATGGTCGTCGTCGTCACTATAACTGTATCCTACTATTAGACCATGCTATCTATTTTTATAATCACTACTCTGCATTTCATCAAAAGGCCTGTATCTAATTATCAGCTCTTTGGAGTGGATGGGTAAGGCCCTTTGATCCCTCACAGAGATGCGGATGGTAAGATACCTACCAGAACAACAGGTTTCAAACTCTGGCCACTCAGGCTTGCAGTGCTTGGCTGGGCATCAGCATGTGGCCCTGGTGCTGGGTCACTGCTTCTCCTAACCAGCAGTGGAGTGCCTGCAGGACAAAGGAAGAGGTGAGAGGTCAGGCGAGCCCCGTGGAGAGGAGAGTATATGGCACAATGTGTTTTAATTAAAAGGGTTTATAATAGGCTTTCATGTTTTACCATTCTGTTTCTAAGGATGCTTGTAAATGACCCCCACCCCCAATGCTCTCTGGCATCTCTAGGTAGGGCAGAAAGCACACACTCAGTCTTTCAACTCTCATCTTTCCCTACCTGCATTTGAAAACCAGACATTGCATTTAACAGATATGTTAAGTGATGCAAAATTGGGCAGTGGGCAATCTAAGAACTGTTCTAAGAATCATGTGGAAATTTAAAGGCTAATTATGCACAAGACTAATGAAGAAGTTCAAACATTCAATGTAATTTGTTATTCTGTAGACCTAGAAGCATAGTTATTACTGCCATGTGATGCTTCCAGAACCTTTTGAACAACGATCCACACGGAATGAGATTATGCTCTGTGCTTATGGCATTAATGTCTGTTTAAGTGTACAAGGGATTGCTTCCATTCTGTCCCTTTCCCTTAAAGTAGACAAACTGATAAAGAAAATAAGTTAGTTCTTCTAAAAATATATTCTGATTTCTTTTTAATTTAATAAAAGCTCCCATTATTAAATATTTTAGTCAGTTATTAAATTCTGAAAAATAATCATACTATTAGGAAGTTCAAATACAATTCAACCTCAACAGAGGTAGCAGACCAACCACACATGCTCACTGCAATCAGGCTCGAAATAATTTGCTTCATACAAAATTGGCTGCTATAGAGAAAAAAAAATGTAAAGAATCAAAACCTGCTTGCTTATGGTTTAAAAATCTCTCATGGAAAAATTAAGCTTTTTATTTGCATACTTTGGGGGAAAGAGTGAGAAGGAGTTGAATGCAGTTTCTCATTTATCAATGTTCTGAAAGTAATCTACAAACTGCAATCGCTGTTTCAGCGTGAAGGAACATTTTCAGTGCTGCCTTAAGTTATTTACCAAATAGATTTCATATGTGCTACAACATTTTTTTTTTACACAACACAGAGTCATTAATGCCTTTTAACCTTTTTCTGCACATAACCTGCTTTCTTGAAGTCAAAACTTTCCACAGTATGTTGATGTGCTGTTCACGATAGAAACACTGTGATCAAATGTACTAGCAATTCCTCTTACTTTCCTTCTTTCCCTTTACTTAGTAGAAACATCACTCATTACTCTTTTCTTCCTCCATCTCCACAGTGTTATAAACAATGTTTCCATGGTACAGCTGGCAATTCCTTCTTCAATGAAACTTGAAAAATAAACTAGACTAGAAGGAAAAATCTCCTTAAAACTCAGGCTCATATCAACTTTCTCCTTCTTCAGTTGACCTTAGGCTGAACTTCTTTCAGGTAATCCCCTAAATGGTCAGTAGCACTACGAAAAGAGTTGGTCTAGATGCAGTCTTCTCAGAACAAGCTCATGATATTTAAAGTCCCAAAGAAATTGGGAGAATAGGAAGGGAGACACCTTGAAACTCTCAATTATTTTCTAGTATTTAATAAGGTGAATGCACTACAATTTAACAATCTCGAAGGAGAAAAAGTAAACAGAAAACAAGGAGTTTTGGTTAACATGTTATTTCATCACTGTCAAAAACAAGGTGATGATATAACAGAAAAAAGAAAATGACCAACAATCTCAGAAAATATTAATTTTTAGTTATATGAGTTTTCAGCTAACTCATTTACATTCACACATTAATATATACATACATACATATGTGCACACACATATAAGTACAAACACATATCATATACAGACATACAAACACATATACACATTTATAAATATGTACACACATATACACATATATATACACATACATATATGCGCACATAGATACACACATATACTCACACATATAGGTACCATACATACATGTGCACACACACATTTAAACACACAGATACATTCATTCAGATATACAGAACTATACACATACACACACACACAGGTCAGAATGTGTGACACATGTTTTTTCTTAGATTATAAATGACTTCTTCTCAAGCTGTAGGAGACAACTTCTCTTCAACCTTGAGGATATGAACCTCTGTCTCATTGCAGTTCATCTCCTGCTTTATGAGAAAATGTTAAATTACTCGTGATGCTTTTGAAATAGCATGTGCTCAGCTTTATGCCTTCGACATGCCATAACATTGTAACTAATGCATTTCTCAGGAGATGACAATTCAGTTTAATCCACTATATCGACTATTTAGAACATTAAAACAATTCATATATGGTACTCCATTATTATGTATGCCTTTCACATTTTTACATATCAGTTAAAAACAAATTTAATTAATAAATATACACTCCCTCAAACAATCAACCAACCTTTAAAATGGATGGATCTTTTTTAAACGTGGATTCAGCTCAGTAGGAAAAAGTTTCCCTCTACTCGTTATTTTTTCTCTTCAACATTTGAATGTCTCCTGTTGAGTCACCTTCTAATTTTTCCTTGGCTGTCTTAATGTGTTAATAACAAGTGCAAATCATTTCATAGTGGAATTAATAATGAGCATCTCAAAATATGAACTGTTATCTCAGTTTTAAACTAGCACTCCTCATATTATTTTTCGAACTGCTAGCCCGTATTAGCAGACTTCTGTCAAGGAGGGTCCAACTTGCTTATGAAAGCCAGAAAGAGCGTCCTTGTGCTCAGCAGACAAGGAGAGGGGTTAATGCTTAGGCCAGTCTGTGAACGCAATAGAGCTAAGGTCACACGTCACAATTCAAGCTCACTAAATAAGAGGGAGGGAGCTCTACCTGGTTTCTTCCTTGTGGGGAGGGGAGGAAATACACACGCATCTATCTGTGCTGAAGAAGCTTGTGACCTGACTAAAGCTTGCAGATGCTAATACTGCTAATTGCCAAGCACTGGTGCGGTCTGTGGATGAGACATGGGCTCAAAGTCACATGACTGAACTGTGCCTGTGCTGCCTAGGGGACACTGAAAAGTAGACTGTGCAGTGATAATCTCTTCCTTGAAACCTTGGTGATAAAATCTTGAAGGAGACGATGGGAAATGGGGCTTCTAAGGCATGTACAATGTATGGCTGGCCACTGTGCTTTCTTCTCCTCAGCTTCCCTGCAAAGGAAGAGAAGTCTCTCGATGTTTGTTGCTAATGATGTTAGCTTATCCAGAAGATCAGAAGATGGAATTTGGTTTTAGGGAATATTATATAAATGAAAACTAGCAAATCTAATTCTATGGTAATAGTACATAGCCTTAAATTACAATTGAAAGTTTTTTTTTTAAAAGATGGAGTAGGAAGGGCCCATTGTTTTCTATCTGAGAAAACTCTGAGTTTAGAGGCAAAAGTATTCAGTTCAGCTGAAGAATTCATAGATAGCATGACTCCTTCCAGTCAGTTTAAAAGCCAGTAGAGGCAAAGTGAAATGAAAGAGTGAACATTGTATGATGCTTCTCTCTTCAGGTAAATGTGTGAGGCGCAGCTGTGCAGAGGAAGCAGTGCAGCAGAGGAGAGGAGGTGGAGGCTGGCAGCTGCCCAGCTGCAGTACACTGGCTTACTTTCCACACAAGAAAACATGAGGCATAAGGAACAAGCCACCAGGCTTCAGTATAATAAAAGTAGGTAGCCACGACAGGCGGGCAACAGAGAGATAACAGGAGAATCCGTATCAGTGTACACACAGACCATGGAATTGGTATATGCAAATCTCCATTTTGTGTAGCTAGATACCCTGGGGCTGAGGGAACCAGCTATGCTACATGGAACAAAAGAAAAAGCTCTGATGTGGTGCGTAGCTGGTTGTGGTTCTGTTCCTATGAAAGAGGACCTTGTTATATTAAGCCTCACTCTAAAGAAAACTTAAATATTCATGAAAGATGAATCTGTCTTCAAAATATAAGATGGTTGAGCCAGGTTAGCACTGGCTGTGTTTGGATGGAGCGTACTTTCTTGACAAGTGATATCATTTAATACTGAATTTGGAGGACCCTGAAAGACATGCCATGCTTGTGAGAGGAAAAAGTGGAATTAGTTTTTATGCATCTATTAATGATGTTACATTTTCTAGTTATTAAACAATTACCAGTTTAATGATGGTGAAACTAGCGTACAAAGGAGGTGCAGTTAAACATCCAACATCACCATTAAATGTCCCTAAGTCATTTTGTAAAAGGAATTTTAAAAGAAGCAACAATTAATTAAAAGTTCAAATTGTTATACTAAGGGGCCATGCATGATATGAAAGGCCGACATAAATGAAAGATGGATTTTGATATGTGTGTAAGAATGCAGAGAAAGAGAAAGAGTAAAAGAAGGAGGAGGAGGGAGGGAGAGGGGAGGAGAGGGACAGGGAATGGTGAAAGGGAGAGGGAGAGACAGATAGACATAATTCCTACATCTGAAGGCTGTGTTTGGATGGAGTTGCTTAAATGACAAGTAATGATACACACACACACACACACACACACACACACACACACAGAGAGAGAGAGAGAGAGAGAGAGAGAGAGAGAGAGAGAGAGAGAGAGAGTGTCATTTACTATGGAGGTCGGAGGGCTTTGATGGACAGGCCATTACAGAAGGAAACCAAGAATCAGAGGAATCAGAACAGGAAGCTCTTGGCAGCAGAGAAAACAAACAAGAGTTTTAAACATGAGCCTCACATCAAGTCACAAGGACACATGTTCTAAATTGTGCAGGGAGCAGCAGCAGCAATTTATTTATTTAAAATGGTTAATGATCCTCCGGAGCGGAGCCAGAAGGGCAGCTCGTCAGTCCTAGTGCCGCTTCATGCCGAGGCAGCGCCAGTGAATGCAGAGACATGACATTCTGTAAGAGCAAGATGGTTTCCTGCTTGGGAGGTAGGGAGGACAATGACAGGATGCTGAACAGAATGTCTTCAGTCAGAGGAAGGAATGGGGAGAAGCTGGAGGAGAAAAGGCGGGATTCTGGCAACTAATTATAACTGCATTCTAATGAGTGTGGGCACAGTGGACAATTGTGATCCTTCTGTGTCTAACATGGGGAAGACCAGTGGACATTTGCTCCTAATGATAGGTAGGTGGGAGGATAGAAGTCAGGGAATGAGATAGCTTCAAAATATTAGTAATTATTTTAATCTCAACAAGAGGCAGAAGGAAAGAGTGTGAAGGATGCAGATCAAAGGGCGGAGGGCAGCTACAGTATGGATGAGGCTGACATTTGCCGGATTCCTGAGCATTGCTCTACTGGGGTCATCACATGCCTCTCTAGTTTTCCTACCTGTCCTGTCAAACCTTGACTGAAAGAAGCCCAGTGGAAGCAGCACATCATTTATTTTTGGCGACAACTAGGCATCTTTGTGTGTGCACTTTTACGAGCCTCAGAAAGGGCTGTTCAACTGATGTCTAACAAACTCCATAGCACTGATACCTGGAGACCCATAAAAAATTGGTAATGATATCAATAGCTGCAACAATTTATGACTGAGTACTGAGCCGAGATCTCTTTCTCCACAGGAGTGACTGACCCGCCCTGGGGGCTGGCCTGTGATGAATGCAGCAGCTGTGACACGCTTTCAGACAGACACCGTGATGGAAAAACCACACGAGAGAAACGAAGGCTGATTTTAGGTAGGACAGAAACTTCAATCTCGAATATCACTCCATTAGGAAAGAAACTCCCAGTATCACTATAAAGGGGAGAAGAAGTGTAATATGACTAACATGTAGGGCCATTTATCTTTCATTTCTGACTACAAAGACTATGCTTGTTCAATACATGATGGAACAAACACAAGTAACTCACAGAAATCCTCCTGACCCCACAATGGATAAGAATGGACTCTAAGGTCAAGCCTCCTTGAGAGCTGGGAAAGCTGCTTCAGCTGGAGTGCTGTTGCTGTTAAAACACATGAAGGGTTTTTAAGATTTTTATTGGGACTAACACTTATCTGAAGATTGTGGTGCCTTCAATATCATGTGTTCTGTCAACATTCCTGAGTGTCTGAGATCTTTCAACTCTAGAAGTTTCTACATTTCATCTTCTTGACATATACAAATTTATATCTTTTAAAATTACTTAAAGTACTTTATAGTATATTCATCTGCTCACTCTATATAAGGGCAGTTAATTCCAAGTTCTGATCATAGGTTAGGTCAAAAGTATCAACCAGAGTATTTTCAAGACAAAAAAATGTCCTGGTGTTTGAAAGGTAAGCACTCCTAAAAAGACATAAACCAAAATCATAAATAAAGATACATAAATTAATAAGTTGAAATAAAATCTACTAAATCATCAAGGCTGACAGGGGAAACATAATTTTGGTAGTTGACCTTCAATTCTTTGTTCTGGTTTTCAAGGATTGCAGGGGTTTACCCAACATTACTCTCCAGTTACATTGCATGCTGAGTTCTCTGTCATGTGCTAAGTGCTGAACAGGACCACCCATTACTGTCTAAAAGTGCTCCATGTCCTCCGATGCTAAACGATAATTATCCAATGTTACCGTTTGATGTAATCCTGTCACCATTTCCAGGTGTATTCCCAACAGTAATAAACCATTTCTTCTCTCTGCAATATCCAGATGCCAGAACTTCAGGGCATCATATTCATGAGGTCCTTAAAAGGTCAAGAAGTCTTCATAACAGAATCATGTGATTATGTGATTTTGTCTAATTCATCTATGTGAGATTTTAATTTTCAATGTCTCCTTATACATTTCCTTCTATTGGTTGACACTGGAGAGGCCAAGTGTATTGGTTTGAATATGCTTGTCTCAGGGAGTGGTATTGTTAGGAGGTGTAGCCTTGTTGGAGGAAGTGTGGGGGTGGGCTTTGATAGACCCCCTATCTGCCTAGCTGCTTGGAGGTCAGTCTTATGTTTGCCTTCAGAACAAGATGTAGAACTCTCAGCTCCTTCTCCAGAGGCACAGCTTCCTGGACCTGTTATGCTTCCCACCTTGATGATAATATTGTCTTTTATAAGACTCACCTTGGTCATAGTATCTCTTCACAGTAATGGAAACCCTAACCAAGACAGAAGTTTGTACCAGGGACTGGGATATTTCTGATAGGTCTGACCATGTTTTTGTTTGGAAGAACGTGGACTTTTGGGATTTTGGATTTGGAAAGCGGTGGAATGCTTTAAGTGGTACCTGGCCCAACAAGTTTTAGAGGAGGAGAATGTTAGTATGTGGCCTAGAGACTCTTTTTGTGGTATTTTGGTGAAAAATGTGGCTGAGTTTTGCCCTTGTCTGAAGAGTCTGCCTGAGGCTAACTCTAAGGTAAGGAATATCAGATTAATTACACTGACAAAGCAAGTCTCAAAAAAAAGTCTAGCATAGACTTTTTCTGCTGGCTTACTCTCATGAAGACTGTTTTGATCAAGTGTAATAAGCTCAGAAAGGAAAAAAATCAAAATGCTTGGTTCAAGTAATAAAGGGGTATTGGGAAGTATGGAGCTGAATCCTCTGTTCAAGGAGACAAACAAATTAGGGGAGTGGTGATCCCAAGGCAAGATCCCACCCAGCTCAATTTATTGTTTGTCTTTGCAGTTAAACAAACAATAGTTATGTCATGATGGGTATTATTACCTGGTTATTGTTTTCATTTGGATTTTTAATTTGGAATGAACTACAATCCAGAAATGGAGTGCACATTTGTGATCTAGATCTCGAGGCTTGAAGACACAGGTTTTTGATCCAGATATTGAGGAAAAATGGCCACAAAACTTCAGCCCTGGCGTTGTGGTGCACTCCTTTAATTCCAGAAGAGAATTGGAGATGTCAGTACCATGAGATGATCACCAAGAACAGCAGAAGCAGTGGAGTGGAGTCAACCAGAGCCTAAGGTGCTACAGAGGGCAGAGCTGGGAATGTGACCCAAGATCTTTGTAGGAGGGCTTATGTGTGAATCCCATACATTAGAACAAAAAAAAAGGGAAATGAAATGTAAATATAGAATATATCCAATAATAAAAAAATCCCCCCCCCCAAAAAAAAGAATCTGTAAAGTGGAAGTTGCCTTGGATACTCCAAGTTGTTAGAGATGTCAGACTCATGGGATACTGCTGAGGAAAACTGCTAACAGGGAGTGGAAAACAGACTCCCAAAATGAAGTTCATTACTGTTGAATGCCAACAAGATCTGAATGAAATAAGTTGGAAATTTAAAGAACATTTTGACATCAGACATGGAATCTTGGAATTTGACCAGTTGGTTTTTGGTCTTGCTTTGGTCCAGTATTTCCTCACTAAGATGTTTTCGAATGGTAATATGTATCCTGTGGTGATGGAAGTATGCGATCTGCTTTTGACAAGTGATTGGATGAATCTCAGAAGAGACTTTGAACTTTGAACTTTAACATTGTCTAGACTGTTACAGACTATTGGATTAAATGTATTTTGTATATGCTATGGCTAGGTATGGCTAGGTATGTGTTTGAACAAGCCTATGGAGACCAGAGAATGGAATGTGATGGTTTGAACATGCTTGTCCCAGGGAGTGGCACTATAAGGAGTTGTGGACTTGTTGGAGGAAGTGCGTCAATGTAGGGGTGGGCTTTGAGAGACCCTCCTTCTAGCTGCCTGGAAGAGAGTCTGCCCCTGGCTTCCTTTGGATGAAGAACTCTCAGCTCCTCCAGTGTCATGCTAGCTTGGATGCTGCCATGCTTCCTGCCATGTTGATAATGGACTAGATCTCTGAATCTGTAAGCCAGCTTCAACTAAATGTTGTCCTTTATAAGAGTTCCTTTGGGAGGCCCCAAGGCCTGACACTATTACTGAGGCTATGGTGTACTCATAAAACGGAGTCTATCTTGACTGCCCTTCGAAAGACCCAACAAGCAGCTGAGTCAGATGCAGATATTTACATCCAATCAATGGACAGAAGCTGCTGACCCCTGTGGTTGAATTAGGGAAAACCTGGAAAAAGCTGAGGAGGAGGGTAACCCTGTAGGAGGACCAGCAGTCTCAACTAACTTGGACTCCCAAGATCTCTCAGACACTGGACCACCAACCAAGCAGCTACACCAGCTGATATGAGGCCCCCAACAATATACTGCAGAGGACTACCAGTCTGAACTCATCCAGAGAAGATGCACCTAACCCTCAAGAGAATGGAGGCCCCAGGGAGTGGGGAGGTCTGGTGGGGTGGGGGTGGGGATAACATCCTTGTGGAGAAGGGTATGGGGTAGAGAAGAGGTAGGGGGGCGTGGAACAGTCAGAGTGGACTGGGAGGGGGAATAAAATCTGGACTGTAAAAAGATTAAATAAAATTTAAAAGATGCTCTATATCCAGCAAAAACAAACAAGCAAGCAAACAAACAATAAAACCTAAGACATCCAGAATTTCTGGAATACTTAAGGGAAGCTCTGTGTGTTTGTGTGTGTGTGTGTAGAATTTTTCATTCCATAAAACATTAGTTATTGCTGATCATCCGGTGAGTAATATATGTAAGTTTTTATCATCTGGTGTGCATGTTCCCTTAATTTTATGACACAGGCTACAGCTTCAGGAATGTGCTCTATTTGTATCTTCACTGGAAGTGTGTGAATGCAGAGAGAGCAACACAATTTAAAATGGACAAACCCACAAACTAGTGGGGGGTGTATTCAGTCATTAACTGTATAAAATCATAAGCAGCTATGGAAAGTTCTCTAACAGGGATATATTTGGAAATGAAGCATGAAATTAAAGTCCCCATGCTACTAGGATAAAAGCCTGTAGAAGTTTCATGAATTTCAGGTGTGCCTACCTGAAGGCCCCTGGTTATGTATCCCTTAAGGCATTGTTTAAGCCATTTGATTCTGAAGTTAAAGTGAGGATTGAATTATGAATTTATTCCATTTAAATGATGCTACATATGAGAAATAATTAAATGATATAGATAAAATTCAGAGAAGTCTTCTGTTCAAGTATTAACAAAAACAGACATTACGTATTATTTTGTATTGTATGATATCACTAACATTAACTTAACTAATTTATAATTGTTACTTTTATCATTCTAAAGATAGTTACTTTGTATCATATAATAATTTTTTATTTAAAATTCTTATTCCCTTTTAAAAGTATTAATCTGTTCCAAGTTTCCCACAATTATATCCTAACAAAATGTGGGCCTACTTCTGTCTTTTTGGTATTTGTTACATCTTACTCCATCGTATGTGACTATATTTCCCCTTGTATCTCTTGCATTTTACAATTAAAAATTTTAAATGATTGCTTTAAATATTCCAGACAGTTGTCAAGCTTTCTTAATAATGCCATCATGTGATACACAAAGTATTATCATTGAAGGTCAGGTAGGGTATTGGCAAGAAATTACATAGAGCCCCAGAGAGGTGACTGGGTGGTTGAAGTGCTTCCCAGAAGCGTGGGATCTGAAATGCAGATCCTCAGACAGCCGCATAAATGCTAGAGAGATGTGGCAGCCCAGCTGCAATTCCAGCCTCACAGGGCTGAGGCAGGATCCTTAAAGCAAGATTGCTGGCAAGACCAGACCTGTTTGTCACAGGCCTCTGGGTTTAAAAGACTTTACTTCAGTGAAGAAGGTGGCAGAGATTCCCAGCAGTGACCTCCCCTTTTCAAATGCCCACGCTCCCACACAGATAAGCTCAGCAGAAATTTGAGCAAGAATGGCCTCCACAGGTTCATGTATATTCTTCCTGGTTCCTAGTTGGTAAAAAGGTTTGTGAAGGATCAGGAGGAGATCCAACTTGTTGGAGAAGGTGTGTCACTGAGGATGTGCTTTGAGCTTTCCAAAGCACTGTCACCCCCAGTTAGCGCGTTCTCTCTCCCTTGTGGGGTTGTCTCAATATGTAAGCTCTCAGCTTCTGCTGCAGCACCATGTCTGTCTGTCTGCTGCCCTGTGCTCCACCCAGATGGGCAGAGACTCACCTTCTGATACTGTGAGAATAATGAACTAATTCTTCTGTGTATTATCCTGCTCATGGTGTTTCCTCATAGCAACTGAAAAATAACAAAGACGTGTCCACAGATACATGAAAAGAGGAAAACAGAAAACAAACAAACAAACAAACAAAAAGAATTGATACAAACATTTATGGGTAAAAAATTAAAGCCAAGAATACCAAAGGGGAAGGGGAAAGGCAAGCAGCGGAGAGGCATCAAGAATCCTTTGACAACTCTTTACAGGCAATCAGCTCACAAAACTCTGAAGCATCTAGCAAAATGGACATTTAACAGGATGCCTGCCAAACAGATACAGGCCCAAAGATGAAGCTTTCAATCTGAAATTTCTGGACTCTAAAATGTCTCTAAAAGGGGATTATTTTTAAGAACAAAAAGTATCCAAGCCCCCATTCATAAATAAATTGCTACTGTCAGATTTGTTTCCCTTCACCCAACACTTTTTTCTTTAGCGTCAATGTTTATTTTAAAACAAACACCATTCACACCAGTGCTGCATGTGTTAACACCCGTGTGACTTAATGGCAAATGAACAGGAGTGTGACACCAACACCCATGTTAAACAGCTCAGGTGGAGGCTCTGGGATACTGACTAAGGTCTTGTCAATTATGTTGCTTTACGACAGAAGCCACTGCCCTGCCGTTAGGTCTTTCAGGCTCCTATAATTTATAGTCTCAGATGCTAGATATTTATGAGGTAAATTTATATTCATAAGATTTATGGTAGCCCATGGAAAAGCTAGAGAGATGATACTTGAGTTTACTTGCAAAGATTCTTTGAAACAACTGAATTTTAAATGGTATTTGAAATGCAGAAGATGCATAAAAAATGACACAGTGGTTGTTTTAGTTAGGGTTTCTACTGCTGTGATAAAATGCCATGAGGAAAGGAAACTTGGGAAGAAAAAGGGTTTATTTCAGCTTACAGCTTTCAATTCCTGCTCCATCACTGACAGAAGTCAGGGCAGAGACTCAAGGAAGGGCACTGGAGGCAGGAACACAGCACAATGGTAGGAAGTATATTTATAATAAGCAGAATAATAACTTTAGTTTAGAGGGTAGCAGCAGGTATCCAGGCATGGATATCAATTTGCTCAGCCAGGAAAAAGACATGAACTATATGACTAGGAGACAACTAACTAATTGAGAAGTCTGAGGAGTAATTCAACAATACCAGAAAATATATAAATATAAAGGTTTTAGCTATTTCAGTTGAAACAATAGTGATGTTCTAACAGGAGGCATTGTCTAGCGTAGTTTTAGGCATGGGTTAAAATAACTTTTGGAAAGGCATTGGTACCTTATGAACATTTCAGCTGAGAAAGTCAGGGAGGAGTTGCCCACTTTGTGGTTTATTTAATAATTCCCTTGCAAATACCCTGAAGTGAACATGGATTCTTGTTCTGGGAGGGGCAGATGGTCTTAGGGTGACAGCTTGACTCAGGTATAGCATATTTGGGGTAACTCCTCAATGCAATGATGCTGGCCTATCCCAAGGTCTTATGGAACAATTCATATATGTTAAACATCAGGCTAGAGCTCCCAGTATGTTAGCAACACCCTTCTAAAGATTATGTCACTGGATCTTCATGGGAAAACAAGGGAGAAGCAAGCCATCTTGACCTATACCTGCTAACCATCATTGGCTACATTGAGCACAAAGTTCAAATCATCAAGTCCTTCATGAATGAGAAACATCGATGAGTCAATTCTAGGTGTCCTGGGCACAAGTCTATAAGACTTACCAACTTGATTGGAAACCTCTGATCATTACATTTTACTGGACCATTTGGCTCCATGACAGAACTGGAGGAAGAAGTGAGGTATGGAGCCACTATTTTGTTTTGTTTTGTTTTCTTTTTTTCTTTTTCTTTTTTTTTTTTTTTACTTTTTTTCTTTATTAGATATTTTCTTTATTTACATTTCAAATGCCATTCCCTTTCCTTGTTTCCCCTCGGAAAACCCCTTATTCCATCATCGCTCCCCCTGCTCACTAACCCATCCACTCCTGTTTCTCTGACTTGATGTTTCCCTACACTGGGGCAATGAGCCCTCACAGGTCCAAGGGCGTCTCCTCTCATCCTCTGCTACCTGTGTGGGTGGAGCCATGGGTCCCTCCATGTGTACTCTTTGGCTGGTGGTTAAGTCCTTGGGAGCTCTGGGGGTACTGGTTGGTTCATATTGTTGTTCCTCTTACAGGGCTGCAAACCCCTTCAGCTCCTTGGGTCCTTTCTCTAGCTCCTCCATTGGAGACCCTGTGCTCAGTTCAATAGTTGGCTGAAAGCATTCTCCTCTGTATTTGTCAGGCACTGACAAGGCCTCTCTGGAAACAGCTATATCAGGCTCCTGTCAGCAAGCACTTGGCATTCACAATAGTGTCTGGGTTTGGTAATGGTATAAGGGATGGATCTCCATGTGGTGCAGTTTCTGGATGATCTTTCCTTCAGTCTCTGCCCCACACTTTGTCTCTGTATTTCCTCCCAGGGGTATTTTGTACCCTAAGAAGGACCAAAGTATCCACACTTTGGTCTTCCTTCTTAAACATCATGTGGTCTGAGAATTATATCTTAACATCCACTTGTCAGGGAATACATACCACGTATGTTCTTTTGTGGTTGGATTATCTCACTAAGTATGATAATTTCTAGCTCTATCAGTTTGCCTAAGAATTTCATTTAATTGATTGTTTTTAATAGCTGAGTAGTACTCCATTGTGTAAATGTACCACATTTTCTGAATCCATTGCTCTGTTGAGGGACATCTGGGTTCTTTCCAGCTTCTGACTATTATAAATAAGGCTGCTATGAACATAGTGGAACATGTGTCCTTACTACACATTGGAGCATCTTCTGGGTATATAGGAGTATATACCCAGGAGTAGCATAGCTGGGTCCTCCAGTAATACTATGTCCCATTTTCTGATGAACTGCCAAAATGATTTCCAGAGTGGTTTTATCAGCTTACAATCCTGCCAGCAATGGAGGAATGTTCCTCTTTCTCCACATCCTCACCAGCAGCCATTGTTATCTTTAAGAGACACTCAAATTCTGGTTTTATTCTCCTGCCTGTATGTCCACATGTTGTCTACTGTGTGGTAGGGTAGCCCCCCTCAGACTCTTCCCATAGTGTGGAGGGCATAGTCTCTGCTTAACAACACATAAAATTCTAAATAAGGTTTATCTACTGTGGCTCAATGCAGAAAACACCCCAGGCTTCTTCAGCAGGGAACATGCCTAATGAAAGGACTAGAAGAAAAATCAGGTTCTTTGCTCCATGGAGGTATTTCCAACATTTGTGACCATGGTTTGAGACCTCATTTGTTGACCCATATCTGTCCCTGGAGCCTACATCTCAGCTTTTACATCAGGTACCTTTTACTGAATACATCTGGCCACTAGGAAGAGGTCATAATATGTCCATGATGTCAAATGATCCAGCTGTCCAAACCTTTGTGACCTGATATTAGACTAATGAAATCTAATACATTTTAAAGAACTCTGCAAGACCACCCAGATGTTTCATGACTGCTGTTTTGCTACTAAATAGCTCCATTACCCGGGCTGCAGACCATTACCCCAGCTGACCAATTCTCCCAGTGGCAGAGCAAGCAATGATGCACATGGATCATTATTGGCCTTTCCGTGTAACAGCACCTCTAATTCAATGTGCACCAAACTGCAAAGGCCACAGGTACAAAACCTGGTTCCATTTATACAACTCACCAGGAAGAAACAAACTACTGATATTAGCATCATTAGAGGTCTAACTTTTAAGGGGAAGACATTTGGACATAAGATTGTCTACTAATGCTGAATTACAGGGAAGCAATTCAGTTAGAAATTAAAATATTCTCCACAGATGAAATTTAATATAAATATAAACATTTTAAGTAACTAAATGCCTGGAACAATTAAAAGTATTTTAAAGAATTCTATTCTTAGAACAAGAACATTTTTTATTACTGTTTTTCTCCTAGGTCTTAGGAAAACCAAAGTATACAGAAGCCCTCTAGTGAGGTTGTAGCAATACCTCTCCTATCTAGTTTATGCCATCAGCCCATTATCTTTCTGTGTCATAGCCTGAGAACTGCATGGTGCTAGGTTGGTGCTTATTATAACAGAAGAGCACGGAGGGACCCATATTATTAAGAAGTCACGAAATAACAAATTATAGCAGATCTACGGAGATGAAAGGGAACCTGATGACAAATCTTAACAGCACTGGCATACCACCTACGACAAACATCAAATTGAAGGTGCTGACAAGAGGCCAGAATCTACATCAGACAGCTTTTGTACTTGTCAAATGGTTTCTGAGATGTCCTTTAATTTGAAACAAAGGAGCACAATCTCATCTTTCAGGTCTTGTTGGCACAGGAAAAAAAAAAAAAACCAACACGCAGTGCTGCTTTCAAAAAGGACCATAAGAGGAAAGGAGGAGGTGTCCTTATGAGCTCCAGAGGAAACACTGGATGCCATTGGAATTGTCTTCCCATGGTACTTGTCCCATTCTAGATATTAAGGTACACATGTGCATGTTCAGGTACACACACACACACACACACACACACACACACACACACAGAGGGATGGCACATGGCTCTCCAAATGAAAAAAGCAGAATTAGCAGCTGTGCTAACAACACTCCGCTATAGTTTATTTTCATGTACACAATGAAGTGGGTCATATGGAGGGTGTTGTTTTAGCACATGGAAATCTTTCTATGTGTTCTTAAAGTTTCATATTTTTACCAAGTCTTCCGATGCCCCTTATCCACAGCCACTGGTCACACTCAGAAGAAGCCTTTAAACAGTCTTCAAAGAGAAACTCAGCAATTTCAAACAAGATTTACATACTACAAAAATATTTACTACCCAGCAAAGCATATGAGCAGCAAATTTTATCCAGGGTGGGCATAAAAGAACCCCCAGGAAGATGGAAGGGAGTGACAAAGTCACATGAGAAAGGGGTATACTACGATGTGAGGAATTAATGACCATGAAACAATTTACTGTGGCTTGTATTCTTATATTCTAATTTTATAAGCTCTTATGTTTAGAATACAGATTTCATAAGCCCTTATGTTTAGAATAGATTTCATTTCCTATCTAAAACAAACATATGGTATCAAGCAGTCTTTTAATGCTCAGATTTAAATTAGTTTTAAAGAGATAAAAAGACTGAAATAGTTCTGCTATTTGTGCGTGCTTAACAGCAATATTTATGTCAACATATTGGCAAAGAAAATGTAAGGATCCTGTATCTCACTGGGCCCACGGTTTGATTTTAGAAGGAAGACAACACAATTGCTTAAAATATTTGCAGTGTTATATATCAATAAGGTAGAACACTAGTGTGGACTTGCCTCCAACAACTTTAGAGTAGAGAATTCAATTCTACATTGCAAAGCAACCTTGCTAAGCAATCTGATGACTGCATCTGTCTGATGGCTTGTTGCATTTAGATGCTACATAGTTACTGTGACTTTTTTATTGTGCATATGGCACATAGCTAGTGTCCTTACAGATTCCAAGGAGAGTTTAGGCTGTCTTGCTTGCAATTTACTTCAGTGAAATCTCTTCCTCCTAAGAGTGGGTTTCTCAAAATTGAGTCACAACGCATTTGTGAGTCTTGAACATAAACTAAGAGGGTTAGTGTTCTAACTCATGGATGATACAGGAAAGATTAGAGAATAGAAAGAAAAGAGAAGTTCTGAAGCTGCTTCCCTGGAGGATTCTCTACAGCTACGTTGAAAGAGGAAACTGGGTAGGAAGTCTCTAGGCATCAGCAACTCCTTAGGGAAATATATCTAGTCCAAGATTCGGTCCAATATCCCTCCACAGCCTTGCTGGGTTTTGAGATTTATGTCCTGATTAACATTTATTTTCCCTAGGCATTTACTGGAAATCTGCTAAGTGCTTGGAAATGTGTTAATTACTGGGAAAACAAAGATTACTAGGACAGTCTTTGACCTTCAAAGGTTCCAAGGAGAGAGATTAATATGTAAGATGATGTCACCAGAGATATTTATGAAGTCACTGAAAATTCTTTAAGAGCAAGAAAAACTATAGCTATAGAAGTTGCAGGTGACTATACAGGACAGTTGATTATCGTGAGTATTTATACATATCCATCCATCCACCCCTCCGTCCATCCATCCACCCCTCCGTCCATCCATCCACCCATCCATCCATCCATCCACCGACCCACCCATCTATCCATCTATCCATCCATTTATTCATCCTCCAATCCATCCATTCACTATGTTCAAGGGATTGACATAGGAGTCAAAAGAAGTTTACATGAATATAATGTAAGAATACATTAGAAAACCTTTATCTGTAATATAAAAAGAGGCTTACAGGACAAGTTAAGAAAAAGATGGTGATAGGTATCAGGCAACAAGATGCCCCAGAGATGGAGAGGTTATTAAAGAAAGTATGGCTGGTGATGTGTGAAGGTGGATAGCAGAAAAAGGTTCTGATATCATGAAACAAAACTGGCCCATGTTTTATCACAGCAAAAACAAGACAACCATGTACATATATATTGGTGAATGTATTATACTAAGGGAACAAGACAATGAGTGAAATATATCAACATAGTGAAAGTAGAGATAACACATCAACCACACAGATTGAAACAGAGATATAAATCTGATTTTAACAGGTTCCTGCTTCAAACATTTCATTTTGAATATCTCTAATAAAACAGAATAAACTTTTCCTATCTCCCAAAGTTCTATGTGCTTTATTGATATTTTATTCTTTCTAAAACTGTTGGAAGTAGAAATGTTTTCTTGATTACCTTTTCATTTCAGCACACATAAACACAAGTGATTTTATGTCTTGAAACTTTAGTGAGTTTATTATTCTGAATAGTTTATTGATAGACTACTTAAAGTTTTCTACATAAAAAGGTTTGTTAACTATGAACAGAGAATGGAGATTTATTATTTTCTAATTTGGAAAACATTTATTTCTTTTTCTTACCCAATTGCTTTGGCAAGGAGTGCTATTATGTCCTATATAAGTACTAATAGTGACTATGCCTGTCTAGTTACTGATAATGGGGATATAGAATTTCAGGATGGGGATATAGACTATTTGGTAGGGTATTGTCCTAGCATATAATAGGGCCTGGTTCCTGTTCTCAGTACCACATGAACAGGGTATGCTGATGCATATATGTAATGCTAGCACTCAATTCAGCGGACAGAGGCTGGGACATCAGGAATGAAAGGATACTTTCATCTACTCAGTGAAGCTGAGGACAGCTTGGGATACCCAAGACCCTCCCTCAGCAAAAATGTTTCAGGATTTTCTCTCTTGAACATGATGTATATTTTTTATGGTCTTATCTGATCTGGTATGAGTTCCAGGCCATTGGTTTACTTATGACAAAATAAGTAAGCAAAAACCAACCAAACAACAAACTTCAAAAGGAACAAAATAATGAAGTAATTAATAATATACAAAAATTAGCTGAAAGTGTAGCATTGGAAAGTCTAAACTTGTTAATTGGAATATGGGTTAAAGACTGCATTTATGATGATGTGGGCAGTGATTTCAAGAAATGACACATGAAAACAAAGAACAGGAATGAAAGAGGTACAGGATCAGACTTAAACCTCTCCATGACAAATCAAAACAGAACATGTAGGGGTCCCCTATAAGATAAGAAAGTATTTAAAGCTATATATTTGATAAGGAATTAGTGGTCAAAATGTTTAAGATACATGTAATCCAATAACAGAAATCAAGGTGTAGGTTTAACACAGTGGTAGAGCAATTATCTAGCATGTATAGACTTGGGGTTTGTTCCCCCATATCTCAAAAAACAAACAAACATAATTAAACAAAGCAAAACAAAGACAAAGAACATAATAGAAATAGATAACGTGATTGAAAAAGAGTGGAGGAGAGGCTACCTTGTTTTCCTACAGGGGAATACAAATGGCCAAGAGGTACATAAAAACATGTTAATATGTTGGTTGTGGCGAAGACATGGAGAAACAAAAATCCTTATGAAGAGTAGAGATGGAGATTGATTATATACATTATGGGTAGTAGTATGGACATTACCACAAATTTAAAATATGAAAATTAATAATTACTATATAATCAATCCAGCAACTCAGTTTTATCATATATGCAAGGAAACTTGAATCCATACCTCAAAGAAATATTTGCACTCTTGTGCTCCTTCTAGGATTATTACGGTAACTAGTATGGACATAGTCTAGGTTTGATGGATAAATGAGCAGAGAAAATATCATGCACAGATATTATTCAGCCACAAGAGAAGGAAATCCTGCCATCTGTAACCACATAGATAAATCAGCCTCAGGGAACTGAGCTAAGTGAAATAAGCCACATGGAGGAAGGCAAAGATGACATCATGGCACATCCCTTGTGAAATCTATATAAGTCAAATCACAGGGGCAGAAAGTAGGACAGCAAGGTCTGGAGTGAGGAGTGAAGGAAATGATTAGGGTTAATCAGAGTTTCAGTGTTCAGTTATAGTATGAACAGGTTTTGAAGACTGAGTGCTTGCTATGGTGAAGATAATACTGTACAGTCTACTTGGAGATAGGTAAGAGAAAATAATATCATTACTACAGGTGAGCATACATACCTCAGAACATCAACTAAGAGTGATTACAACTGAGTAACCAGCACAAAATATTGCACTACCTCCTTTTTACCTGGACTACACATAGTTTGTATTTGTGAACTGATTCAATGTCTTAAAACCATATCTAAAACTTCCCCCTTAGCACCGGCGTTGTGTTCTTCTGTGGCTGCCTTTCTTCACTCCATCCCAGCTTCCCTCACCTCATTTGGAGCTGCGGAACTTTCTGAGTTCACCCAGACTGCTATTGTGTGGAAGTACTAGTTGATCCTGTCTAAAATGGTCCTCTACAGTTCTTCATCTGCTCAAAATGGGCTTCTGCTAGCTCCCCTCCCCCATTGTCCTGTTCTTTTGTTTTTATTGCTCCAGTGCCACCACTGGAGATTTTTCTGTGTCCTTGCTCACATATATAATTTATATCAGCTGTAAGGAAGCTGCTTGAGAGCAGAGAGCCTGTCAATCTTCTCTGTGTTGTTGTTGTTGTTGTTGTTTTTTCTAACCCCAGCTGACTGTGAGAGTCGAGATAAGTACAGGTTGAAGAACCAGGAAAAAAATAACTGGTGCATCTGAATCCATGTACCGAGCCATAACCAAGAGAGAGCAAAGTAGGCTGCTGGTCCAGTTTACAGGGCCAGGAACAAGGGGCCAGGATGCTGAAAGGCAGGAGACCACGATCAAGGTAGGGTGTGTACTTTAGAATCTGGCTGACATTAAACCGCAGGACTGTGGCTTTTATATGGCCACTTAGCAGTAACACAGAACACTGAACACAGAAAACATAAGAAAATAGCCTATACCCTCTGATTTTCAAATGTCTGTATGGTTAAACCAAGACAGAGGATCTGTGAACTAAACTGCTGAGGAGAAACCTATGGCACAGGTTTCAAATTCTGTCCAGAATTCAGATCAGTGTGTGTGTGTGTGTGTGTGTGTGTGTGTGTGTGTGTGTGTGTGTTAATTACTCTTCAAAGGGTTCACTGTGAGATACAATTCCTCCAAGATAATAACAGCTGTCTGCTGTGTTAGCAGCGAGTCACCCAGCATGCCAAAGGGTAACATCCTCTTGCGTTTGGGCCGATCTGTAGAAGAAAGGCTAGCGTATTTTTGGCAATGACAGCAGCCCAAAAGGAAAACACAAGTGCAATGGCCCATTTCAGGTAGCTGTGAATCACCCTGATTATGAGCCACCAGCATGCAATCACTGGCACACAGAGCCTCCTGACTAACAGCCATGAGCAGTTTGCCTTTGCTATCTAAGTGTTGCAGACTGAACACACTCTTGCCTGACCTCGACTCAGCATTAATACCTGAATCACAGCCTGAGGGAGCTCAATATTCCACTGCTAGAAAGAAGATAAACAGCAACAATACAAAGATGCAGGCCTTTTAGTGCTGCTAGTTAAACTGATGCACTTAATCTTCCTTCAGCATCTAAAATGTCTGTGATTATCTCTTGGTGGGATGAAATATACTTGAACACTGTTGCAAAAAGCCAGTTTCTAGAAGGTGTTTCCAAAAACCAAATGGGAAACAATAAAAAGGCAAAACTTGGTAATATTTAGTATCACAGGCACATATCACTAGGTTGCCCGAGGGTATGCTATTTATGGTTACACAATCAGATAAAACTTCATGATTACTGAATATAGCATATACTGATGGGGTTGATATACATAACTATTTTTTTCTTGTTTACAATATGAACAGTCTTTTCTGGAAACATATGTCATGAATGTTTTACAGATATATAGACATGTATACATATACATATATGCATACACATAAATATACACATAATATATGGAAATTGTCTACATCAAATGGGGTTCTTAATGAACTTGCTACACTTATTTACTTATTGTGTGTATGTGTCGAGGAGTGAGTATGTCATGGTCTATATGTGAAGGTCAGAGGACACTTGGGAAAGTCTGTTTCCTTCTACTATATGGAACTCAGAGATAGAGCTCAGTTTGTCAGGTGTTAAGTTTACCGGCTGGACCATCTTGGAGACCCTGAGCCATCTTACCAGCCTGGTTTAGGGCAAAGGATTAAATGCTAATATCTTGCAAGAACAAATTGACAGGCATATTGGACAAACATGCTTAACACTCACTTTCATTACTGGAGCTATAAATTTATCATTCAAGGATAAAAATTCAACAAATATGAGACAAGTTCTTGAGGAAGAATTAACGCACAGGGAGAACCATGTTGATGTCTACATGGTCAGTGCCAATGCTTATCAGAAGCTCTCCATGCACAAGTCTTATCCAAAATAGGCTCTGTGTTTGTTAGCCTTCACAGCTATCCTAAAAATGAAGATGGAACCCATTGTGTGGCTAAAGAAAGGGAGACTAAAGGAAGCTTATGTGTTTGTCCTGGCGTATCATATGGTGGGAAATAAAACTCAAATCCATGTAGATAACTTCAAAAACCTAAGCTCCTATCCCTACATACTAAAGAGTTCCAAAGTAAGAATCTTGAGACCAAACAAAAGTCCTGGAGATGCTCATACAATCCACATCTCTCTGTGTGTGTGTGTGTGTGTGTGTGTGTGTGTGTGTGTGTGTATGTGTGTGTGTGTGTGTGTGTGTGTGTGTGTGTGTTTAAATAGAATAGGCAGTGGCATCATAATCCAGCACTTGTATGCTTCGGTCTATTAATGCATCTTATAGCAAGGCCAAAGCCTAAAAGCTTTCATTGTATTTAACTCAACGTGCAGCAGACATGCTATATACAATCCCTTTTAAGCAAACATTTCCTGAGTGCTGTATGGAAGAGAGCTTCAAGCCATGGCTGAAGCTCCATCACCAGATTCTTTGGGAATTGAGAACAGCGTATTCCTGGTTCATGTTCCATCACCTCCCCTCCAAATAAAGGCCACTTCTACTAAACATAAAAAGCATGTTTTTTTAAACATAAAAAGTAAAAGTAAAATTACAGGAGCTGATCTGAGGAAAGTATGTGCACTGAGGATGCTCCAACAGAAAGACCGCCATTATCACAGACAGTTCCTCCTCAGCCAGCCTTTCTTCCACTTCCATTGCTGGGAGGCCAAAGGTGGGGACCTATGGAAGCAGCATTGCTGCCGTGTACAATTATTATTTTAATCGACATTGTGCTGTGTTAATGAGTGCCAACCATGTGCCAGATGGTGTTGAAAACAAAGCCTTCCCTGCAATCCCGCCCAGTGGGATCACCACCTCTCCTCTCTGTGAAAGTGATCGCAAAAGTGGTAATGAGCTAACTCCGATGCAACCGAACTTCTAATCCCCCGACACCTTCTGATTGGGCATTGCACCAAGATTTGGCATAGAAAAGGCACCTGGAGTGCTGTCGGATGATCTCTTCAGGGATAATGGACCAGGGAACTGAGCCTGTAATGATTTCATATCAGTTTGTTCAAGTTCAGTTGCTATTAATTGGGTTCAAGTTCAGCTCCAGTTCACACAATCTAAATAAATAGCTGTTGCAAGCAGCTTAGAGTCTGGCACAGTATGTATCTTTGTAGCTAACAAGAAGCAAGCAAAAGAGAAAGATGTTGAAAAATGCCTTGCATACATGTCTGGTACACAGCCTGCCTACTTTCCTTATGTGTGGGGGAAGGGCACAAACAAATAGTATTCTGGTTTCTTACAACTGTGCATGTTATATTGTTTAACAAATGAACATACTGAAGAAAGGTACCTTGGAAACAGGTTATTGACTAAGAGATTCAGGCACAATGCTGACTTGAAGTCAGTCCGTTGTGGAATCCTGATTTTTACATTCTCCATCCACCTTGGAAGCTGTAAGAAGCTAATTCTACTGTAATCTAATTAAAGCCTAGAAAAGAAATCTTTTAGAAAAGTTCATTGCTAAACAGAGAAAAAGAGCAATATTGCAGAAAAATGTATTTAGAGGGGCATTATATATTTTATTGAAAAAATCAATTCAAAATCTATTTTGGCTAGCCCACTAAAATTCACTTTAAATTGGTTTAGCTATAATAAATTTGAAATGCATTTCTAAAGATCATTTTCAGGAAATTTTGAATGAAGACAATTTTTAATTTAATGCTATCTGGAAAATCCTAAGTTCTGTTATAATCCAGTCAACAAAAGCTGTGTATAGTTAGTTTGAGAAGACATTAGTATGTATACATAAAATTGTGTATAGAAAGCAACATGTACAGGTAATATTAGACAATATATCTATATATGTATATAGATATACATCTACACATACTTTTGTGATATAATTTTACATTTAAAATATAACTGCTTTAAACAGACTATTTTACCCATAGTTATTTTTGTCATTTTTGCTTATTAAGTCAAAGCAATGAAAAAAGCAAATGACTAAAAGGAATACACTTTGCAAATAAGGAAATTATAAATTGTTTGAAATATTAAATTTTGAGGGGTTGGATATCCTTTTCTGTTTTAGTTTTGTGAAAGAGTAAAAGGCACTTGACTAGGTATGGTGTCATAACAATGGAGAAGCACACTACAGTAAATATGAGAAAAAGTAAATGAAAATATCCGCTGTAGAGTCACAGGACTACGGTCCTGCTTCTGGTATTTACTTGGTATATAACTAGGGCAGCGCTTTAACTTTCT
This sequence comes from Apodemus agrarius, assembly GCA_964023405.1. Classification (NCBI taxonomy): domain Eukaryota; kingdom Metazoa; phylum Chordata; class Mammalia; order Rodentia; family Muridae; genus Apodemus; species Apodemus agrarius. The sequence goes on along the minus strand of OZ030014.1, from coordinate 62,474,220 downwards.
AGAGCTCCAGTTTGTTCTTATTACAAAACAGAAAGGAAAAAGAAAAAGAAAAAAAACAAAAGAAAGACAAGACAAGACAAGACAAGACAAGACAAGACAAGACAAGACCACTAAAAAGTCAGCAAGAAATTGTACCCAAAGTATCCAGGACAATACTTTCAATAAAATACCTGCTCAATAAGCAGTGCCCTCTCCTACTTTCCAAACCGCAAACCCATTGTGGTCAGTTCCCCATGTGAGCCCTCCCTGGGGTAGTCTGAGCAGCTGCTAAGATGTGAAGATTTAGGATGTGAGTCACAAGGATCTATGGACTCAGAGCGTGAGCAGATGTAGGAAAACACCATAATAAATAACTTGCTTACTGCCTACAATAAACTAAATCACCCATGGGTGTGCCTGCATAATTTATTCTCCATTTAAGCTGCTCATGTTCCAAGAGAGAGGGAAACCTGAAGTTCAGCTGGTGTGAACTCTCCTCTGACTCTCCTCCTGACCACAGGGGGCTCAACTTCCCCCTGTAGATAGGCACCTGAAACGGCTTATATTTGCCTCCTTTGTGACACTAGGTTTCTCAAGCAACTGGAGGCAGTGCGGAAGTGAAGGGTGCTTTCTCTGCCCTACTGTCCCCTCATCTCCCATCACCTCCCTCTAAACTCTGCCACCCTTTCAGCTGAGGGGCCCCAAGGCGAGGCCGCTGAGGGATTTCTTCGTGGTCAGATTTCCAGTTCAAGTGGTTGTGGATCTCTGAAGGGATGGCCTCCGGGGGACCCTGCTTCAGGCTGATGGTTCCCACCTGTTTACCATTAGGCTGTCCATATTAACCTTTGCCTTGTTTGCTTGACTTTGCCCATCTCTGATTTCAGGTTGAGGGTTTAGGGACAGAAGTGGAATACAATGTTGCAGAAGGCTAACCCCAGGGGCAGCCCCACAATGAAGTTCCTAAGTGAAGCATCTCACCCGGTGAACCTTTCTTTGCCTTGAACTCTGGAAGGAAAGTGGCAACTGAAGTCAATATGCTCAGCTGATTTGACAGTACAAAGGAAAGGTTCCCAAGATAAATCCTATATGCAACAAATTTCTGTGCATAGATTACAATAAATATAAACTACTATAATTTTCAATATACATTCATCTAGAAACAAACTTAATTTTAATTTAACAATATAAAATTATTTTTCCTTTTGTTCTAGTGAATTCATGAAAATGGTGGTGTTTTGGGTGTTTTTTTTTTCAAAATGCCAGTGAGAATCTGTTCTCATTTATGAAATTCTAAATGATATTAATTACTTCCCTTTTTGTAACTAGTAAATTCATGAGAATGGTGGGTTTTTCCCTAAATGCCAATGAGAACATGTCTTCATTTGTAAAATTCTAAGAGGAATTCAGAAACAGAAGAAGTCTTTAATTTAATTCAACAACTGTGAGCTATAAAATCAATGGCAGAGGCAGAAAAATATGGTTGGTAATGGATGGAAACAACAGCAGTAAAAGTGTAGTAATAGTCTAACAGTGTAACAGCAAAGGTTACAGCAGCCACTCTGAGTAGACTGAAGAGGCCGCCCCGCCGACTGCTAGAACTGTGTCACTCAAGGAGTAATCTGCAGTTGCACCCAGACGTTCCCTCGAATGCTACTGAGTTGAACACCTTAACGCTGTTGTGGCTATAATGAAGACAATGAGCACCTCTGCAGACTCAGCCTCACTGCTAAGGCCTATTCTCTTGAATGGTTCCTAACTAGTTCAGACTCTGACATATCTGTCTGCTCTCCTCACTCTCTTTTGTGCCTTTCCCTAAGTTTCTGTTTGTGTTGTTTGAATACTTTTCCTTCAAGAATCATTCATGTTACTCTGGGTTAAAAAAAAAAAAAGTAATATCTTCCTTTCTGCTAGAATGGCAGATGGTAACAATTGCTGGTAGAGATACGAAAAGACTGGACTCTGACTTAGTGCACTGAAGGTAAAGTGGCGCCAAGCTTTAGGTAACAGCATGCCAGTTCCTCAAGTGACTGAATGTTGACTTGCCTTGTGAAATGACAATTCCATTCCATTCTCGTGTGTGTGTGTGCATGTGCATGCCTGCATGAGAGAAAACAGGGGTCTATAAAAAATATCTGTGTATAAATCTTTGCAACATCAGTATTTACAATAGCTAAACAGTGGTCAAAAGTGGCTAATGTCCCTTAACTGATATATGGATAAAATGTTGGTTATATATACAGATGTGATTTATCAGTAAGAAGAAATGAAATACCAACAGGTACAACAAATGGGTCAATGCTCTTGGGTGAACAAGGGTAGTCAGCAAGGGTCATGCATTATATGAGTTTGCATGACATGTCCTGAACAGGCAGATGCCTGGAGCCAAGTAGGTCAAAGCAGATTAGTGCTGGATGGGGAACCAGCTAAGAGAAGCACCATTTCTATAGATTTTTTGTTAACATATTTTAGATATTATTGTAATGGTAAGTTCATAAATCTTGAAATATATTAAAACCCACTGAACTGTATATTTCAAATAGTAAATTATATGTTAGGAAGTATATCTCATTAAGCTGTTTAGTAAACTAAAACCATTCATTATGGTGATGTTGGACTACACATCACTTTTATGGTATGAATACAGAGTGCCTAGCTCCTTTAGGTTGCAGTTGTAGGTGAGGGTTTGTAATGGAAATGGCTTGACCAGCACAACTCAACAGGCAAAATACTATATATAAATGAAACAGAACAAAGTAATGTTGTATTGATATTTGGTTAACCAGCATATGCATTAGCTACACAGCAAGTGCAGTGTGTTACTTTCAACCAAGGCTCTGAGAGTCTGCCGTATTTATGTAATGAGTAGATCCCTCACGTCTATCCTTCCTCCTGAATGTAGGGATCACATTTCATACTCGATGGTCTCTAGAAAGAATGGTGCGGTGGGTAAATTGGTCGACTGTGTGCCTAGACACATCACACCTGTTTATAACGCCAGCCCGGGATGCCTTAAAAGATCCCAGATACTTCTGTTTACACTAGGAGCTGACTGCAGTGCCTGGCAACAGCTTACATTCAGTAAACACCGGAAGAAGATACACCTGAGTAGCAAACTTAATCTTGTGGTATTATTAAAACTCATTGATTTACAAAGAAGAAAACTGGCTGCTTATCTGTAATGAGGAATTATCACTCCTGCCTATATACTATCTATGTAGTAAATTATACTTATCTGTTCCTCTTGTCAGCTCTCCTTTTGACCTCACCATTTATGTCAATGGTCCTGGCATCCCCTAGCAAGAAGGCCTAGACTAGGACAGCATGCCAGTAGCTGAGATTGCTTTATTGAGGCTATCAAGAATTTAGGAGTTTACCAAATCACTGGCTTGGATGAAACAGGAAAAGGAGAGTCAGTAAATTAAAGGGCCTGTGTTATGTCCACTGAGCAGAGCCAGGCAAGGTACTGGTGTCATTCAAAAGAGAATAATCCAGATGAGGGCAGAGGCTTTTGGAAGCTGAAAATACTCCATGTGCATAAGGCCTTAGCAGATGGACCTCACAATTAAAGATCAAGAAATGCTACTCTAGAAGGAAAAAAAGAAGAAAGAAGAAAGAAAACAAACATAACAGATGGGTCCATCCTTTTTCTCAAACAGCCTTAACCAGAAAAGTACCAGATGAGCAAGCCAGCTTGCCAAAATAGCTGGGAAGATAGATCTTCCCAAGCAAGGGTTGGTATTGAGCTGAACTTTAAGAAATATTTTCTTCACTGAATTACATATACATTTTCCTGGCATAACATGGTATGTCCAGCAACAATGATCAGCCTGGCTCTGGTTCATCTGGGAGTGAATAAGGTGTGGTCTACTATGGAATTTCCCCTGTACCCATATGCATTTGCAATTTGTCATTGCATAGCTGTCCCTAGACACACCTTTATATAATTTGTAGACATACATCCAATCTCCAGACCTCTGTAAATACAGAGGTGACTGTTAGCTTCACAAAGAAAGAATCTGAGACACAAGGAAGGAATGAAATTTGGCAAACATTCAAAGGTCACAGGGAGCAGAGGGTAAGAGTAGCCAGGTCTGCTTAACTCCGTTACCTATTCTCTTCCCCTTTTCTCATTACAGGGGCTTCTAGATGCAGCCTCCCTGAAGAGGAGAGAGCTGGGCTGGGAGGTGGGAAGCAAGAGAGGAAGAATTCACAGATTATGTACACAGGTCTGCTGGGGATGGAGGGAAGCTTGCTCCTAAACACCTAATCAAGGATATTTAGATAGGAAAAAACCGTCAGTGAGTAGAACGATTCATCAGGCTGCCCAAACTTAATGAAAATATCCCTTATGAATAATCAATTGCTTTTGTTTAATTCTCTTTGCAATAAGTAACCTTGGACCCCAGGATTTGGTCTCTTGAGTAGATTTCCCAAGCAGGCTGCCCCTGAGCCCGCTTCCTGAAGCTGATATTTCCCCCACAACTGCTTTTCATGAAGTTTGACCTTGTAGCCTATTTAGCTTGAGGAAATTAATACAATTGTATGTTTTGTCTCTGAAAGTAAGCCAGCCATTTTTACTTAGAATATCAAATGATCAAAGGATTCTCATAAGTCACAATAAGGTTCGAAAAGACACCCATGTTAACACATAAGCAGCATTCCAGGAACAGCTCTCTTGAAGTGAGGCATTCTAGTCAGTGAATGATTTGTGAGAAGTCCAGGGTAATAAGCATTGCTTCACAATCTGTTCATAATACTGACAATAATTCCACAAACCAGTGTCTAATTGGTTTTCCCAATCTGCATTCTTAGAGCAGAATCTTAAGAGAGACCTGAAATCAAATCATCTGTGCCACATTTAGGAGAATATATACAACTCTTAACAACTAGATCAACATTGCTACATTTTTGTCTACTCATTAGTAGACAATTAATGAGTATTACTAATTAAAATTGTGAGTTTTGAGCTATGGAAATAAATTCACTCAAAGATCTTCACAAAATAACAAAGTGTTTAAAAAACTGACTATACTATAGTTAGGTATAAGTTACTTATTTTAAAATAGCCTTACACATTTTTATGACTTCCAATCTCCATAGTGTGGGATCTACAAGGGTGGCATGATATTTTCCGGTTGGCTCTATAACTCAAGCTAGGTTTACATGGGTTCTTTATTTATTACCAGAGCTTTCTCATACACCGTAAGCTTTTGGCTAAATTTAATGTAGAATTAATTGAACCAGTTTTCTCTCTTTACTACTATCTGTAACTCATCACAGTTCCCAAACCTTTATAAATTAGTCTAGTGCCTCTCCTGTTTCTAGTGCTTGTTTCTCCAGACTCCTACCATGGCTCCAGGAATGACCTGCAAGTCAATAATACATGTTTTGTTCTATTGTTTATATATCTCATTTACTTACCTACATGATTTGAACTATTCAAAAACACAATTTAGTTATGCAAGAAAGGAAATAGGCTACAGGGAAAGTCTGAAGTTCATCAATCCAAGATGCACATCCTATACACCAATATGTATGGTAGTATGTTTAAAGAAACCAGAGAGAGTAAGCTGAGAAGTCAGGAAGGCACTGTTCGATCTCTGCCTGTTTGGAGAACATTCTAGGAGCCCTGAAGTCCTTTATGGTTTACTGAGATTCTGTTCCCATGAAAACCAGAATTACAACATTTTCATTTGTTTTAAATGTTGAATGACTACACAAAATTTCCTTGGTAAGAAGTCACCTCACATTGATATTTATAGATAACTCATAGTTATAGTGTCTATAATGATTGTCCACTTTAAGAGATAACTTGAATTCTGTAGTGGAGGACAGCATAATGAGAAATGAAAGAAAAGAGTATTATCTTAGTGCTAATGAGATAATGTTGGCTTGGTCTAGGCAGAGACAACTTTATTTTAGACATTACAATCATTTTTCTTTTCATTTCCAGGAAATTGAAGTTGGATGTGATTATTTGGAGTCAGGAACTTGGGTGGACTGGAGAAACACTCTCAGTAGATAGGCAAAGATATAAAGATTAGTAAGCAGGTTTAGATAGAAAGGGCACCTTCAGGGAATAGTACTCCCCTTCCCACCACCCTTTTTCTCTGTCTCTCTGTCATTTTGTCTATTTTTCACCATTTCTTGAAGGCTCTGTAGCAGACAGCATTCTTGATCCTGGGTATATGCGGTCCAAGAGGAAGAGGCATTCAAAAGCAAACAACATCTCACCCCTTCTGCCTGGTCCTTTTTATTGGGGCAGACTCCTATCTGGTCTGCTCCAATGAAGACATCAAAACCTGAAACATACTAAAGGACCAGCTCAGAGCAGTTGATAAGAACCACAACACCCCCCCCCCAACCTCCTACACCAGACCCAGAATTGCTGCTGGGAACCTGGTGGATTTGGGACCCATCACCCACCAAACACCCCGCCCTCCTGAATACCACTCATCATCTGTCCCTTCAGCCTCTTCTTCCTGGTCCTTTCTGCTAGGACAGACTCCTAGCTCCAGTGAAGACACCACATCCTAGAGGATATGCATTCAGAACAGGTGAGGATTAGCTATACTTAGAGCAGTGAGACAATAGCTTGACTGCTCCACTGAAGACCCAACAGTCTGAAGGCCTCCTTAAAAAACTGCTACAGCCAGAGCAACAGATCGGCAACTTCTCTGCCCCTGTAAAGAGTCCCCACTTGGAAGGCCCCAGAGGTGGTCTTCTATAGCCAGTGCTGCAGAACTACCAGGAGACCTGAAGAAACCCAGGAACAAAAGAGGGAGACTCTAGATAGTCACTCAGACCAACAAACATCAGGGATATCCAGATGGAAAAAGGCAAGGACAAGACCATAAGCAATAGAAGTCAATATACGTGGGCATCATCAGAACCTAAAAATCAGGAATCTGCCCTAAAATACTATCTCATGAAAATAATAGAGTCCTTTAAGGAAGATATCAATAAATCACTGAAAGAAATAAAAAAAAAACCCACAAGTAAAGAGGTAAAGGAATTTAATAAAGTAACCCAAGACCTTAAAAGTGGATGTAGAAACAATATTGAAAACACAAATGGAAGAAAACCTAGAGATGGAAAGAGGTCAGGAATTACAGATGTAAGTATCACTAAGACAGTACAAGAAATAAAAGAGAGAATCTTGGGTGCAGAAGATACCATAGAAGAGATTGATAAAACTGTCAAAGAAAATTCAAAACATAAAAAACCCCTAACCCAAAACATCCAGGAAATTGAGGACACAATAAAAAGACCAAATCTAAAAATAATTGGAATAGAGGAGAACAAAAATTCACAGCTCAAAGGACCTGAAAATGTCTTCAACAAAGTCATAGAAAACTTCCCAAACCTAGATAAAGTGATGACCATAAAGGTACAAGAAACCTATATATAGAATACCAAAAAAAGGGACCAGAAAAGAAAATCCTATCATCACATAATAATCAAAACATTAAATGCACAGATCAAAGAAAGAATATTAAAAGCTGCAAGGGAAAAGGGCCAAGTAACATACAAAGCAGACCTATCAGAATTACACCAAACTTCTCAACAGAGACTAGGAAAGCTAGAAGAGCCTGAACAGAGGTCATGCAGACTCTAAGAGAACACAACTGCCAGCCCAAACTACTATACTCAGCAAAACTCTCAATTACCATAGATGAAGAAAACAAAATATTCCAGGACAAATTCAAACAGTATCCATCTATAATACAGCCTTACAGAGGATCCTTGAAGGAAAACTCCAATACAAAGAAGGTACCTACACCAAAGAAAAGACAAGATATTAAGCATCTCACAACACAAAAGGAGAAAACCAGAAGCACATAAAGCTACCTACAAAAACAAATATATCAAGAACCAACAGTCATCTGTCTTTAATGTCTCTTAATATTGTAAGCTGAAACAAAGAACACATCAAAGCCATCATTCACCGTGATCAAGTAGGCTTCATCCCAGGGATGCAAGGTTGGGTTAATTATGAAAATCCATCAACATAATCTACTGTATAAACAAGCTCAAAGAAAAAGAATCACATGATCATCTCCTTAGATGAAGAAAAAGCATTTGACAAAATACAACACCCCTTCATGTTAAAAAGTATTGGGGAGATCAGGAATTCAAGGCCCATACCTAAACATAATAAAAGCAATTTACTGAAAACTAACAGCCAATGTCAAATTAAATGGAGACATACTTGTAGCAATCCCACTAAAATTGGGGACGAGACAAGAATGACTACTCTCCCTATATCTATTCAATATAGTACTCGAAGTGCTAACTAAACAATAAGACAACAAAAAGAGATCAAGGGGATACAAACTATCAAAGAAGAAATAAAGGTATCACTATTTGCAAATGATATGATAGTATACAAAGCAACCCTGAAAATTCCACCAGAGAACTTCTCCAGCTGATGAACTACTTCAGCAAAGTGGCTGGATATAAAATTAACTCAAATAAATCAATAGCCTTCTTTTATACAAACGATAAACAGGATGAAAAAGAAATTAGGGAAACAATTCCCTTCACAATAGCCACAAATAATACAAAATAACTTGGGGTAACTCTAATCAAACAAGTAAAAGACCTGTATGACAATAACTGCAAGTATCTCAAGAAAGAAATCAAAGAAGATCTTAGAAAATGGAGAGATCTCCCATGTGCATGGGTTGGCAGAATTAACATATTAAAAATGGCCATCTTACCAAAGGCAATCTATAGATTCAATGCAATCCCCATCAAAATCCCAGCATAATTCTTCAAAGACATGGAAAGAGCAATTCTCAAATTCATCCGGAAGGCAAAATATCCAGAACAGTGAAAACAACTCTTTTTTTATTCTATTTTTCATTAGATATTTTCTTTATTTACATTTCATATGTTATCCCTTTTCCTTGTTTCCACTCTGAAAACACCCTATCCCATCCCCCCTCCCCCTGCTCACCAACCAACCCACTCCTGATTCCCTGTCCTTGCATTCCCCTACACTGGGGCATGGAGCCTTCACAGGACCAAGGGCCTCTCCTCTTATTGATGTGCAGAGCCATGGGTCCCTCCATGTGTACTCTTTGGTTGGTAGTTTAGTCCCTGGGAGCTCTGGGGGTACTGGTTGGTTCATATTGTTGTTCCTCCTATGGGGCTGCAAACCCCTTCAGCTCCTTGGGTCCTTTTTTTTTTAGCTCCTCCATTGGGGACCCTGTGCTCAGTCCATTGATTGGCTGTAATAAAAGAATGGCTGGGGGAATCATTATCCCTAACCTCCAGTTTTACCATAGAGCAATAGTGATTTAAAACTGCATGGTATTGGTACAGAGACAGATACACTGATCAATGGAATAGAATTGAAGACCCAGAAATACTGGCTGGCTGTATGTAGAAAAATGAAAATAGTCCCAGATTTGTCACCTTGTACAAAGCTCAAGTCCAAGTGGATCAAGGACCTCAACATAAAACCAGATACACTGAATCTAATAGAAGAGAAAGTGGGAAAGAGCTTTGAATTCATTGTCACAGGGGGAAATTTCCTAAATAGAACTCCAATGGCTCATGCTCTAAGATCAAGATTTGACAAATAGGACCTCCTGAAACTGGAAAGATTCTGTAAGGAAAAGGACAGTCAATAGGACAAATCAACAACCTACCGATTGGGAAAAAAATCTTCACTAACCCACATCCAATAGAAGGCTAATATCCAAAATATATAAAGAACTCTAGAAATTAATCACCCAAAATTCAAACAATCCAAAAGAAAAGTGGTATATAGAATAAAACTGAGATTTCAAAACTGAGGAATCTCAAATGGCTGAGAAGCACCTAAAGAAATGTTCAGAGTCCTTATTGATCAGAGAAATGAAAATCAAAATGAGCCTGAAATTCCACCTTACACCAATCAGACTGGCTAAGATTAAAACCTCAGGTAACAACACATGTTGGAGAGGATGTGGAGAAAGAGGAACACTCCTCCATTGCTGGTGGGATTGCAAACAGGTACAACAACTCTGAAAATCAAGCTGAAGTTTCCTCAGAAAATTGGAAATAGATCTACCTAAAGACCCAGCAATGCCACTCTTGGAATTATACCCAAAAGATGCCATACCATGCCACAGGGGCACATGTTCCACTATGTTCATAACAGCCTTATTTGTGATAACCAGAAGCTGGAAACAACCCAGATGACCCAGAACAGAAGAATGGATGCATAAAATGTGATTCATTTACACAATGGAATACTACTCAGCCATTAAGAATGAGGACATCCTGAGTTTGTCAGTCAAATGGATGGAACTAGAAAATACCATCCTGAGCAAGTAACTCAGACCCAAAAGGACATGCATGGTATGGTATGTACTCACTAATAAGTGGATATTCACCAAAAAAGTACAGAATACCCAAGATACAAGAACTCAAAAAGTTCAACAAACTGAAGTGCCCAAGTGAGGACACCTCAATCCCACTTAGAGAGGAAAAGAAAGCAATCACAAGTTGGGAGAGAAGGAGAAACCTGGGAGGGAAAGTGGGCAGGTGGGGGGTGGGAGTTGGTTGTGGAGGGGAGGGGATCCTGATCTGGTATTGGGTGAGGGAAAAGGACTAAAGCCCTGAGGGCCAACAGAAAGAATGGAAACAGGCAACCTCTGGATATAAGAGGAAGGGGGGACGCTCCAGAATGCACCAGAGACCAGGGAGGTGGAAGACTCTCAGGACTCAAAGGGAGGAAGCATAGATGAAATGCCCAGACAGTAGGGAGAGGGAACTTACAGAGCCCACCTCCACCAGGAAGACAGGGCATCAAATGAGGGAGGGAGAGGCCATTCTACAGTCACAACTCTGACCCATAATTGTTCCTGTCTGAAAGAATTACAGGGATGGAAATAGAGAGGAGCCTGAGGAAAAGAAGGACCAGAGACAGGCTCAAAGTGGGATTGAGCTCAAGGGGAGGTTCCAAGGCCTGAGGGTAGTACTATTACTGGGGGTATGTTGTATTCACAAAAAGGGACCTAGCATGACTGCACTCCAGAAGACCCAACAAGCAGCTGAAAAAATCAGATTCAGTTATTTGTACCCAACCAATGGACAGAAGCAGCTGACCCCTGTTGTTGAATTTGAGAAAGCTGAAAGAAGCTGATGAAAAGTGCAACCCTGTAGAAGGACCAGCAGTCTGAACCCCCAAGATCTCTCAAACACTGGAGCCCCAAACAGGCAGCATACACCAGCTGATATGAGGCTCCCAACACACATACAGCAGAGTACTGCTGGGTCTGTTCATTCAGTGATGATGCACCTAACCTTGAAGAGACTGGAGGCCCCAGGGAGTTTAGAGGTCAGGTGATGTGGGGGGTGGGGACATCATGTGGTGACAGAGGGAGGAGGTATGGGATGTGGAACAGTTGGATGGTGGAGGGGGGATAAAATATGGAGTGTAAATTAATAAATAAATTTTCAAAAAAGAGGAAACAACATCTCACTTGGACCAAGAAGTCAAGCAGACAAAATGTTTTTCATTGTGGGGTGCAAAATTATGGCTATAAAGAACAAAGAAGACACCAAAAGCATTGGGACATATTCCAGTTCATTCGTTCTCTGATTTATTCACTTCGGCCATTTACTCCCATCCTCCAATACTGGTCATCACCTACATGGTATGAAGCTCTCAAGTAGATTACACCAAGCTGGACAAGACAATCCTTATGCTCCACAAACTCAGTCTCTATTTAGCCAAGGAGCTTCATAAGTAAACATGATAGTAAAGTATAATGTGTTAAAAATGTACACACAGTCAACTGTTCATGATACACAGAAATAGGAATCATCTCAGGCTACAGGACAGCCCATGACAGTGACAATGCTTCTGTTTAAAGGGTTATTGTTTCTTTGCAGAGAGATGTTCCCCAGCTTCATTTGATATGTGTAATACTTTTGCCTCTCCCACACTTTACCAACTTTGCAGCTATGCATGTCAAGTCTTATGTCTCCATCAAGCTATGAGCACAACTAGTATGGGGGCTGCATCCCTGATGTATCTGTATGCTTAGCCCAGCACCTTCCTGCCTCAGGAATATTATCCAATGCAATCTGATAAATAGGTGACTTAAAACAAACAAATAAAACAAAAATCCCACATCATTCTAATTGTGTGTATACATGAGTGGGATGGTGAACATCCTACCCGAAACATCATTTGTTAAGCCTTAAAGTGTACACTAACAGTAGAGGTATTACTCAGGGCCATCTCCTCAGCCTGCACACTGGGGGACCCTGGTTGGAATGGAGATCTCAGTTTCTTTGCTGCAGCCACCCCCCCTCATGCTCTGTCCCTGAGACCTACAGATAAGGAGAAACTTCTACCCTGTGGACTTTAATAACTGCACGCGTGACAGTCAGACATCAGAATCACAAATGCAGAATGGCAGAAATTGACTTGCACCTGCAGAGACGTTGAAGTGGCTGTTCTGTAAGTCGAAAGGCGGGGAATTTCTGCCTTTACAGTATTATTTGAAAAGGACATCAGGTATTAGCATTGGAATGAAAACAGAACTGTTTTTATTTTTTTTATTTTATAATATGGTTTGAGTCTTACTTTGACTTTATTTAAAGCCTCCACTGTCCTGGTGAGAATATGCAAAGGCTGTCCTGAGCCCTTCCCAAATTCCGGGATGGAAGTTGATTAGAAAGACACTTGAAATCAAGGAGTCTGCAGCCAGACTGTCAGGAAGGGTAATTTAGAGGCACAGACAGGACCAAGAGATAAAGTGACAGATGAAATGTTCCTCAGCCTGCAGGTTTCACAGTAGGGTGACATGGTTCTCAAAGTGTCTAAATTGTTCACTGCTTACTTCTATCGACTGTGGGTATGTGACTCTGACAGTACAGGTCATGTCTCTTCCCAGTGCCCCACAGGAGCTCTGCCCCGTGGCCCAGTGGTGCCTCAGGAGTTGCTCATTTGAAATGTTTTTCAACCTTTGATGCTGACCACAGACAGGCAGCTACTGAGTCACAGAGCTGTCAATCACCTCTCAAGAAGAAGTCTTTTTTTCTCTTTCTCTCTTCTGTGTCTTTCAGCAAGATTGTGTTGGATTCATTATTCTTCTCCTCACTCTGTCCCACTCTCACCCACAGTGATTGGCAGGCAAGCTCAGATCATCTCTTAAAACGAGTTCCACTCTCGTTTTATCAGGGGGATTTGCTGCCTGCATCCAACTTCTACGACATATGATAATGGCCAACACATTTTGGTTGTAGCTTTTTTGTGTGTGTGTGTGGGTATTAACAGCATCTAGTGGATGGAAATAGTTACAGTTTAAATAAGAAACGTCTTTGCATAGGCCAATAAACTGGAACGCTTGGTACCTGTTGCTGCCTGGGAGGATGTGTGACTCTCAAGAGGTGGGGCCTTGCTAAGGGATCTCATTTTCTGGGAGCAAGCCTTTGGGGGAGGCACCATCCACTTTGATGAAGGACTTCAGTCACTAAAGGCAGGGTTTTGGGGGTTAATATCCACTCCCAGGTCTGGTCTACCTTTCTGCTTCCTGGTTAATGACCACTGTGATTAGCCATCATGACTGTGCCCCTTCCCTGTCATGATAGACTGTACCTTCTGAGTTCTGATCCAGAGCTGAACATCCCTCCCTGGCCTTAAATTGCTTCTGTCAGGTGTTCTGTCCCAACCACACTGAACTGTACTGTAGGCAGCTAAGTCCCCTGCCCCGTGTTCTTTATTGCTAGCTGTACAGGACTGCCATACTACAATAGTGGTCTCCAGCACAAGTGTCAGTGATGCTGAGATTAAGCAAGGACACATAAGGACAAAGAGAAGTTCCTTCCTTCTGCTGAAAACCAGGCAGCTCCAATGAACATTTATATACAAGAGAGTCTGAAGAGGAAATAACCTTACCATTCTAGAGATGCTTATTTGAACAATTAAGTTACCACGGTCAATTGTGAATTATGAACAGAAGGAGTCAGAGAATGAAAATACAAACTTGCAGTGGAATTTTAAGAAAAAGAATGAAGTAAATGAAATTCAGGGTGCATTTTACCTTCTAGGAAAGCCCCGGAAGAAGAATGGCCACCTACTAATGTGGATGGACACACACTGGGTTTGACACTCATGCTGAAAGCAAGAGGGAAAAGGCCGGGCCTTGGTCTGGGTGGGCAGGAGCCATAAGCGAGCAAGCATCAGTTTTCATTTTATGTCCATCAGCAAAACAACTGACGACTCAATCTCTGACTTGTATCTCGTTTCTGCTGGGAGGCACAGCTGTACTGGCTTTCAGAGCTAGCTGAATTTTGGAAGGGATTTCACATGGATGGTCAGGAACAGTCCCAGGGTGTCTGAGATTTAACAGTGTAATGGATCATCTATGGAAGGGCTTCAGGGGCTTAACCTTGAAGAATGACAGTGGTAAAAATTTAAAACTCATGTATGACTTCTTTTCAAGATCCTAACACTGTAAAGTTTATACAAGTTTAAACACTAAAAAGTAAGCACAAATACAGATATACTTAAGTCACTGGCGCAGTTAAAATGCTATTTGTTAGCATGGTTGTTTAAGACAGTGTTTGCTGTGAGTGGTGTTTTAAAGAATAGTCCAAGATAAAACCCAAATCCCTAGAGCCTACTCTTGACATTATACTCCTGAACATCTGCATGTTCTTTTCTTCTTAATGCACATTCCAAAGCAGCCAGATAACAAAGGAGGTATAGTAAGCAAAATCCATTCTATGCTCTTCTCGAAGCTTTGGGCACAATAAACTGACTTCTCTGTTAGCACTCTCCATTCTTCCTACCAAATACACTTTGGGAGAAGGACTATCCAGGGATATATTGAGATTGAACAAGCAGAGGCAAATGGAAATGTACCATGTAGTAGGCTAACACAGGAATCCAGTCTTGTCACTCAGAGTGAGGGTAAACCTTCCAAAAGATAAAAACTAGAGTGAAAACCACAGCAGACAGTGATATGGACAAAATGTTGGAGAGGTGAAGTTGAGAAGTCCACCATATTTTTTTAACCACAAATATGAGGGGAAGGTTTTGGTGGCCACCCAGGCTCTTGAGATCTAACCAAGTAGATGAGTCAGAAAACCTGGGTGACTTTGAGGATCCATGCGGCACTCCTGGCTGGAGGATTGATAGAAAACCTATAATATGCCCAGGCAGAAGTCATCACATTTCTTTCTAGCAGTCTGTTTGTTCCTGACACACTCCCTCAAGCCTTCTCTCATGGCTCAAACCACAACTCAGTGCAGAATCAGTGTGGCCCAATAGCTCTAAGAGGGGAGATAGAGAGCATGGATAATGGAGAGGGTAGGCAGGAAGCACTGCAGGAGGGAACTGAAGAACTAAGTCAATGTCTGAATGTTGAAGAATATAGCTTCTACTCTCTCCAGCTGGGCTCCCAGTATTTTAACATATATTCTCAATACTTTAGACACAGATAGTCAAGGAACAATTTCTTCGTGGAAGCTAATCATAAACATACAAATAATTCATCAGAGCCTGCTTTGAACACTTCATAATCCCACCTCCAGGGTTCAGAGTTTGGAGTTATTTTCTAAACAGGACCGGGGTTGATATGTGTGATAAATATCCTATGACAAAACATCCTAGCATGTCTCGTTGGATATTAAGCTAGGGGCTGCATTGCTGTTTTTGCAGCATGCTTAGTGTCCTGTTCAGGGGAAACTGAGCTGACAGACTCCCATATGTATAGTAGCCTCATAGGTATAATCCAGTGATGAGGAACTGAACATCCACAACATTTTCTTAGGTTTTGAGTTTGAATTCCTGGTCCAGGCTTAAGATACATTCAACCCATTGCTTCGCTGGACTCTTGAAAGGAATATTGAGCCATTCATTAAGCCATTCACCGACTTGCATTGCTGATACCAAAACAACAAACAAAATAAACCAAAAAGAAAAATTCAGTACAGGGTTTTGTTCTAAATATCTAGAGTTTCAAGTAACTTGTAGATAACTAATATGGTTTACAAAAAAAAAAAAAAAAAAAAAAAACAAATTTGTGTGTTTTCACTGAAATACAGATCAAGGGAATGCCAGTTCCACACCACACAGAACTTCATACTTAAGATACCTGAAATCATCAGGAAGTGTTCTCAGATACAAGAGACTGGTAAAAATAACAGACAATTGAGGAAAATCTCAAAAATAAAAGAAGAAAAGATTCTGAAGAGGAAATTTACAAGTTAAGTAGATGAAATGAAAAGAATATATGACAATATTGAGTCACAGGACCCAAAGCATGATATTCTATGCATGTCCACATCGAAAATGCATAGATGTGATAATATGCACACTGCAGCTTTGCCAGGACACTTGGGTAAGGATGGTCCTAAAGCAATTTGGAGAGAAAGAAATGAATAAAATCACATTTGCAGCATATGGAATGAGACAGGAAAAAGAAAGAATCTATGAGGGCTGAAAGGCAAAGCCATAGCTCCTTGATCAGGGGCAAAGATCTCCAGCCTAGAGTGAGGTAAAGCAGCCGTTCTACAGATGGCAGTGTGGAGGCAGAACGGCAGAGGCATTTACTCTCACTAACCTATTTTTACGAAAGCTACTGAAACATTTGCTTCACAAAACTGAATAAAACCAGAAATGAGAATCTATGAGTATCTAGTAAAGGAGGGCTCAATATTGGAAAAAATGTTGAGGAAGTTTTCAGTGTTGTGGCCACTGACAAGACGTGGGGACAAATATTGCCATGTGGAGAAGGATGTGGGGCTCAGGGGAATAGGGAGAGAGCAGACCCATGCAGGAATAGCCTCACTGTCCTTTGGGCTTGTTTATAAATATAAAAAAATGTTGGAGATTTCAAACTGAAATGTTTCCTTGATTTGTGTGGATTGCCACACTTTGGACAAGATGGCGGTGAAGGAAGAGAATGGATTCCAGTGTGCTCTAGGCTGTGTAGTGCACACTCTGGTAAACCTAAACTAATGTACACACGGCACTGCACACAGAGCAGGGATTAAGTCTACTTTAATTGTACTTTACTTGGTATAAACTAAGGGTACTTAATTTCATAGGTTGTAAATACCCTTCCTCTATTTATAGGAAAGCAAAAGACAGTGTTTTGAATTGGAAAAAAGAAGAACCCAAAGGAAATGGGGCAGTACAACAAAAAATAGAGAGTAACTTTCTTGACAAGCAGTTTGGAGCAGTACTATACATTTTTATTACACCTGTGAACTAGTATTGAACTTTTAGGTTTTTTGTCTATTGTTTATTAATTAGATTTCAAATTTGTAGATAAAAATACATTGGAAAAGATACAAGGCAAATAGAGAGGAGAAAATAACATTGTCCTTCATATGTGTGGAGGTAATTACGGGCTGAAAGATCTAAACACAAATTTCTCCCCTCCACAAAACAAAATAACAACATCATATAGGTACTATGATTTTGAACCTGTACAAACTACAGTGCCTTTAAAATATGTGACCAATCCTTTGACAACAAGTAAATGAAAATAGAAGACAGGGCAGCGCCTCCCATGCCACAGCCTAGCTGAGGTTCTCTAAGGATGAGATGTGTCTTCAAATCTGGAGACGAGTGATATTATTGAGGAAATCTGTCCAACTTTCTCCATGTTTGTCTAATAAACAAACACTAACAGTATGTCACTTCAGTGAAGGACTGCTGTAGCTGTTTTATACACCTCCTTAGTTTTGGTAGAAGAGGAGATGTTACGCATGAGAATTGTCAGTTCTAGCCACAAAGTTCTAGACTACTGGTAGCAATGGTTCCAGATCAAACTTGTTATTTTGGCCATTACAAATTATGGACTGTACCTTTCTCTGCCTTCAGTCCACAAGTCTTTTACACGATTACTAATATTGTAATAAGGGTACTTAATTTCATAGGTTGTAATTACTAATTACGATTACTAATATTGTAGAAAGGTATTTTTGAAAATTCCGCTTTTAGTTTTCATGTTTTATGTTTCTACTATTAAACTCAGTAAAGCTAAATGATAAATGCAAATCAACTTTATACATCCCTAGACTAGATATACAAAAATAAAAGAGACAGAGAAAATCAAACAATCTCCTAGCACAGTACAGGACAGAAATGCCTGGTAAAGGACAGGCATCATTGGACAAGAAAAAGATAGGAAGATGAGAAATTACAATCTAGTGATACTACTCTAGCTATGCTACATCATGTGATTCATGTAGCAATTAGTCCCAGAAAAAGAGATAACAATTCTGTATCAGAGAGGGTAATAGAGATAACTGTGGCTTCAAAGCAGCCTGCATAGCTACTGTGACCATCAAGGATAAAGGACATGACACACATTTCAGAAATCAAAATAATTGTCCAAGCGACAAAATGACTAGTTGTAATAAGAGAAATAAAGTAAGAAAAAGTAAACTTCTAAGACAATAAGTTAAATAAAAGACAGTGCCTGGAATGCAGTGTGATAGTTGCAAAAGTTTTTATATAAAGCAGATTAACAGATGCATATCACATATTTAAATGATAGAGATTTATATACTCAGTTCCACTTTGATGAAGCTTTCTTCTTTGAGGAAATAGAGGCATTTGGGTTATTCATAGGCATTAAGGTAACATTAAGGTAACATTTGTGCCATTTAAATATTTAACACTGTGAAATGGCTATAAGCAGGTGGCAGAGCACTTGCCTGGTATACACAACACCCTGTACCTGACCTCCAGCAACACTGAAAAAAATTAAAACAGTGTACTTAGGCTTCTGGTTGTTGATTTTACTTGAAATTTTCCCACAGTAAGCACATACCTCATACTATTTACTAAATTTATAAAAAGGTGTGAAAAAGGGACAACCTTTGCAGCTTGATGCCTTCGGAATAAGCCAATGGTACCCTTCCTCCATTCCAGTGGCATCAGAGCCTCATCTCACTTGCTCACCCTGCCACCTGGGATGTATCATTTGTCCTAGTTTTACAGAAAAAAAAAAGATGTGTTCTCTCCCATTCTTAAAAGCTTACAATTGCCAGGTATAGATGGTGATTTATTTCTATAATCCAAGCACTAGGGAAGAGGTGATTAAATATGATGGTCATGTGTTTGAGGCTAGCCTACGCAATAAAATAAGACCTGACTCAAACAATCAAACAACAATAAACAAACAAAAGCATGTGAGGAGAAAGAAGACTGCCTAATGTTAGCAAGGCCAGAAGATAGCTTTCCCTGCTTTGAGAAATTTCACCAATATTCTTAGTAGTCTGACAATAAATACAAAAAGAAAAAAGAAAGAAAGAAAAGAAAAAGGTAAGAAGGGAAGAAACAAAAAATAAAAGAGAGGAGCTGGATGAGGCAGAGAGGGAATCCAACCAAATCTTGACTCTAAAAGAACTGAACTCAAAAACAGAGGGTCATCTATTCAGTGAGACAGCGAGGCTTAAAGGACTCGGACTAGCTCTCCACAGAAATCCTACCTCAGGAAGGAGAGAAGAGAGCAGCACCAAGACTCCCAAGTTTGTCAAGCAGAGACCAAATGCTGAAGTCAATGTGCCAGCAATGTCAAGGGCACATCTTGTGGAAGCCAAGAACAGCAGTCTCATTCCGGCTAGGTGCACACTATTTAATTGCTATTTGTAATCCTAATAGTTGCCCTCACAAATTTGGAGGAATAATAAAGAGAAATGTGATCTCTATTTGCCACATGCATCTTAATTTAATATATGAATCTATTATGGCTGTGCCATTGCTTGGCACCTCACCACTTCTCACAATGGACACGCATCTCTATCACTTCATTTCTTTCTGCCTTCATATTCCCTCGGCATTGTCAGAAAGTTCTCAGAATAGCGATGCAAATCAGAGCTTCATTACAGAGTCCACTGAAACAGCATTACTGAGAGAACATTTCATGAAAGGTAACTACTGTGCATGCTTAGGGCCTGAATTGAAATGATAAAATATAGATTTCATTTACTTTTATAACACAACCTTCAAAAAATAATAACACCCAGCCTCCCAAATCCTCGCTCTTCAATTTACCTGCTCAGAGGGAGAGCCCCTATAGAAGCTGGGAGTGCAGAGAGAACATGCAGGCCATAGCTCATCATTCCCACTGACAATATGGATGTGATTAAATATTCTCTGCCCTAGCTTTCTCCATGAGATGAACAAAAGAGCCCCCAGGGCTGAATCCCTAATGGGGGCATCTCCAAGAGGAAAACCAGTGATATCCTAGGCCTTAATAAGGATATAGCTCCTTCAGTGCCCAACCCCTAAGCTAGCCTGACTATGAAATTGCCTAGGTTTTTCCTTAACTCTGTTTCTGAAGTCCAGTAGAGATGATAAAAGGAGAAAGTCTCATGCCTTCCTCCTTACACTCTAGTTTGGATAGTCCTTTAATGTATATTGATGGTCTACTAGAAACTATTTCACCAACTAGCCACTTTAAAAGGCCCTAATAAATAAGTCCCAACATATAACACGTTCACATCATGAAGGCTTGGGAAAGAGTTGATGGGCACAACTGATTTTATTCATTAATGACAATTTATAACTCTCTCAAAACAAAATTGTACTCCTTCAACAAATGTTTATGACTAGTATGCTGTGTGCTAAAAAATATTCATGGTATTTGGGGATGCCACAAAAGCAAAGCAAAATGGGAAGCTGAGCTTCCTTGAATTTGTATACAAGACAAGAATATAAAAACAGAGTCTAGGTGACGGTTTGAAATGTGGCTAGGTGAGAGTTCACAGAGAAGGTGATTTTTGAGGAACAGGTTAAACGGAGGCGAGATAGATAGGGATGTGGGTCTGTGACAAAGCCAAAAGGTAAGGAAGCATTTGTGAGCAGCAACAAGGAGGCCTATGAGGCAACATGCTGGGGGGAGAGGGCAAATATGAGAAAACAGAGTTAAGGCCATGAGGCGACAAGAGGGCTAAGGCTGTGAGGCAACAAGAGGACTAAGGCTGTGAAGCAACAAGAGGGCTAAGGCTATGAGGCAAAAGAGGGCCAATGTTATAATACAACAAGAGGGCTAAGGCTATGAGGGAACAAGAGGGCTAAGGCTATGAGGGAACAAGAGGGCTAAGGCTATGAGGCAACAAGAGGGCTAAGGCTATGAGACACCAAGAGGGCTAAGGCTATGAGACAACAAGAGGGCTAAGGCTATAAGGGAACAAGAGGGCTAAGGCTGTGAAGCAACAAGAGGGCTAAGGCTATGAGACACCAAGAGGGCTAAGGCTGTGAAGCAACAAGAGGGCTAAGGCTATGAGGGAACAAGAGGGCTAAGGCTGTGAGGCAACAAGAGGGCTAAGGCTATGAGACAACAAGAGGGCTAAGGCTATGAGGCAAAAGAGGGCTAGGCTATGAGGCAAAAGAGGGCTACTAAGGCTATGAGACACCAAGAGGGCTAAGGCTATGAGGCAAAAGAGGGCTAAGGCTATGAGGGAACAAGAGGGCTAAGGCTATGAGGCAACAAAAGAGCTAAGTCTTTGAAACAACAAGAGGGTTAAGGCTATGAGGCAACAAGAGGGCTAAGGCTGTGAGACAACAAAAAAACAAGGCTTTGAGACAACAACAGGGCTAAGGCCATGAGGTATTAAGAGGGCTAAGGTTAGAGGAGGGACAGAGATTTGATATTGAAGGCCTGGAATCCGTTGTGGGAAGCAGATTACATTGCCCCACAAACCCCCAAATCTCAAGCCCTAGAGCCTGTGAATCCACCATTATTTACCTAGCACATGGAGATTATCTGGGCAGATAAAAAAAGGTCTAAATCACTTGACCCTGAGACAGGAAGAGTGTGATGAACTATAAGCTTGTCTAAAGTGCTGTAACCCAGAAACCCTTACCTTAAATGTGAAAGAGGGAAGAAGTGGAGCCAATAACAAAGAGACAGTGCAGGACAACAGCTCCAGCAATTACTCCTGCATTTGAAAACACAAGGCCCCAAATTTGAAAGAATACAATCAGTCTCTACAAGATGGGAAAGGCAAGAAAACAGAATCTCCCCTAGAGCCATTAAATACTGAATAGTTACTGTTGGCCCAATGGGACTGCAGGGGTATAAGATAGCACATTTACATTGTTTTTTTTTTTTTTTCTTTTTAGATTGAAAAGTGTTGGAACTAAAGAGTTGTGACAAGGTTATCGAGGTAGGTGTGGCAGGAGGTAAGAAGTAGGTGAACTTATTGTCATGAACAGGAGAGAAAACTCAAAGGCAGGTCCATAAAAAGAGACCTCAACTAAGATAAAAGGGAAATGTTCACCTACAGATACGGCAGTCACTGGCAGGGGAAGCTGGGTAGGTATAAGAAGGGGTACAGAATGAATGAAGACAGAAAAGTGTTTACTATTTAGAAGTATATTATGGGGAGTGATTTGGGAAGAAGTGTAGAGCCAGAGAAATTCAATGGTGTGGCCCGTCTGAGATGTCTGAGCCAGGCTATGACTTATTTAGTTTAGACCCTATTCAATAAATGTGGTTTATAGACTACACAAGGGCAGGGTTGCTTGAGAGAAAGACTTATTTGGCACCTCAGCTAGAAACATACACTCCCACCTATAGACATTGTCTATCACATGATATTAAAAACTCTATGGGGGCCATTTTGTTTTTAAAATATTCACAGGTGTAATATGAGTGTTACTAATAACTCCTTATCTTGGGAAGTGGGGTAAAACTATTTTTGTGTAGGAGGAGGTTCTCAAGGTTTCTTATGAAACTTAATCCATGAGGGGGTCCAATTAAATTTTAATTCATTCTGCTTTTGCCTTGGTTTTCATTAATTACCAGATGTGAAATACAGTAGAGTATTCCTCGAGTTGTCTTGTCACTCAACAGTCAGGCCTTCCCTCATTACTTTAATAAGTTAACATCAGCCTGATACAACTTTTAAGCAATACAAGTCTTAGAGGAAGACAGACTGTGCTGTGTGCCAGATAACCCACCCTCTCCTTCCTAGGACCTGGGAAGAGCACATTGTGCTATCCTACCTACCATTCTCACTGATGAGTGTTCATTGGTGGGTATTTTCATTTCGTTTCTGTTACAGTGGCAAAATATACTAAGAGAAAGCAATTTCGGGGAAAGAAATGGATTTATGTCACCTTCAATTTCAGGTAGTCTCTCACTGTGTGGAAGTCTAGGCAAGTCAAGGAGCTAGTCTAGTCACACCACAGCACAGCCAAAGCTAGCTGGCTCAGCGTGGCTTTTCTCCTCTTTCTTACGTTGAGACCCATGCCTAAGGCATGATGCTGTGCTTTGTTTTTCCATATTAATTAAAGCAGGTAAGAAAGTCCACAAGTCAACCTAATCCCTACAACCCTTCATTGAGTCAGTTTTCCCAGGTCAGTGTATGTTGTGTCAACTTCACAGTTAAACTAATCATCAATTAAGTTATAGTTAGATAGGAATAAGAGGTTCCAATATGCTATTTGATAGAAGGGTTCTATTAGTAATAATGACATAATGTATATCTCAAAAATCTCAAAGAAAAGCTGTCAAATGTTATTGTTATAAAATATGATACATGTATGAGGCACTAGATGTGTCTAACTCGATTTAAATATTATATGGATATTGAAGTATCAACCCCCACTAGTCTGGATAATTATATATCAGATAAAATAAAAACGCAAATGTTCCCATTTAACATGTTTGAACTATGGCTAAAGAAATCCATCACTCTGACCCCGCACTGCCACAATAACAAACAACAACAACAACAACAACAACAACAACCCTTACCATAGTGGATGAACACCAAAACTACATGGTGTACTTCTGAGCCAGTGTTGAGTAGCTTGTGTAGCACTACCCTGAGTAGTTGCCCCAAGACAACAAAATAAAAGTATCTGTCTGTCTCCCTAGATCAGAGCAACATTGGGAGAGTCATTGCTTTGTCGAGTTACCTGGATCTACAATAGACTATTAGAAAAGGAAAAAAATTCTGTTGAATTTTGTCATCAAGATACGGAGGTTCAGCCAACTCAAACTCAATTATAGATTAACAATGCAAAAGCATCTAGCATGGTTACTGCACCTGGGCTTGGCTCCCACAGTTGTAAATGAGCATCTGTGAAGCAATATAAGAAGTGAAATAATAAAGCGGAAGCTACAAACATATGCTGAGAGCATAACCAAACCTCCTGGTACAGCTAGTGTTCTACATAGGATGACTCAAGGAAAACACCTCTGATGGCAGCATCATGCGGAGCTTTGAAAAGTCAGAATCTCAAACTGTGTGGCTGGAAGGCCCAGGCAATCAGTGAAAAAAAAATCAAGCAAAACAAACAAACAAACAAACAAAAACCTCCCATGATTATAGGACAATGCTGTTATCACTGATAAATAAGTTTAAATGAAGCAATATCAATGTTTCTCAAATATTCTTTATATATTTGACTATAAAGTATATAATTGTATAAGTTGGCTATTCCATCCCTCTTTTTAAGTTTTTACAGGAAAAACCACGGTGTCAGGTATCATGCACTCAGACACCAAAAATGTATGTAATAGAACACACATGTAAGTTTTAGGAAATCTAAGTAAAAACAGAGAAAGTAAGGTTAATCCTCTAACATGAGTCACCTCACCTACTACACCAAAAATGACATACATTTAATTAACATCATCAACAGCTTTTATATGTAACACCTAAGCCACTCAGAGGGTCTAGAACACAAGGCCACGGTCATTCTAAAAGCACAGTTTTACAAACCAAATGCAGTGGAACCAAACTGTGAGGTAGTGGGTCCAGGTGCCAGGAAGGCAGTGTTGTTTGTGCTGGACTTTCTCTGACACCTCTACCTGCATCTGCTCTGGTCAGACAATGATTTATAGGATAATGTCCAGCTAAGCTAAAGTTTAAGTAACTACCCCAGAGCGGCAGAATGTTTCCACAAAGGCACAAGAAGCAAAAGAAAGTAATTTGAAATGATCATTGCCTATATTTCTCATTGGTAACAATTCTGAAAAGCTGTGGAAAGAGCTCAGAATGTATACTTCCCTTATATCCACAGCACATGGGAAACCTTTCCTGAATACTGTTTGGAGACTGCAGTAAAACTCTGAAGTTTCTCTGTTCTGAATGCATACTAAACTTTCCTTATCCCTAGAAAAGTTCAGGTACCTTGTGCTTCTGAAGATACGTTGGATTCACTGAAGTAAATTGGTTAGTTCTCAATACCACTTTATCTTTACCTCTTCCAATGCTATCCTTCAGCTGAGAGTACTTCACTTCCAAAGGCCTCCTTGTGAATATTACAGCAATTAAGAAGAGCGAGCACTTTACTGTATAGGAGGAGAATGACTATCAGTGATATCGGGACTCTGGAATTAAGTTTAAACATCACAGGGAAATGGTCTCAGCTCTAGCAGATAGAACAGGTGTGGTGCATTTGGTCTTATTAGCTGAAAATAAAAAGAACACCTTCAAAGTTCAAAAATCAATTTTATTAGGTTTTTTTTTTTTTTTTTTTTTTTTTTTTTTTTTTTTTTACACGCTGTAGCAAGTTACTTTGTACATACTATGGAGAAAGGATCCCGAATTTCTCATTTCTGAAAGTGCAGCATCATTGGAATCAGTCACATTTCCAAGAATCTTTCTCATCGCCAGGGCAAACTAGCCATCTTTGCCATCCCTTGGAGTTCCCCAGCCCTCTGCTGGATTGATGTGACTGAAAGGGATTCTAGAAGAATCCCTTTTTTGCAAAGGGCTAATCATAAACTCACTGCAACACACATAAATTATAATAACCGAGATATCTATCCAGATAGGAAACTCAACAACAGTCCTGACTATACTTCTGATTATGCTGTATGCTAGAACTAACTTTACAATGCAGCAAATGGAAACCCTCCCAACTAAACTTGGCACTGGATATTATCAAATAATCTTACTAAAAAGAACCAAACCGACCAGCCAACCAACCAAACAAACAAACAAAAAACAGACCCAGTGCATACAGGTAAGGCTAGTGCTCCATCCCTGGCCTTCGTGTCATCCAGAGTGTTCATTTGATTGTGTGTGGGCAGGGCAACAGGCAGGGCAAGTTGTGTGTTGGTTGGTGTCCTAGTCCCACCACTGGGAGCCCATCAGTTACAGAAGATGGCCAGCTCAGGCTCCATATCTGCCAGCCTCTTCCAACTTTGATATAAGGGTTTATGCTTAGTCTTATTTCGTCAAAATATGCCTGGTTCAGTTAACATCACTGGGAGGCCTGCTCTCTTCTGAAGGGAAATGAAGAAGCAGTGGGGGCTGGGAGACAGGAAACAGGAGAGGACTGGGAGGAAAGGAGGAAAGGTAGGCTGATGTCAGGATGTATGAGAGAATTAAAAACAAAACAAAACAAAACACTAAAACCCAGAGACCGTGCTCCCAGGAACAATAGAATCAGCCAAAGGAGTCCTGCAATGCTTAAACATGCAACACTTTATTGACAACTGGGCATTACCCAAGGGATGCAAATTTTGTGTAAATTAAAAATAGTTAAAATAATAGCAAAAATTTTCAATCATGCCAAAAAATACTAGTGTCTAGAAATGAACAGAAACTTCCTAGTCTGAAAGCCTTCTGGCATTTCTCCATAGCTGCTTGAACCTTTCTGCCTGCCTCACTGTGTTAAGACTGCCATGCTTGGACAGAAGTGGGGACAGCAAGTGGTCCTACGAAAACTGCTCACAGGAAAAGGGGAATGTACTCAGCTTCTCATCCCTGACTCAGAATAATATGTCTAGTATTTCAGTGTGTTGTAACATGCATAGTCATGTGGCATGCTATTAATTATAAATACCAAAGTAGCACACAGGCATGAAATAATGGGAATTCTACACAAATAATATGTAAGTGCATAGCAAAATCAGAAGCAAAGTTGAGAAAGGCTGAGCAGATTCTTACTCAGATGCTCAGCAGAATCACCAGCATATACTGTCTAATAGACTCTGCGGCATCCTCAGGCAAAAAAGCTAGCTATAAGAATTAACAAAATATAAAGTAGCTCAAAAGGCTTGAATAAATAGTCATATAGGGCATGACTCCTTGTATAAAATTACTAGTAGAAACTCGATACACTTTAGGAATTCTTTGCTTCTGGGGCTGGAGCAATGGCGCACAGGTTAAGAGCGTCTGCTGCTCTCGCAGAGGAGTTGGGTCTACTTATAAGCACTCCCATGCTGGCTAACAACTGTCTCTAATTCCAATTCCAGGGGATTCAGCACTCTCTTCTGGCCCCCATGAGTACTGAAGGAATGCTGTGCATGTATGTACATGCAGGAAGAACAGACACATTAAAAAATAAACATTTAAAACACAATTAAATGAACAGTGTAGATGAAGGGAAGACCAGTGATAGAGTACTAACCTAACATGCATGAAGGCCTGAGTTCAGACCCCAACATACACGTGAACAAGCACACACACACACACACACACACACACACACTATACAGGCACATATGCATGCTCTCTCACACACACTAATTGATTTCCATATGCCAATAAAGAATATAGTAGTCAAACTAAATAAGTTTTATTTATAATAGCAACAAATATTGGGAAATGAGAATTTCAAATGAGTATAACCTTGTGAGAGAAGAAAAGAAGTTTAAACATGGTCCTTCATATAAAGATTGGCTATTATGAGGATGTCACTGTCCCAAGGAAATATTGATACACCTTTCTTTCCATCAAATTCAACAGGCTGGTTCTAAAATATAAGTGGAAAATAAAGGATGAAGAATAATTCAACCATTCCTAAAGAAGATGAACAGTAGAGGGGACCTGCAGTGACAGATACCTCCGACTATTACGGAACGGCAGTAATTAAGTGAGCATAGCATTAGCATACGAAGAGACAGAATGACAAATGAAATAATTTAGAGCATCCAGAAACAGACACGGAAATATTAAGAAATTTGAATTTGACAGAAATAGCTCTGTAAACTGGTAGAGAAACAAGACTTTATAATAAATGGTACCTGGAAGGAACCATCTCTTATGGAGGAAATGATGGACCCTAATATCCCTGGGTAAAATCAAAATTTTAAAGAGACAAAGTTATATTTTTGAGGCAGAGTTTTGTATCTCAGGCTGGTTTCAAATTTGCCACATAGCTGCACATGAACCCTCCACCCTCCTGACTCCAGAGTGGAAGGATTAGGTGGACACCTCATGTCTTGGTCAACACATCACTGGGGCCTGAACCCAAAGCTCTGTGCATCCTAGGCTAGTACTCCACTGAGTAACAGCCCCAGGCCTAAACTGTCTAAAAGAAGAATTTATTGCTGCTGGGAAAGAATGAAATTTCCAAACATGAAGAGAAATATGGTAAGTTTGACTCTACTGAAGCTTAGAATTCCTGTTCATAGAAAGATACATAGGAGTTTAGAGATAAATTACCAAGGCAGAGAAGACATGTGCAATGTACACTAACCGCAAAGAGTTAATATTTCAAACATGTAAAGAAGTCCTATAAATCAGGAAAGAAATGTGCAAAGGTGCCCAAGAGTCTTCAGAGCAGCATGACAGGCGAGCCAATCTGCATGGTCAATGGCTACACTTACTGTGTGAAGTCTAAGCACAATGAAATATTTCATATCTATAAAGTGGCAAAAATTTAAAATATAGCTCCATTAAATATTGCTGACCATGTAGAATATCTGGAATTCTATTTTACACTTACTGGTTTTAAAAAAATTAGTAAAATTACAGTGAGAAGCAATTTTACACTATCTAATACATTTGAAAAGAAAGATATTCTATGAAACAGTGGTTTCATTCCTAGGATTATCTCCTAGAGAAACTCTTAAACATGGTACCAGCATATAGGGAAGAATGGTTTTTAATTATTACAGTTCAGATCTAAATTGATTCTCCTGAATGACATGCTGATATGTTTCGGTCACCTGCAAGTGCTGTCCTATCAGGAATGATGGAAGTATCATAAATGGGTTTGTTCATGGAAGAAGTGGATGACTGTGGCCTTTAAAGGCGCGTTTTGTTCTTGTCCCTAAACTCATTTCTTTCTCCATAGAAGCTATAATGGTGGAGTGGCTTTTTCCACCATGTGCATGTACCACATAGCATTCTGTCTCAATCCAGGTCAGGGATTAATTGAGCCAGTTGGCCATGGAATAACACTATGCTCCAAAATAAAGCTCCCATCTTTTAAGTTGTTTGTATCAAGTATCTTCGTTCAAGCAACAAAAATCTGACAAACACAAATCAATATAAGGCAAAACCTTGGAATGAATGCACATCTCCAGTAAACCACAAAACTTACAGCAGTGAAACACATGAGTGCCAGCAACATATGATAGCAGAACAGGCAATATGGAGGTAATTCTCTTGTAAAAGAATGTCCACAGTATGTAATCCTGTTCCTTAGGTTCAAATAAATTTCATAAAACTGTGAAACATATAATACTCATAAAAACAATACTAGATGGTATAATTGTAAAGAAAAGTGAAAGAATTGCTAGCCTAGGTCAAAGGAAAGAGGGATTTGCAGACGGCATCTGTGGGACTTCAAAGGCAACAGTGATGTCCATGCTGATGAACGTCTGAGAAAAAGATGCCCATATACCTGCCACTTTTCATACCCAAGGTACAATTTTAGCAGAGACTCTTGCATTTGTCTGACATTTGAGAAATAAACAGATCTCAATAACTTCTAGAAAAGTGTCATAATTCTATAACTTGGCCATTCCAACTCTCAGATCAATTCCCTCCTACCTTCCAGCCATCTCTTTTTGTTTTTTTTTTTTTTATTTGTTTGTTTTTTTGTTTTGTTTTGTTTCAAGGCAGGGTTTCTCTGTATAGCCCTGGCTGTCCTGGAACTCACTTTGTAGACCAGGCTGGCCTCGAACTCAGAAATCTGCCTGCCTCTGCCTCCCAGAGTGCTGGGATTACAGGCGTGCGCCACCACCGCCCGGCCCCTTCCAGCCATCTCTAATCAGACTTCTCACACGAGAGAAGAGAGTCCCAGCCTCTCTGGTTCCCTGTTGTAGCCATCCAGTGCTGTTTTCATTTCCCTCAACATGCACTGCTACTGACTTCCACTTCTAAGACCACAGACAATGTTTCCCTTCATCTAGGAAAACCTTCCTAAACCTCCCCTCCCTAGTTCTTCATTAGGGTTAGGGAGCATGTCCCAATTCTTATAACTGTGCCCCTTTGCCTTTACACATAAAATCTTTTGCTATTACTTGCTTTTTTCCTGCTTTTTGAATCATTTTCAGGCAAAAATTCAATTCTTGAGGAAATGAAGGCACTGATCATTTATTCCTTGGTGAGATTTGAGTCCATAGCTCCCACATATCAATTTAAGCTCTAAGATGGCAGAGAGCGACATGTACCAGCTACTGTCTGCGGCTATCCCTAGCTTCCATAGCTCCTTCTCCCCTTTTTTCTCTGGGCCAGCTGGTTTTTTTGTTGCTGTTGTTTGCTTGTTTGCTTGCTTGCTTTTGTTTTTAAAGATTTTGGGGTCTTCCCTCTCCTGTTAGAGATGACAGACCCTGATCCTTGTCCTCTGAGAGGCAACAGACAGACCTCAGGGCCTTCTTTTCCTCCTGTTCCTTTCCTCTTTATGACAACATCTAATCTAAGTGCCTCTCTCCAGATTCTCTTTTTATACTTCAATCACCCTTTCTTTCAGGCTTATACATGTCACCGTTTGGATTCTCCTTGTCAGCTTAAAGAACATAGTGAGTTCCGAGAGAGAAAAAAATAATGGAATGAAACACCTCTCCATATGAACTGACAAATCAAGTTATCTAAATTTTCTGGCATATGTTTAGTATTTGGTGTTGTGTAAAAATCAGTGACATAAAATTGAGTCCCAATCTGAAAAGAGCCAACCAAAAGGCCCCTGTATAAAATCCTGAAGACAAATTATAAAGAAGCATATGAAAATCCACGTGGAGGTTATTTTTCCTTGAATACACTCATGCATACATTGAGCAAATATTTACTGACTCATCACTCTATGCAAGGCACTCTACCAAGGGACAAAGATAGAACAGCACTCAAAAATGGCAATGTCCCAGAGCCCAGATGCAAACATTGCAAAAAGTAGACACGTTGAGAAACATATAAATAACATTGTACACCCTTATAATTTGTGTCACTGAACTACATAAAATCTTTTTATATTTTGACAAAGCTAATAGTATAAAAACATTCTTAATGAAAGTATATATGTTACCAATCAACAAACATTCAATTTTGGTGCCATTTTCAGAATTCAAGAGAAAATACCCTTTTCCCAGAGAAAATATTAGTCTTCTGAATTTGCATGTCACCCCAGGGCTACATTTTAAAAACACATTTATTTGCAAATTGATTGCCTTCATTTCACTAGTAAGTGCTTTAATTTTATTTTTTTCTCAGGATGCTTTGACTGGGTGCTCCACAGTCCATACTTTTGTCAAAGTCAAAGCTACTCTCTTAGAATGAGGAAAGGCACCTTTGAAAGTTGACTTCCATCTTATAGGACACAAGAGTGCCATTTAATACAGCAAGCCAATGGTATTAAGGAAACATAGAGTCCCATACACACCTGGGAAATTTGATTCAACACCTGTACTATTGTTTTAGAATATCTCCCTAAAGGAAACATTTTCTCCAGGTAATGAAAAATACCTTGAAAAAAAAAAGAGAGCTTTCAAATTTTGAGGAACTGCACTGAGGGAGATATGCAACAAATGACTATTGAGAATCTTATCTCTTGAGTTAAAATTTCATTCCTTCATTTTATGGCAAGGAGATAAAAGGTTGGCTGAGAGACAGAAGAATGCTGTCCATCAAGTGTTTGTCAAATTACCCGTTGAAAAGGTCATTCTGATCACAATGATTCTTCTGGCTGCTATCATATTAGGAGTTTTTTTTTTCCAAGATTTTCAAACCTTCCCAGAACATACTGAGAAATATAGAAGCGTCTTCACCTAGGCAATGTAAGAATCCTTTTACAGTACTGATATGCACCCATAACACACAATCATTGAATGCTTCAGAAATATAAATGTGCTTAAGGTAATAACTAATTGTTGGATAGTTTCTTCCTAGAAAAGACCTGAGCCCCACCAAAAGGGAATGTCACCATCAGAGTGACTGTCACACTGGCCTTTACATTTAATGTGATGTATTGCAAAACTTGATGGGAGAGCTCAAGGCAAGGCTGTGATTTAATGGAGGAAAGTGATGATCATTACAAATTAATCGTTGCCAATGCTGAGATAAATCACACAGAGGGTTGATTTGCTCTCATCATAACATTTCCTAGTTCCACAGGCTTTGTTTAAGGAAGGATGTTTTGGCAGGTTTTTTAATTTTGATTCTCTTATTAACCATGCATTTGTCAAACACTGGATGGACTTATTTCTCTGTGTGCTGTGAGGTATACTTTCAGCCAGCATTGGCACCTGGCAAAGTAAAGGAGTTGAGAGAAACTAGTTCTATTTGGTTGACAAACAGATGTTACCTCCAAAGTTAGCAGGTGTAGCACACCTCCACAGAGACCCTGAGTGAAGCCCTTTGCTGATAATCTAGATCCCTTACTCCTAGCTTCCTTCTTCAGTTTTAAAACCCTTGTCAGGTGTTCAGATTCTTCCTGAGGCGTGACGTCACATATAATGACACTGGCATAAGGAGCGCCTTCTGCCACTGAGACCTGGTTGGGAGTTGGGAGCTTAACCAAGACCCTCTGACCATTTGGGAAAAATCCAGTCGTATGTATGCCTGTGGCTCAGGATAATGACACAAAGACACACTTTGTTTTTCTTCAGGTCACATCTTTGTGAACTACACATGTTCTCATGGCATTGTGATTGTACACATTCTATATTTATTACTCGTTTTTGAACAATTCTTCTATCACATAAAGAATATCTTTCCTTTTGATAGCCATCATTAAGCTTTCTATCTTGATCCAACATAACACAGAGTACATTTCTCAGAACGGTGGGCATCAGCAGATAAGTGATTTCTGTAGTTTGGTTTCTAATGGAAAGAAAATTCAAAGGCAGAAAAGTAGAAAGAGATGGCAAAAGGGGAAGAATTGCAGAAGGAGGTAAGGATTAGATATAACGAGAGTAAGGGAAAATGGACTATGAGTAGAAAGAAACACCCGAGAGGGCAAGACTAAGCCAGACAGGTTCTTGACTGGCAGCTTACAGCACAGAAACACAGACACACAGGCACGCAGGCAGACAGGGCCATGCCTTAGAGCTGCACTGAGTGGTGAATCTAGACTTCAGGAGTGGGAGCAGAAGTGTGGTGAAGGGGCATTATTTACCAAGATGATGTCTCCATTCTCTGCTTACACTCCTGCTCAACATAGTTCAGTAGTCACTTGAGGCTCTTAAACTACAGATTCACATCATTACGGCCATATTTAAGTACTTTGGACTGGCAGGAAGGTGGGATTAAGGTATCCACACCCAGTACTCAAACAGTCCTTTTCATTTTCATCATGATATTTGTGTCTTGTAAGAGGAGCGGGCACCTCTTGTAAACCCCAGGCCCAGGGCATTCCTGGATGCTGAATTAAGTGCTTCTCCACATAATCTATAACTTACAACACCTAGTAACATCCCCTTTAGCTTAAATAACACACATAAATTTACCTTTAATACTAATGTTATTTTCATTAAATAGAGAAATCAAAGTACGGTCCTAGGAACCCTGGCTGATATTGCTCTAATTTTAAAATTCCATGAAGCCATTTTGCCAATTTGATTTCAACCTCAATATGAAACTCTAACATTTTCAGTGATAGAGTAGTGGAATGAATCCATCCACACATATGAAAAGTGTGTTAATTATTTTCAATTGACTAATGAGAACATTGAAAAATCCTGACTACAAATATATTTCACAAAAATCTATTAATACTTGTCAAATAATGCAAGTCTTTAAAAAAAGGAATATAGCCTTTTTTGCCACTTTACTAAATAAATGCAATGAAAATTTTCTCAAATCTTGAAATTTTGAATGACAGTGGTTTAGTTACATAACACATGCCTTAAATTTTCTTCACATAAGTTGAGTTATTCTCTGTGAATTATCAACTGAACCCATTCATTGAATCTTATAATATATCATCACAGTTTCCTTAAGGGAATTACTCTCTCCAGTGTGCTCTCCTTTCCCAATCAGCATAGGCATCTTGACTAGATTTAGAAACTCTTGGAAGACACACTTCTGGCCATGCCTGAAAATGCATTTCCAAAGAAGTTGAACTGATGCGTGTAGACCTTCCCTAAACAGAGTGGCAGGAGTTCACAGGCCGCGGCTTAGACTTGATGGTGGTGAGGAGGGGAAGCACACGAGAGAAAGCTTGATGAGCACCTGCATTCATCTCTCTCTGCTTCCTGACTGCGGATGAAATGCAACCAAAAGCCCGCTCCCATATCTTCTCCCCAATGATGAACTGTATCTTCTCATATTATGAACCTAAATAAATTGTTTATTCCTTACACTGCTTCAAGTTAGATATTGGTGATAAGTAAAGTAATCAATACAAGATTCATGAATCTTTTGGGGAACTATTTACTAAAATCTCAATTTAAAAATTGAAGTGTTATTCCAAACAATGTGTTCAGTTAATTATGACCAAAAAGGTAAACAAACATATCTTAAGGGTTTAAAAATAAAAAATTATTTCAGATGACAACTACCAAAAAGGAAATTCTTACCTCATGTGTGAAATACATCAGTCCCCACTACCAGCTTCACAATCCCAATTGCACTGGCTATACCTAAGTTTTGCAGAATCAATCATTTGGGTTTTAATGACTCTGCTAAGAAAATATCTGTAACAGCCTCCTGCAAAAATTCAAGCTGTGTACTTATACTAAATCAGGTAGAAAATGGAGGCAATTATCCAAATAATCTAAGCAAAACATGACAAAACTATTGCAATTATCTATATACCTTAGGACAAACATTTTCAATTTTTCTACATTTTGGTAATTATATCAATTCTCCTCTTTGGCCATATGCGATCTAGAATTCTCCCCTTCAGTAAAATCAAACAAAGAGAAAGACAAGTCATACAGATTATATTCTACTTTATAAAACAGGTTGATTTTCCTCTTATGTAGTAACCAATTCCTGTCTTGTTAATTCTGTACCAATTAAGTCCCCAAGTAAATTTGTTGATTTAAAAAATAACGGTGAATTGTTTTTTATCATTTAGTCGCACCAATACAGTTTCTTACTCATTTCAAATTAATTGGAAAATGTTTTGAGGCATTTTTTACTTAATTAAACTCTTGTAGCTTTATCTTGAATACTCTGTGTACTGGGGTAAGTTGGTGTCAGTGTGAAATGAGAGCTAGCATTTTCACAATACTGGAAGACAATTTGTTGGCACAGCATCTCATAGGGTTGTTAGGTAGGTAGCAAGCCAGCAAGTGTGTGGACTGGTAATTGAGGTTTTCTACTATTTGAGTGTCTTGAGCATGGACTGGGTTTAGGGGAACTCTATAGTTTATTCAGAGCTGGCCAGAGCCACAGTTGTTCTAAGCTACCCAACATGATCTGCTAGTGACAAAAAGAAAGAAAGAAAAATGGATTCTTTCAAGAAGCAAGAAAGAAATATTCAATAAAGACAGTGCCACCTTAATACACAGTAATATCACTTAAAGATCAGTCCTACTATGCCAGTGCATTTTAATATAAACACCATCTGTGCACTGTTTCAGTGAGAAGAAAACAATACAAGACATGATGTATTGAGTGTGAACACCTTAAACACAGATCTGTACTTTGTTAATCCTTATATTTCCATGGAGAAGATTACCATGTAATAAATATGGATAGCTAGTTTTAATTACTTTAAGCTAATAAAAAATAGTGTTTCTTTCTCTAAAGGTATTTGAAAATAGCATGCACACATTACAGCAGTGGAGGAAAATTCTTAAAAAGTGTATGCTAAGTCAAGATGGGAATATAAGGGTAAATATTGGAGTTAAATAAAGATCAAAAGGATCACAGCAATTATTCTCCTGAAAATCTCTAAACACATGCTGGAAGGTATTGCACATACCCAGCAGCCACCACACAAGCCATTCTGATTAATGTCCTGGCGACTGCTTTGTCTTTAAGAAACTATTTTATCTACTATGTGTGCTTGAGGAAAAGGCACACAAAAGATTTAAATTCATGGTTTAAAGGAAGTGATAGAAGGCCTGAATATATATATATATATTATATATATTATATATATTATATATATTCATATTATATAATTTATAAATATACAATATATATATAATTTATAAAAATACAATATGGTTTCATGGGTGGGAAAATTAAAAATGGGAAATAAGAAAAAAGACAGAATTAGGTGAAAAGATGTTTGCATAAATATAAATAGATTTCATTTAAGATAACCTATAAATCTGATAAACAATGTCTAACAGTTTTCTGCTACTGCTTACCTGACAGGATCTCGTCTAGGCATATATGCAAATGCCCCCACTGGTTGCTCACAGGAACACACCAGGTCACTAGCATTCATGGACCACAAATGAGGTAACAGACATAGTGAGGTTAAGTGACTTCCCTGAATTGGCACAGCGTGTAGGTGGCAGAATCATATTTAATCAGACTTGCTTTGGGGCTTCTGATTTTAATTTCAATGCCATACTGCTGTAGAGTAAATATGTACTATGATTTCCATACTTCTCTATTCCTAATTGTTTCACTACTGCCCTAGATGAGAAATGTACAATATTTTGGGTTCTGAGTGTGGAGACATGAATTACAGAAAAGAATCTCGCCAGCCTCTGGGAACTTTGCCTCGCTGGCATGGCCAAGCATCATGATACCAACTCAGCATCCCACATGCTAAATGTTATTTCTGAAATAGGACAGTAAGGCAGTCAAGAAAGTTCTTAAAAGATCTGCATGAATGGCAGGTGCTGTGACACAGGTGTGCAAACATGTGCAGTTCAAATGAAAAGCTTAGGTTCTGGTCTTCGTCCTTCTTGCTTGGGTGAGGGTCTCTTTGTTGTGGTGCATGTGCCAGGCCAGCATGGCTAAGGAGCTTCCGAGGATTCTCCTGCCTTGCCCATCCTGCCACTGGACCCCTGAGATTACAGACAAGCGCTTTCGGGTGGTTCTGTGCATCCAGACTCAGGCCCCCAGGCTGGCACAGCCAGTGTGCTACTGTGGAGCCGTCTCCCTTGTACTTGATAAATTCCTAATGTTTTAAATTTCGATTTTGGTAAGTTTAATTTTGTTTGTTACAGAAAGCAGAAAGTCACAAAACGTATTCATTGATCTTCTCAAAGAAAAGCCTTCATGATGCTCCTCTTCGGCCTAAAATGTAATAAAGTTTAAACAAGAGGTAATCGTATTCACTCCAGTGTAAAACCAGAAAGTAATGCTTTGAGTTAAGAGTGGGATAGAGATGAATTTACTTAAACATGTCTATGTCTCACACATAAATCAGGGTGAGGCATAATAAATCTGTGGAAAGGAGCAGTCCATCCAGCAGTTGAGGAAATCCTCAGCAATAGGGGCACCCGGTGGCTCTTAGGCTTCTTTCCACAAGTACTTCTTACAGGAAGTACACCTGCCGAGGTTCACCGGTTACCAACCTCTCCATATTTGGTGTTTAGAAATAAAAGAGCATTTTGGCCTGGAGTGTCTGTCTTCAGGGAGAGAGATGGCTGGATACATGTATAAAAAGGAAACAGTCATCCATTAATCCCTTAAATCTCAGGAGACTTCCTTGTGCAGCAGAGGACATTATGGGCTACAATGGGAAGAATTGGCTCTGCGGTGTTTCAAATTGCTTTAAGATCACCCACTGTCCAAACCAAAGACAGAGGAACCACACACAGACTGAAAACTGATTT
Source organism: Apodemus agrarius (assembly GCA_964023405.1). Taxonomy (NCBI): domain Eukaryota; kingdom Metazoa; phylum Chordata; class Mammalia; order Rodentia; family Muridae; genus Apodemus; species Apodemus agrarius. Next base: position 62,436,382 of record OZ030014.1, on the reverse strand, counting down.
CCCTTTACTAGAAACTGAGAGCCAAATAAAAGTCAAAACGATTAACCAAGCTGTGGCGAGGCCACGTTTATGACAAACAGCAAGCTGGTGAGTTCATGAGCGTCTGAACTAACTTATAAGGCAAAGTCTTCCTCATGTATAAGGTTTGGTAATTGTAAACTCTCTATTAGAACAGCAACAAATCATAAAATGGGAATCATAACCACGTTAAGAGAATCACACAGTAATTTATTTTCTGTCAAAGAGATCTGAAGCTGCTTGGGAAGGAGTTCATGACTTGAGTTATTTTATATTCCTCTGGTAGCCTTGCATAATGCTTTTCATCTACTGAGACATCAATAAATAATTATTGATTAACTGAAGCTGGTGACAGGCATGCCACCATTTTTTTTTTCTAGCATGGACACCCAATGCACTGATTTCCATAGTTACATTCTTATGCCCCGCCTTCTCCAAAGAGCAGATGTTCGCTGTGCAGATGCTGAGGCCCCTACTAAAAGGGCAGTTAACTGTAACACCAAACTAAAGTCACGAGGTCAAAGGACATTATTCCTGAACTGTGACTAAAGGAAGGAGCTTGCCTCATGCATTCATATCTCTAGGGTAGAAAGTCTATTTATTTTACAAACACAAGTGGGGTTTAATTTGTCTCCATAGTTTTCCAGCAGCAGATGACAGCAAACCACCTAGATTTGTGCAGCTAGGCTAATTTTTAAGGACAAGTTGTGTATTAAAAGCATAGAGACATTTCTCCCACAGTTTTTAGAAATATAGGCATTAAAGTCCCAGCTTCTCCTAGACAACATTATCTGAGAGCCCAAATATAAGTATCACAATTTTGCATGAGTTTGGGTAATACAAAAACGCTTGCTCAGTTTCCTTGATCATATCCATTAAAGACACCAAAGCTAAGTAGTTCATATAAACCAAGGAAAATAAGATGTACCATATCCCCCCCTTTCTCTAATTTTATACACAGAAACAAGGTTCTAGACTTCTTCCATCCATAGATGTCTGAGGAATTCATTTCATCTCATAGTCACACAGATTAGTAAGCAGAATCATCCCGGCACTTTTGCATTTTCTGATAGCTTGTAAAATGCTCTCATTAAGCCAATGCCTAGACAGATTGAGAGGCACTGTTTGTGTACCGTGGTATGAATGTATGGTTGCAAAGGCAAACTGACAAGGTGTGGTGGCAGTAGCTAGGATGTCCTGTGTTCGATCTACTGACCATTAAAAGGATAAACAAAAGACAGATAACTTCCTGCAGCCATGGCTCAGCAAAGGCTGCCGTTCTTAGCTGTACATGTGAGTACTAACAGATCAAGCTGCTTCACGATCTCTCACTTTCATTGGGTCAAAACAGTATTTTAGAAAAATGTCTAATAGGGCATGAAAGGAAATGCCCGAATGTGTACATACTGAAGTATAATTCATCATATAGCTTTATCAGTCAAAACAAATGAGAAAGTCCTGAGCCAGTCATGAAAGCGTGTCCAACTCTGAGTGACTTGTCCTTAAGATGGATCTTCTGTAAATAATTAAATTAGTGGGTTTTTTTTATCTTTGCCCATCTGGGCCAAAAAAAGAATCACACACACACACACACACACACACACACACACACACAGAGAGAGAGAGAGAGAGAGAGAGAGAATGAATCCAAATGGCTAAACCATGTTTTATAATATCCATACAAAAGCTTTATAAAACTTTAAGCAAGAGTCTCCAAATATAAATGGCAGGAGAAAATCAGGTAGGTTATAATACTTTGACTAGGGGTAATGAGAAAACTACAAATACACACATATCTACAAAAGGTATGTTTCAATCTGAGTCATGTGGCTAAGAATGCTTGACAGAGAGAAGGACTGTTTAATAAAGTAGCAGCATATTGTAATCAGCAAGCCAAATGCAGGCTCCCAAAGCAAAGGACACTCCGCCTGCACTGTCCTGGCTTCTGATGGAAGCTAGAACAAGGCAGAGAGCAGCTGCAGGGCACGCAGGGAAGGATGCCTGGGGTTAAAATAAAGGAAGGAGGGAAACTCACAGGTGCGTATTGCCTTTTGTTATTTCTTCCTCCCATTAAAAATATAAATACCAAATCACTTTTACCATCAGTCCAGGGTGTTCAACAAAGCAGAATATGACAGAGTCACTGAGAATATTTTTTCACTACTTAGGGACCAGGCCTTTGCAAACGTGGCTTTGCTGCCCTTACTATTAAAAGCAATCTGCAAAAGAGGCTTAAAACCCAGGGGTCTAATATCAAGTGAACAGTGGGAAAGGTGACCTTTCATTCCGTTTGTTTATTAGAGGATCTGCAGGCTCCATCTCAGTGTGGGTTCAGCATTGGTAAGAGACCAGTGAGGAGGTGGCAAACTGCTTTTTTTTTTTTAAAGAGGTCACATAATAAACTTGAAAAATACATGTAGAAATGACTAATTATCAAAGCCCGTGTTTTAGGAACTCTCTTACAGTTCTGTGAAAGTTAAACCCTGTTAAAACAATTTTCTATTTAGCATTCACTTTATTGTTAAATAAAACCATTTACCAGAGAAACAAATATACACAGGTATATTGTAAAAAATTACGGAAAAGAGATAAAGGATAGCTAAAATTGAGTCAGGGAAATGAAAATGAGAATGAGACTAAGATCTAAGTACAAATGAATATAAAATAGACAAAAAGGGAAGATGAGATGATGGCCATATAGTCTCACCAAAATATACCATTACATCATTTCATAAGCAATAACTTATTTAAAATCCATTTATAAGACTAAATACTGCTTTTTATGCAAGCTTCAACGTGTTCCCTTTCTAGAGAGGTAGGGACTCAGCTTGGGCAGATGTCTGAACACACCCAACATTCCTCTGTTAGAGAAGCAATGCTAGTTGTATTTTAAAATGCATATTCAATATACAAGTCACATTCAAGATTCAGCTTTGTACTTAGCTGAATACAAACAAAACTTACCCCTGTACAGTAATTAATGTTTAGTGTTTCTTAGAATTGGGCTGCATTAGTATTGACTTTATTCTTTCAATTGACTAGGTATGATCTGGCAGTTTTCCAACATACATTTTAGATATTTAGTGAATAACCTATTAGTCCCTGCTCCCTGCCCCTTCCCAACCCCCCCTCACCCCAGGCAACGTTTCACCTATTCTGAAAACAAAAACTAAAATAAAAACCAAAATAACAATAGCAAAAGAAGAATGGTGCCCAGAATAAGTTAGACAGGCTGTCACCTCCTCAGTCCTGATTTAGTTACCACCATACCAGGAAAGCAGCACACATTTTGTTGACTATGTGGCCATGACTGATGGATGATAGCCTAGCAAGGTCACCATAGCTAATTACAGCATCATTCATCTGGCTTGCACAGGGGAAAAATACCGGGCTCCCAGGGAAGAAAAAAGAAAAGAAAGAAAAGCCCTTCTATAGCTGCTAACTTTTGAATAATCAGCCTCAAAAGAAACAAATAGGATGAAACTCAATGACCAAATTATGACTTATGGATTCACCCAAGCAAATGACCTCAGCTCTGTGGTAATTTTAACTCTTGGTTTCCAGCCTGCAGGAGAGAACTTCTAGCAACAAGGAGCCTTCACAGGCTTAAGTGCTTTGTAGTGGGGATTCAAAGGCTTCGTCAGGAGCCCAAGCCAACCGTGAGCTTTAGTTCTGCTATGTGTGTGGTGTGAGTGTGTTTGTCTAGGATCAGATGCCAAGACTTAAACTCACATTATGGGCACAGCAGCTACTTACACACTACAGCCTAATTAAAAGAGTAAGCTTCCCTCTTCGTTTTGTTTTCCCGAAGATCAGGGCCATAAAGGGATTTGGTTTCCTTAAGAACTGAGAAAAATGTTCCCATATGTTGCTTTTGTGCCCTGAATTATTCAAACTCAGATAGAAAATGGTAGGGATTTCCAACAATAATCCAGGGCTACACAGTGTTTTCTGAGAACTACTGGAAGAAAATAAAAAAGAGAGAAATGAGTGTTTTGAAAATAATTCTATTATAGCAAACATATAATCATAATTTCCATTTCTGTTTTGAAGAAGCACAAACACACATGGAAACAATAAAGCATCCAGGGCACCTTTCAAGTCTCAGAAACAAGGCTCATGCACGACAGAAAGTACCTCATCGTCAAAGTTTAAAGGAGAGAGAATAAAGCTAGTATTAATTCAACTCCCAACTTTAATCAGATTGCTTTACATCTAGGTAACACAGATCACAGGAGTGGCAACAGGCAATCCAAAGTACTTTTTATCCTGAAACACTATTTAAATTGCATTGCTAAAATAATTTATAACTAAAGGACTATCTTCTCATGTAAGCTTGAACCCCAAATTGCAAATTTCAATCAAGTACAGAGAGAATTATCAAAAGACACAAAATAAAACTCCTAATTAATTGGGGTCATGAGATGGAAAGTGACAGGGACACAGAGATAGATGCAAACTCGGCTAGGTGTCAGTGAAATACTCCGGAGATAATAACAGCTCTCAGAAGCAAAACAAAGGCGTCATTTCTAGATGAGAAGCTGCAGATAATGGTACCAGAACCAGGAGCAATCTATGGGATCTTCATTTTGGATCTTCACTTTCGTCTGGATGGGACTTCATCCATTCATGTGTGGAAAGTTGGAATCATCACAAAGAAAAGTTACATGGCCAAGGACATGCATTTGGAACTGGGGAATTGTACCAGCTCTAAGGCACTTGTTCCCAAGTCCCAAGAAGCTACAATATGTTTTAGAGAACAGAAGATTGGGCACCACTGATCAAAAAGGTGATATGAACAGTCATGGGAAAGGTACAGGACTCTTATTCTTCCAGACTTCAAAGTGAAAGCCCCAAGTATGACCCTAAACCTTACATGTCAGCAAAGGTATAGAGATGCCTACACTGTGGTAAAGTATTGTCAGGATTCCATTTACATACTGATTTGATGTAAGATTCTCTCTCTCTCTCTCTCTCTTTACACACACACACACACACACACACACACACACACAGAGGCACATTGCATGTATGAAGTGAGAGGACAATAACTAGCAACTTATAGGATTAAAAAGCAACATGAGGCACCTCAACTCTCTAGTCTTGGTTCCTTCATTAGCTTTAAATTTACAATTATTCATAGTATCTGTTTATTAATTTATACTTTATCTCAATTCCAAAAGGATATGAAGTGTTATTATTATCACATCTAGTATTTAAAGGGCATGGATAATTGAAACATATAGTTAATCAAAAAATGTCACATAAATGCAGAAGCATGGTGTTAGAGACCCAATTCTAATTGCAGTTTTAAACCAACTAGTCATTCAGCATCAGCACACACAATGAATTGAAGCTTTCACATATTCATTTGTCAATCACTTAGACAATTGCTAATTCTAAAACCCTATGCAACTGTATTTATAACATTTTTTCTAAGGGGTGCTTAATTCTTTAGAGTAGAGGTGAGCTTCCTTGCTGTGGGACCTCTAAGAAGCTTCTGGACTCGGCTTACTATCTAGTCACAAAATCCTCTAGTTCTGCCTTCCCGTTGATTATAACTTAACCTGATTTTGAGAGTTGGAGAATGCAATGCAATAGCATCCAGAGTGTAAGCAACAGACAATGTTATTGTAAACTAGGATCAAGAACTTGTCAAATCACTGAACTAAGTTTATAAGTCTAAAGTTTTACCATTGATTTATTTTTAATAATAATATCAACATAACCCAATCAAGTCCTCATCTTCCTAGCTGCCCCCCTACGACTCCTCCCCATTTCTCTCCTTTACCTCTGGGAAGGTGGAAGATCCCCTGGGTACCAACCTACTCTGGCACCTCAAGTCTCTGCAAGACTTGACACATCTACTCCTACTGAGGCCAGACAAGGCAACCCAGTTAGGAGGACAGGATCCACATGCAGGCAACAGATTCAGTGATAGCCCCTGCTCCAGTTGTTGGAGGACCCACATAAAGACCAAGCTGCACATCTGCTTTGTATGAGCAGAAGGTCTAGGTTCCAGCCCATGTATGCTCTTTGATTGGTGATTCAGTCTCTGGGATCCCCCAAGGGTCCAGGTGAGTGAATTTGTTGGATTTTTGGTGTGTGGGGGGGGAGTCAAAATTCTTAAACAAGGCAATTTTGAAGTCCAAATGGATTCTATGACTCTACAATTCCACCTGAACAAAAAATATAGTTTATTTAAGAGAGTACATATCAGAGATGGACATAAAGAGAGTGCACTGAGTGATTTCAACACATACTCCCTTATTGGTCAAATTCTTTTAAGACAATGTTTTCTAGTCATGTTTTAATATTTTCTTTCTCCAAAGATGAGGAGTTAGGACAGAGGAGTTTAGAATCTCATCCAAGTCACACACTGAGAAGGTAGCAGATTTTTTTAAGCTATTTCTAGGATTTATGATAAAAGATAATGGTCAATTATTAATTTGTTAGAACTGAGTCTGGGCCAGTTACTTTGTCATTATAGAATCTAATAAAAAAATTCATGGTAGACATAATTTAGATAAATGACATCAAAATGACCCCTGGTTTAAAACAGCTTACAAATTAAATATAAACATACAAACATATAACTAGTTTATAAGACATGGAATTGTACATGTGTCAGGATGGTTGAGTGTCCTAAGACTTGGAATTGCAAATATTTTTATGTCAGAGTCATATTTTCATTGAATGAAAGCCTGAAAGTTACTCACTGTGCATTTGTATATAGCACTGCCTTAAAGATTTAGACAGAACTTTACAGAATTTACGCATTTGTGATTAGAGAGAAATAGCATATGGGAGGGACCAGATAAACAAAAACAAAGAAGAGGGTCAGGAAAAGGGAGCAAGATCTGAAAGAAAGACATGGACAACTGAAAGTGCTAAGTGACGAACGGCTCCCGGGGGCTGTAGGTAGGATCAGCAGCCACGGAAAGGGCTCAGAGATGACGGCTACCCGGGAGCTAAGTGGCAAGAGCCGTGAAGGCCTAGGGCTCCGTGTCTGGCATTGTCTGAGAATCCTTAATGATAAACTGCTGGAATAGATGCGGTCTTTCTCTTCTGGCAACCTCCTCCATGAGTTGACACAAGCGAGAACTGGGGTCCACCTCACAGCATAACACAGTCACATCCCAGAAGAACCATGGATATGCACTGCCCAGGCCCATCCCTCGGCAGTCTAGGACCACTTTCTGTTGTGAGAACACCAACAGGAAAGTGGAATAGGCAGAGAGAACTGGATGTGTTATGTATTTATTTAACTTCTCTACCAGAAAAAACCGTGAGGATTTGTTATAACTAAAATTAGTTATATTAGTATTTGAAAGACAACCAGTTGCTAAAGTTGTTTCAATTAAGAAGTTATGTGTGACAGTTGGTCTTCACTGTCAACTTATTTGGAAATGCCTAGAAGACAGGCCTCTGCTTTCTAACTGTAAGTTCACTATGACCAACTGTCTAATCCTCTTGTCAGTTGTTTTGTTATAGGAACAAGCAACATGAACAAATGCTAGTTTCTGACACTATTTAATCTATGACATCATTAAACTCAATGACATGAATGTGTGAGCCTAAGCATTCAGCCTTTTCTGTGCTTCAGGTCATATCCACAAAGTAAACTCCAAGAAAGTCTTATCAATAGTTTATTCTATGGACAGCATCTTAGAAATAGTAAAGTAAAGTGGTTCCTAACATTTGAGCCAGCAAGAGTTCACATCCTGGCTCTGCCATCTACCCAGTGTGTGTCTTGGATGAGATACTAAATTTCTCTGTCCTAACGCCTCATCTTTGGAGAAAGAGAATATTAAAACATGATTAGACAACATTGTCTTAAAAGAATTTGACCATCACTCAATGTACTCTCTTTATGGCAATGTCTGATATGTACTCTACTGAATAAACAATATTTTTTTGTTCCCATCTCATGAAAAAAGTCAGTTTCAAACAAAGAGGAGCTCAGAATAGATGGCTCAGTTGTTACGAGAGTTTTTATTGTAGTAGACTTGATTTTAGTTTCCATGTCCATGTCCAGTGGCTCAAATCTGTGAGCCTATAGCTCTAAGAAATTCACCATCCTATTCTAGTCTCCAATATAGTGTGCACACATGCACATATAAATAAAAATAAAATAAATCTTTTATAAATAGTAAAAGAATCTACTTTGAAAGGAAGGGAGTGTAAGTTGGTGTTTCTTCTTGGATTCAACAGCATTCAACATTTTGATCAGATGGTCCAACAAAAGAAGCTGTGAAATAAAAAAGGAAAACACGCTTTCTTTCCTGAAAAAGCCCATAAGAGAAAGGTGGAAACAAGTTTCCCAAGGCAGGGATACCCTGAGTTTGTCTTTTGAAGCCCACAGCACTTGCTTATAAATAGAATATTAAAACAAGCAAGAGCAATTTTCTCCTTTCGTCTTCCCTTATTGCCTAATTTTCCTCTCATACCATTTGCATAATGGATAAAAAGGCATCCATTATGCAAATGAGCAATGGGGCTGCAAGGTTGCTGAAGCCACAAGCCTGGCTCCAAAAGAGGAGCAGCCGCCAACCAGCCCTTAACCATCTATGCAGACTGCTTTGCTAGTTCTGATTCCAAAATATGCAGGAAAATTATAAAGACCATAGGTCATTAATTTCCATTTGGTTTGTTTTAAAAGAGCCACTACAGAAGCTTTTCAGAAAATCAAGACAAAACAAGGTTATTTGGTTCAGCTATATATAATAAATTTAACAGTAATTTTATTTTATTTTTTGAAACAGCATCTCACTATGTAGCTTTGGCTGTCCTGGAACTCACTATGTAGAAAGACTGGCTTTGATCTCAGATATCTGCCTGCCACTGACTCCTGAGTCCTGCAATTAAAGACATGTATCAATATGGAGGGCAACAGCAAATATTGCATTTCAAATGAAGGGGGAAAGATGCTATGCATTATTTTTACAATTTTAATATTTCTTATTAATTTGTATGTGTGTGCATGAATGCATGTATATGTGTGTGCATACACATTTGTGCATGCATTCCAACATATACCAGTGCAAGTCAGAGGATAACTTGAAGGTGTTCTCTCTTTCCACTTTGTGGGTCCTAGGAATATACCTCTGGTCATTGAGATTGACAGGGTTTTTATTAGCCTAACCTTCTTGCTAGCTAAGTTTTCACAATTTTAAGTGCATGTTCTACTTTAAGAAAAAAATCAATTCCCTTTGAGAAGTAGGGACTGTGTCTGTCCTTCTGACATGAGAATTAAGCCTAAATAAGTTCTAGCCAGCCACTCAGTGGTCCCAGAATATTATGTTCACAATTGACCCCAATAGAATATACTTTAAACATTAACAATTAGAGGGTTGTGGAAAGTGACACATTTATTAGATGGACCTAAACTTATTTTTAAGAAGTATCAACAAAAACAGATATGTGAGGAGTAGTATTTGGCAGAAACTTCAGAAGAATGCTTATTTTCATTTCCTACACTTTTGAAACAAATATTAAGCCAAAGGATTCTGGGTAAAACTACCAGGTAAACTGTTCTCTTTTTTGGAAAACAAAAACCAGGCAATTTCAAATTTCAAAACTAACTCCCCAAATGTTTTTTTTTCAATGTCTATGAAGAAAACCAGGATGACTAAGACAGAGATGGAACCTTATTTCTAGTGTTGATTCCCCGGTAACCCTTAGCTTTTTCCAAATGATGAACTTTATAAAAACAGTGATACTTCTAGGAAACAGACAAGCCTCATTCCTCAGTCTGACTCCCAGTGCAATTTTCCAGGGCCATGCAGTTGGAAGTCACCTTCAGTTCAAGATAAACACTGCATCTCCTTACCTGAGCTCCAGCAGCTGAAAAAAAGCCTTAGGAAAATAACTTAGGTGACAAACCAGATATCTTTATAAAGAACAATATTAATATGATGAACTTCACAGAGAAGAAAGGCAGTAAGTTGATGCAATATGCAACCAGGTGGAAGGCATCATCTGGAAAGTCCACCTACCTAACTTCAGAGCAGAAGGGGTTACGACGATTTCCCCGCCGATCGGTTTAAACGCAGCCAGTTGGGCGGCCACTTCTGTCTCGAAAGCATCTGGGCTTTGCCGATCCACAGGGTTTCCACTGGGGCTCTCAATCTTTTGGAGTGGCTCTTGTTCGTCAAACACAGCAATCAGCTGCAAACGAGTCCAACAACACTAATTACTTTGTAGGACATGCTTATCACAGAGACACTGTGTCTAGTTGATTGTGATCTTTACTTGGTCTTAAAGCAAATGTCACCTTAAAAAAATCTTGGAAGCTTTAATATTATTATGTCAAGACCCTTAAATCTGCAATAATATAACCCCTACAATACTAGCCACAGAACATGATTAATGGTGTGTTCTTTGTCTATTCTTGAACTAGTCAGTTTGGGCCAGGTCTTATTACAGGAGTGAAATAGCTGCCTCTTAACCTCTCTCCTCACGAATGTCTTCACCATGTGTCTGTCTCTCTGTCAGTCTCAGTGTATGTCTCTGTCTCTCTCATTATCTCTGAATCTTTCACTGTCTGTCTCTCTGTCCTGCAAAGAATTGAACTTACACCTTCCCCTATGCTGGGCAAGTATTCTACCACAGAGCTATATATACAGCCTCACTTATGACTTTAGCCAATGTGCCTAAAAGGTATCTGCTCCCAGGGTACAAAAAGAAAGTTTAATATACAAAAGCTGTACAACAGAATACATTATAGAAATGTATATTCCATTCACAAAGGGATAAGGCATTTCCTCATGCATCTGTCTTTCTACCATACTCTAAATCCATACATACTTGTAAACATAAAGAATGTTCATAGTTATAAATCCTATGTACCACAAGCATCCTATTGTTATAGATGTCTTTGGTACCATTTTGTTCTTCATAATGGATCTTATAGACTGGTTAAAGCCCAGTAAGTACTAAGTCCACTGACACATCATTTAGTTTCTTAATTACTCCCAACTGCATATCTATTCTCATTTCCTTTAATATATTTCCATATCTTTAATATAAAAAAATCTGAAATGTTGCTTTCTTGTCATTCTTCACAAAAAAATCAACATATCCTACTAATCACATGATTCTATGCTACTGTAATACAGAGAAGGCAGACTGCTGTGCTTCTGGCCAGGAGGCTGTACTCCTATAGAAGAGTTTCAAATGTTCCTTGTTGGCTAAGATAGCAAAAGTCAAATGTAAGTTCAGGAGGCAGTTCTTGGTTGCCACTATTGATCTAAAGAAATACAGTGTATGTAATTTTGAAAACTGCTAGTAACTCTTTGGATATTTTTCATTCATTAAATAAGTCAAGTCTACTTATGATTCAGACATTAATCCAGAAAGGCACTCAAAGCCCCATTCATGGGGGAACCTTGTCGGCAATAGTATTAATAACACAAATGCAAGGGTAACCAATCAAAGCACTGTAAATTCCAACTTCGTTTTTCAAAAGAAATGAACACAATTAGGGATATGTAAATTGGCTATTCAAAAATAATCTTCATAATTGTCTACTCATTTCCAGTATGGAGACTTCTTTAATTGGAAAACCCAACAATCCATTCACCACAGAAAAGAAATGCTTACTCCCAAGGCATTATTTTAATTCTTGAAATTGAGCACATGCATCTTCTATCTTTAATTGCTAGCACTGATGAACTGACTTGAGATAAGACTTAAATAGATTAATAATGAAAGATTATTCTAGTATAAAAATAATCAGCAAAACTAGATCTTTGCAATCATCTGGCTAAAATGAAAGGTTTTATTCAGTCTTGACATAGAAAATAAAATAAAATTTTAAAATGTGATTGAATTATTTTTTTCATTACTTCTATGCCATAATTATGATAATTATTATTTCAATTTTGCATATTGCAAATTCACATATATTCTGAATGTTCATTCTGATATACCCATCAACTAGGCAGTGGCATATTGAATTGGTACTGTGAGTAGTGTTACATAGAAATAGTATCTTATTTTCTTTCTTCCTTCATCTTTAACATTCAATATCATCCATGTACTTTAAATATTTAGAGAAAGAAAAAAGAACATCAACCAGAAATATAATAAAAAAGGTTAAAATTGATAACTCATACTAGAAATCATTATATATACTTACTCTACAAAAAAATTTACCTTTACCTATACATTGTACCCAGTAAACTTTATAGAATCTACAGTTACACTATTACACTCACACATCTAATGGAAAAAAAACAGTTTTTTGGAGATACTGTTTTCAATGGTTTTGGACCAAATGGTCTCTGGTGATGGAATCAATAGTTTTCAGCCCAGAATTTGAGCTCCTTAAAATGGAAACGATGGGAATTGATGATAAATTAGAGAATAGCTCTAGCTCTAGTTTGGTCATGGATGTCATGTTCATACCAACAAAACAAAAAAACCTCAAAACAAAATAAAACAAAACAAAAACCAAGTGAATTCCATTATTAGGAGATACAACATTGCATGATTGTTTTATAGATGATAATTATGGGACCTGGACGATTCTCACATTGAATGATCTCTTCAGTTAATTAATTGCATACTCTGTCTCCCAGTCTCATGTTTGACAGGATTTATTACAGCAGAGCCTCATCTGGATCAATGGATGAAACAAAAACCACTCCTGGAAATAACAGAGCCAGATCCACTCTCTGATGTCCAAAAAATTCAACAGCCCTGTAGGGCTGGATGTTGAGGACCTCTACCAGCTGGTCTCTATCTCAACAGCCACCATGTATACAGACTTACACTTGCTTTCAAACTGGTTAGTCATTTAAATCACAGGCTGGAGGTTCTTGTTAGCTAAATTACTTGATTCATCAAGACATCAACATTACTAGGTATCACAGTCTCAGGAAACCCTGTACAATAATTAACAGCAACTACTACTGTTGTTCCCTCAACAGAAAAGCTACTGGCTTGACACTATCTAGCATATGGAAGAAGCTGACTGCACCCTCCACTTAAAATGTACAGTGTTACCTTTTTCCAGAGAGGAAAGTAGGATTTGGAAGAAAGAAGTATATTTCAATTTTTCACATTAAAATTTGCACAAAGTTACTTTAGTGGCTACTATAACCCAAAATGCATATACAAAATATTTGCCTTGATGCCTTCTCTCTGCTCATATGCTCTGCCAGCATGCCTTCTGTTCTCCTTCTGCGGTGCCATTGTTCTCATGTTACCAAGTGTAGCCATGACATTTTCAAATACCCATAAGCCCAAGGGATCTGTTTGCATGGCCTGATTACAACCCAAACTTCTGTTCTCACAGATTTCTGTATTTAGCCATCTAATTTCCAGATAGATTTAGGAAGGCCACTATACAGAAATATTATTAATTCATCTACCCAACAGAACTAAAAGCATTCTTGGAAAAAACAGGAAGATTTATGAAAACCGGAACCACACCATTTCTTGACTTGCTGTATGGTAAACTGTGAAGACTCTGGACAGGTTCTGATTCTGAATCTGCTCTTATGAAGGTCAAGAGATATCCAGGCTACTTCTCTGCTTGAGTTTAGGATGCTGCTGATCAATTTGTCACCCTCTGCCTCCTCCTCATGTGGCTTTGAGAACCCCACAGTGGCTAGGTGTCCCTTTCAGTGCTCTAGGTCTTCAATTTCATTTCCCTTCACTTATTCCTCTTTACTGCCTTGCCTGATTTCTAAGAATGCTAAGTGATCTATGCCCACATTTGGGTATGACCTCACTTGATTCCTACTTATCTACAAGTACAGGTAAATAAATTCTACACTTATCAGACGTTTTGACCAAGCATCAGGCTCATGGGATCAACTGGCCATTCTCTCCAAAAGTATATGACAAAATCCTTCAAAATTCTCTCCATACTCATTTATATCAAAACTAAGAGCAACTGGTCGGGCCAAAAGCTGTGTGGCAATTCTTCAGCTTTGTTTCTTCCCTGTAGCCACACATGCTCAATTTCTCAAAAGACATGAAAACAAACAAACAAACAAACAAACAAATAAACAAGCAGGCTTTCCCCAGCTCTCATCACATTGCTGTCACCAATGTGGAGCTAGTTCCCAGATGGTTACGACAGCAGACTACTTGCTGTTCTTTCTACCTAGACATCTTCCCTTTGGTGGAGTGCGTACTTAACTCAGCATTAATGAATTTCTCGAAAGCTCCGAGGTCATGCCTGTCCTCTGATCATGTGCCTGTAGTACCTTCTCACCTCACATGGAGGAAAGCCCATACTCTTGCTATGGGCTCTGAGGTTTCAGGGGCTCTTATACTCCTGAGCACATATTTGAATTGCTTTTTCTTGAATTGCTTTTTCTCTTGTCTCCAGGACTCTCTGAAGCTAGATTAATAGTTTGTACCTAACTTGGCAGCTCTTTTGTTATCTCCCTGGAATAGTTACCCTCTACATCTTACAAAGCTTACTATAAACTTTCAGCATCTCTACTTTAATGCCAGGCTTTTTCTGGCCATATCCTTTATGACTTCCTTAGAGATTTTAGGGCAGCCTCAATGATTTATATTTTCTTATTTCTCTAATTTTCTTTCCTTTCCTTTCCTTTCCTTTCCTTTCCTTTCCTTTCCTTTCCTTTCCTTTCCTTTCCTTTCCTTTCCTTTCTTTTCCTTTCCATTTCCCTTTGTTTCTTTGTTTCTTCGTTTCTCTCTTCCTTTCTTTAATTCTCTCTCTCTCTCTCTCTCTCTCTCTCTCTCTCTCTTTTGTTTTTTGTTTTGTTTTGTTTTGTTTTTCAAGACAGGGTTTCTCTGTGTGGCCCTGGCTGTAGACCACGCTGGCCTCAAACTCAGAAATCCACCTGCCTCTGCCTCCCAATTGCTGGGGTTAAAGGCATGTGCCACCACTGCCTGGCTATTTCTCTAATTTCTTGACTATCGTCACTTTATCAGTCTTGAAACTTCAAGAGGACAGTGGCTTTCATCTATGTTTTGGGTGGCTTTTAGCTCCATGAGTCAGAACAATAAATACTAAGTATTTGCTGAATAAATGGAGTGAACGATAGGGTAAAAAGTATGTTAAAGTAAATGCAACAATTTTAAATTTATTTAAATTTAAAATTTAA
Source organism: Apodemus agrarius (assembly GCA_964023405.1). Taxonomy (NCBI): domain Eukaryota; kingdom Metazoa; phylum Chordata; class Mammalia; order Rodentia; family Muridae; genus Apodemus; species Apodemus agrarius. The sequence continues at coordinate 62,421,272 of OZ030014.1, read as the reverse complement.
AAATATTTTAAATTTCTTAATGTGAGGGGAGCACATGTGTGTATAAGTGCTGTGTGACTAGTATTGTGTGTAGATAAAAAAGAACTGTGCAGGATCAGTCCTCTCTGTTAGGGTTCTGGGTTCTGTCCAAGCTCCACCCCACAATTACCTGGCAACAGCCAGGTATGCCCCTCCCCACTGTTACCTGGCAATAGCCAGGTAGGCCTGGCCTACTATAAAGGTGGCTGCTCTCTTACCTCTTATCTCTCTCTCACCTCTCTCACTCCCAGCTGCTCTCCTGCCCCTCTTGGGTTCTCCTCCCCTCTCTCCATGTGGTCATGACCAGCCTCTGCTTCTCTACTCTCTCCCTCTCTCTGTCTTTCTCTGCCTCTACTACCTCTTAACTCACATCCTATGCCCTGAATAAACTCTGTTCTATACTATGCTGGTGTGTGTTTGGTCCCTCAGGGGGAGGGGATGCCTTGGCATGGGCCCACTGAGGCAGCCCCTCCCCTCACACCGCTGCAGAACATATTCTCTAACCTCTTTCTCTTTTTATGACCACAGCACTCTCCTTTCATCTTTTCCATAGGCTCTATCTATCTATCATCTATCTGTCTGTCTGTCTGTCTATCTATCTATCTATCTATCTATCTATCTACCCATCTATCTACCTATCTACCTATGAATTTAGATCAGAAGACTTGGAAGGCACATTCCTTTACCTTTTGCCCACTGGCCCATGTTGCTGCCTCTTAAAAATATTTCTTAGGTTAAAAACAAAATGCATATATATTTGTTTAAAATACATGTGCAGAGTGGAAAGTTAAGTGGGCAGCACTAGCAGTTTGGTCCTAAGGACTCCCTGGAGAACTTTGTCCCGCTGTTCCATTCGATGCAGAGGCATGCAGTATTCAATGTGGAGGGGTGTACTATCCAGCCAAAGCAGCTTAAGAATAGATGAGAGTAAACCTGAGCAAACAGTGACACAGACTGAAGCAGCGTGCCATTGTCTCAAATTAAAGGGCCAGCTTTGTTCTACAAAGGTATGGAATCATACACCCTGTGCTTCAACGAGGTGTGGCTTACATTAGGCCTTCCCAGTATTTTCCAGTATTTTTTTTTTTTTTTTACTGGCACCACTTCTACATGGGAAGTTTTTGATTGCAGGCACATGGGTATATAAAAGTGTTAGATATACAATTCAAGCATTAACTGAAGATAGAGGAATTTATTTTAATATATTTCTTTGAAACACATACGGTTTATTAAGAATGAAGCCATTATGTTTACTGATGAGATATATAAGCTGTTTTTTGTTTGTTTTTTGGGTTTTTTTTAACATAAAGACTTAAATTGGCCCCCCTGGGCTCTGTCACCTTCCCTCCTGAGAAGGCCTGCTTGACCCCAGGAGCACCAGGTTAGATTCTGCCCTCCCTATGCCCTGCCTGCAGGCTCTACCTGAGGCACACACACAGCAGAGGTGAGCTGCATTCTGTCCCCTAAGCTCCATTTGCAGGCCTGCCCTCAGCTTTGTCTCCTACTCTCAGGAGGCTTGCTGGGTCCCAGGAACATCCAGCTCCACCTGGGGCCCAGTCAGCATAAGAGAGCAGCTTGTTGTTCCCTGAGCTCCACCATCAGGCCCTGGGCTCTGCCTGGCTCTCTGTGGAGTCCTGTTGGCATCAGGAACACCCAGGGAACACCACAGACTAGCAAAGGCCAGAGTAAGAATACAACCATACAGAGCCAGGACAAGATGGCACCAGGATTACCCAGCTATCCCACTGCAGCAAGCCCTCAGATCTCCAAACAGAGCCGAAGCACAAGACTACGACCTTAAGATGATAGAAGACTTCAAAGAGGAAATGAATAAATCCCTTTAAGAAATACAGGAAAATACAGTCAAACTGGTGAAGGTAATGGATAAAACTGATTGAGATCTGAAAAAGCAAATAGAAACAATAAAGAAAACACACACTGAGGGAATCCTGGAGATGACAAACCTAGGAAAGGAGAACAAGAGCTACATATGTATGCATCACCAACAGAAGAGAGCAGATGGAAGACAGACTCTCAGGCATGAAATAGGCTTTTGACGAAAATCAAACTATCAGAAAATTTAAAGAAAATGTTAAATCTAAAAAGTTCCTGATACAAAACTTCTAAGAAATCTTAGATACCATGAAAAGATCAAACCTAAGAACAATAGGAATAGAAGCCTTGCACCTCCAAGAACATCTCAATTCCGAGCATTTATGCTGAGATGGCAGAGCCCCACATTCATAAAAGAAACATTATTAAAGCTTAAATCTCACACCGAACCCTACACAAATTGTAGTGGGAGACTTCACCAGCCCTCTCTCACCAATGGACAGATCATAGAAAAAGAAACATAACAGAGAAATAATGGAACAAACAGATTTTATGAATCAAATGGAGCTAACGGATATTTATAGACAATTTCACTCAAACAAAAAAGAATGTATCTTCTCAGCACCTTAGGTAACCTTCTCCAAAGATGACCATATTCTCAGTCACAAAGCAAGTCTCAACAGATCAAAAAAGCTGAAATAACCCATTGTATCTAATCAGACCACCACCATGAATTAAAGCTGCACTTCAACAACAACAGAAAAACAGAAAGCCTACAAACTCATGGCAACTGAACAGCTTTGTATTCAATGATCACTGGATCAGAAAAGAAATAAAGAAATCAAAGACTTCCTAGAATTCAAAGAAAATGAAGGCACAACAGATTCAAACTTATGGAACACAATGAAAGCAGTTCTAAAAGGAAAGTTTATAACACTAAATGCCTTCATAAAGAAATTGGAGAGATCTCATAAGAGCAACAGCAAACCTGAAATCTCTAGAACAGAAAGAAGCAAACATACACAAGAGGAGAAATCAAACTAAGGTATGAAATGGATAAGTTAGAAACAAAGAGAAAAATACAAAGAAACAATGAAACCAAGAACTGTTTCTTTGAGAAAAATCAATAAGATAGAAAAACCCTTAGCCAAATTAACTAAAAAGCAGAAAGACAATATCCCAAATTAACAAAATCAGAAATGAAAATGGGGGACATAACAGGCTCTGAGAAAATAAAAGAACCATTAAGTCTTACTTTAAAAGCCTGCACTTCACAAAATTAGAAAATCCAAATGAAATGGATGATTTTCTAGACAGATACAAATTACCAAACAAAAATTATGATCAGGCAAACTATCTGAATAGTCTTATAATCCCTAAAGAAATAGAAGCAGTCATTAAAAGACTCCTAACTAAAAAAAGCCCTGGAGCAGATGGCTTTAATACAGAATTCTACCAGACTTTAAAGAAGAGATAATACCAATATGCCTCAAACTATTTCACAAAGCAGAAAGAGAAGGAACATTGTCAACCTCATTCTATAAAGCTGTAGTCAAACTCATACCGAAACTACACAAAGACTCGACACACACAAAAAAGAGAATTTTAGATGAATTTCCCTTGTGAATGTTGATATAAAAATAATCAATAAAATACTTGCAATCTGAATCCTAGAACATAAAACATCATCAGCCATAGTCAAATAACCTTCATAACAGGGATTGAAGGGCTGGTTCAATATATGAAAATCAATCAATAAAATCCACAATATAAACAAACTGAAAGCAAAATAACCTACATGATCATCTCATTAGATGTTACAAAAGCCTTTGGCAAAATCCAACACCCCTTAATGATAAATTTTGGAGAGATCAGGGATACAAGGCTCAGACCTAAACATAATAAAGATAATTTACAGTAAGCCTACAGCCCTCATCAAATTAAATGAGAGAAACATAAAGCAATTTCACAAAAATCAGGGATAAGACAAGACTGTTCACTCTTTCTGTCTCTTCAATATAGTACTTGAAGTTCTACCTAGAGCAATTAGACAACTAAAGGAGAGCACAACACAAGACAAATTGGAAAGGAGAAAGTCAAATTATCTCTATCCAGAGATGACCCCAAAAATTCTATCAGAGAACCCCTACAGCTAGTAAACACCTTCAGCAAAGTAGCTGAATAAAAAATTAATTAAAACAATCAATAGCCATCCTTTACACAAATGGTAAATGGACTGAGAAAGAAATTTAGGAAAAAAAAAAAACACCTTTCATAATAGCCACAAATAATAGAAAATATCTTGATGTAATTCTGATCCAGGAAGTGAAAGACAGGTGTCAGAAGAACTTCAAATCTCTGAGAAAAGAAATTAATGAAGATATCAGAAGACTGAAAGATCTCCCATGTTCATGGATGGGTAGAATTAACCATAAAAATGGCCATCTTACCAAAAGCGATCTACAGATTCAGTGCAATTCCCAGCAAAATTCCAATGTGATTCTCTACAGACCCGGAAAAAAAATTCTCAACTTCTTAAGCAAAAAAAATAAAAAGCCAGGATAGCTAAAACAATCTAGGTATGACCCTCCCTAATTTTAAGCTGTACCACAGAGCAATAGTAATAAAAGCCATATGGTATTGGCATAAAAACAGGTCAATCAATGGGATAGAATCAGTTATGTTCATAGCACCTTTATTCATAAATATCCAGAAACTTGAAAAAAAACCTAAATGTCCCTCAATTAAAGAATGGATTGAAAAGAAAATGTAATCCATCTGCCTTAGTCGGGGTTTCTATTCCTGCACAAACATCATAACCAAGAGCAAGTTGAGGAGAAAAGGGTTTGTGCCTTATAGCTGGATCTCATGGAGGCATTTCCTTACTTGAAACTCCTTTCTCTGTGATATCTCCAGCCTGTGTCAAGTTGACACACAAAACTAGACAGTACAACATCTATACAACGTAATGCTACTTCCTATTAAAAACAAAGATATCATAAAATTTGCAGGGAGATGGATGGAACTAGAAAATACCATCTTAAGTGTGTTTTCTACAACTAAATCTTTATAGTTTTATTAGAGGAGAAAACTTTGCATATATCCTAAAAAACACTGCAATCTATAACACACAAATGTGAGCCAAGCTGTCTTAGGTGGCTTTTGCTTGTGTTTCATGCACCACTTTGGATGTCATGTGCAGTCCTGAGTGTACACGACATGATGCACTCAAAACAGATGCTGAACTGAAGTCACAAGGTACAATATAGGAAGGCACAGCAAGCAGCCACATGGGCTCAGTGTGCTTGATTTAGGGTTAATTTTTGGTCACTGTAAGTTGGAAAACCTTCTATTGTTGCCGTTTTTGTGACCTCCCACATTTAGATATAGAACCGCATATAGAGTCTCAAGGCACAGTTTGGAAGCTGTATTTGATTATATTGTTTCTGTGCCACTGTTTTGAGGAATCTGGTCTAGTATGCCTTTCCAGAGCATAATATATTATAAGCAAAGAAAGTCCAGAGAACACAAGAAAAATCACAACTTTGCTACGTTGTGTGTAAACTCTTATTCTTAAGATGAATTTGATTGTCAATATGACCATTGTTCTAAATTTAAAGTTTAGGGATTAGTTTTGAGAAGTACAGTGTCCCCTTCCCTGAGACATGTAAAATGATTATCTGAGAGTCTCCATGGAAATAATGAGACCCCAGAGTAGAGATTATTTCTACCTTCTACTTATTTTGTACTTTGCAGGGATAAAGAGAATGGAAAAGTCAATGATAGTAAACACAAAGACTCAAATAAAGTAAAATACCTTTGTGTACCTCGTAATACATCCCTAAATAACAGACCTGATGAAAAGGCAACCTCATTCCAGCACTATAACCCATGGGCTCATATCTGTTTTCTCTATTTGAACCAAATGTCTATGATGACCAGTCAGATGTTGCTTCCTCACCAACCAGTAAGGCATGCGTGTTTCTGGATGAGGAGACAATAGTAATTGCCTTGGTAATAATCCCAGCATCCTGAACACATCGAGTGGCATCTGGAAGACAACATTTAGTGTTTGTTTCCTACCACAGAGATCATTCCATGGCCTGCAGACTAAGTCCCTCTTGACTTGTTTATCTGTATCCTGCATTCTCTTTGCTTTTCCTCTTTAATCTCTTCATCACAGCATTGACAGAGGAACACAGGCACTGCCGAGATCAAACGCATCAAATGGGCAGTTTTGATTCTTCTTTTTATTTTCCTTACTTTTCATCACACAAGAACATCCAACCCTCAGAGGTGCGGGCTGCTGCTCTGCTCAGCCCTGCACGGTCTGTGTGCTGCTTCCATATGGCTGTAACTCCGAGTGCCTTGGCCATGTCTGTAGTTTCTGTGCTGACAAGTAAACATTTTAACAATAAAGCCACCAAGTGTTCCTACTGCAGAGTCCCTCAGCACTCATCCTGGGGTTTATTCTCTTGTCAACCTGCAGCATTCTGTCACTTTTACAGCCTGCATTTTTATAATCTGATGTTATTATCTTTAGCCTGTGTAGAGAATGAAAAAGAATCAGCCAAATGCTCACAGACTATAATAAACTGTTGTTATAAAGGCATTTTTATTAGTAATTGCATGGAGAAACACGTGATTCTATTTTAATTACATGTCAAATGAACTAATGAACTAATATAAAGAAAGGCTCAATTCCCATACAGAGTTCTTTGGGTTAAACTGTTGAACTTAACAAATTGCCAATTTTACTATTTTCTATGTATTTCATGTATCCAGAAACTGTACAGTAAAATTAAAAGACAAAGAACAGAATCTGACAACACAAGTTTGGATTCATTCATCTCAAATCTTCATGCACGCAATTAGTTCTAAGTAAGAGAGTGAGATTACAATATGGCCAGGGAGTGGGGTCTGAAGACAGCTGGGATCAAACCTAAATCCAGGCTTCTAAGCGACAACTAGTGATTTGATGCCACTTAAACAAAGGTTTCAAAATAGGTTCTTCTCTTTAGTATCTGAACATCTAAAACCATTTCATCCCACCAGCAGCTCCCCAGTAACATCTTCCTCAGACAGAGCACTGAACTTAGTGCCCTCAGACTCAGTACTAAATGGCTTCATTGCCAGGAACGTCAATCTGCATTCAGTAAATGAGATAATCCTATTTTCATTTGCTTCTTGAACTGAAAATTCATAATTGGGGCTTCTCTAAACTTTGTAGCTTTAAGCTTCAAAGGAAAGAAAAATAACATGATTTCTTTAGCTGTGTTAAGAGTGCTATTCATCCTTATCACATTTGAAAGAGGCTTCAGCATAAATTGTCCCATAACAACAAGGAATATGCCTATTGAGAAGCCATCCATATTTCAACCCCAAATACATTTACCTCCCTTAATTATTTAGCAAGCTGCTAAGAAGTCAGGTGTATGTTAAACACATTTGGCTGAGTCATATTCTTCCTCTGAATGACTTGAATTAAAAATTTAAAGCTGTATGTAACCACTTGACAAATTTGAGCTAATCTTGAATTTGTTTTCCCTGCATTTTTAACTTCCTTTTTGAAGACAGCTCACCATTTATTATACAGCATTCACAACTCACATTCAGTCTACACAAGAGAAGCCTGGCTCCCAGGGAGGTCAAGTGACAACCATAAAATCCTAATCCAGGGGCGGGCACAGCTATGGGCGAAGTGGTGAATGCAGATCCAGGACAAAAAACAAGCATCTCCAAGACGATACAAATCTCAAAAAGTTTTTAAATCTCAATGAATTTGCTCATATAGTAATAATATTTTTTTTGCTCCAGAACCAAATACATTAATACCAGACATACAAGCAAACTGAAAGATAAAGTCCTTGAGTTTAAAAGGCTAGAGAATAGCATACCAGTGGTAGCACTTGCCTTTAATCCCAGCACTTGGGAAGCAGAAGCAGGTGGATCTCCGAGTTCATGGCCAGCCTGGTCTACAGAGTGCGTTCCAGGACAGCTGGAGCTACACAGAGAAACCCTGTCTCAAAACAAACAAACAAACAAACAAGCAAGCAAACAAACAAAAGTCTAGAAAATTCTCAAAGATGATCCCAGTTCACTGGGTGGCTTGACTTGCCATTTACCCAATAGAGGACTGCATAGTTCCTCAATTTTGTCTAATCTCTAGAGCTCTGAAGGTCTTCAGAATGTGTACAGTATTAGAAAGGAAGACATGAAATATGGTGCCATGTTGGAAGTGTGCAGATGCACAAACACACACATATACACTTTAAAAGAACTCTAACATAACATTAGAAATGGATAGAATACATGGAAAACCATCTCATAATTAGAAGGTGTCACATGCATTTACAATATAAGCAACACACAGATTCAGTATTGTTCAGCTGTCTTAGTTTTATTTTCTATAGCGCTCTAAAATTTTCTCTGGCTAACCTAATGCATAAACTTAACACTGTCTCAGAAACATAAACCCACAGTACGCTTGTTAACAAGGTAGAACATAGCCTTCTGGGAAAAGCAGAACTTTAGGCTGTGTTCTCTGTGTAGAAACCATTCCATTACAGTCAAACAGGACACTGCCCCTAACCTGGCCTTCTACCCTCCAGAAGGGCCTCCACAGCTGTGACCCTTCCATCTTAGCATTTAAACACAATGCTATAGCTATTGTGGAAGTGATCTTTCTGTCACCAGATCTGAGTATGGTCACAGTTTAGCTTCACCTTGATGGTAGCCTTTTCAGAATTTCCCACTGAAGAGCCTCCTATAGATTCCCCGGTATTCCAGTGACACTTGTGTCCCTGCCTCTATCCCCACCTTTCATGCAGCAGAAGATCTTAATTTACCTGCTTCTATCTAAACATAGATGATCAGCTCGAAACCATGAGTCACACCACTAAAATAGACTTAATGAATACTTTGATTTTTTTTTTTAATGGAAACAAAGTCCCTTAGGAGAATGCAGGTTAGCTCACAGAAACTAGGAAAACAAAACAGTGGGCAGAAAAGGTCAGAGCAGAGCCTAGCACACACTAGAAGACGCCATTCTGCCGCTGACATCATAGCTGCAGTCACTGTAGCCCTTAGTGCCTCTTGGGCTAGGACTGCTTTCCATAGTCAGACATTTAATATTGATGAACCACACGTAGACATGAAAGAATGGGGTGAGGCACAATCAGACATCATACTCCCAACTCCTACTTTGTGCATGGAAACATACTACCCAGCCAGAGGACTGATCAGTGCTCGCTCCCGAATCCTTGAGGGAGAACAATGCCTTGGTTACAGGCTTTGTTCTCTCTCATGCACACACCAGCTCCATCAGTTCTGACTTTCCAACAGGAGGGAGAGGAAAGGTCACCCCATCAACTGTGTGTGCAAAACAGCTTCTGTCCATCCTTGAGGTTGAAGAGGAAATTGAATTTTACCATTTCCCATCTAAAATCTACTTAGTAAACCATAGTCCCAATTCTGTTTCCTGATAGACTGCATCTATGCATTGGATTTTCTTCTAGAGCAAATCTTTTGGAATCGTAAAACTAATTTGTCCATCCACACGCCCAGTTTAGAAACAAGCACAAGTGTGCAATGTTCCCCATGCCGTCTGACTGCTCGGAGAACACAGCTTTATCTCCCTAATGACTGCACTCCTCAGTGTATTGCTTAAGTTTTTGGATTAATGAGTAAGCAATCAAATGTGATTTTAAGACATGAATATAACAAACATACTATTCATTTATTTTGACAAGTATTTTAATTTATGAGACTTGGCTACAAATACAGCAGCTAATTTTGTAAAAGGGGGAAAAAAGAAACCTCTGCTTTTAAGACAACCCAGCAGCTCTCAAATAAACCTCTATGGAAAATTATAGCAAACCCAGAACCTTTTAAAGAGAATGAATTGAGAGCTCCTAGGGGTAATAAAAACCAATGAATTCTTACAACATCCTCAGACATATCTAAGATGCCTTACACACATGTGAGCTGTGTGAATGAATGCTCTCAATAACACTTGGAACATCCTAGCAAAATAGCTCAGTGCTGGCCTGAAGCAGGTGCAGTGAGCATACCTGTCCCTGGGCCTATCATCGTAGTTTTGAAACACACAGATTTTGGCAGCTTTCTGTGCCCTTTATGTGTCCCTGTATCTCAGGCCTGTGACCCCTCCAGGCAGACAAGGCAGTGATCATAGTCCAAACACAGAGATGGTCACGCCTCTTAAAAATGAGCTAGTGATGAAATGGTACTGAGTTTGGTCAGATTCAACAGTCAGAGAACTGACTCGTTACCATGTATAATTTAGCACACTGGCCCAAGTACTGGCTGACTGGGCTCACGACACATCCAGGTCCGATGACTTTCTACCCTCTCTACCATTTCATGACACCATTTCATGGAAGAGATCGAAAAGGTCAGCATGAGCCTGGCTAGGGGACAAGGAGGCACTTCCCTTCCATATTCCATTTGGATTCAGGCCTTCCTTGTCATGGGTGACAAGCCTTTGAAGCTGATATTTAAACAGATTAACAGTGCATTTGTAGGTGGGTTTGGCTGCTGAAGTCTCTGTGTCTGAGCGAGCTAACCTTTCCTCTAGCTCCTAATTGCCCGCCATCTCCTTCGCTGGAGATGATGTGGCCAGTCCTGCTGGGATGGCTGTTGACTTAGGGAACATCTAAATGTCACGATTTGTAATTATGATTGTGGGTGTATCAAACTCACATCGAATGAGGCCTCACTAATTGGGGCTGCAGACAACCAGGCTGGAGCCCTGCCTCTTTCTCGGTCACAGGTGGTTTGTTATCCCTAACAGGAGTTACATATTAGGTTCTGTCTCTGCTTGCACAGTGGTAATCTTTGAAAGGTAGTAGTAAGTTGGAAGCTTCTAAAATATATTCTCTAGGCATAGAAATCATGATTCAGTTCTAAAACTGAAATGTATTGTCTACACTTATGGCAAATAAAGGAGCTGCTCTGATGGACCCCTGGAGCCAGGCTGCAGTCTCACTGGCAATGATGACTTTCTAACAGCAGTCCTCAGAGTAATATTTTCAGACCTACAGACCACTTTGGCAAAAGTTGAACACTGCAACTTGTGGCTCTATAGTTTCTAAGCAAAGAGGAACCAATATAGAGGCAACAATACATGAGGTCACAGTCAATTTCCTCAAAAATTGGGTAATAGGTATATCTATGAGTGTTGTAGAAATAGTAAAAAAAAAAAAAAAAAAAAAAAAACAACAACAACAAAAAGAAAACAAAACCAAAACATCAACATAAGGTTCAATGTTAGAGGGGTCTCTACTGCACTTACTTTAGCTTCACCTGTGTGAGTGCACATCCATGCATTTACATACACACACGCGTACACACACATACATGTCATACTATGAGACATAATTCATGCTGCATCAGTTATGGATTTTATTCTGATATTTTCAATTATAATTTTCTTATGAGTAATTTTCTCTAATTATAATCTATAAAAAATGAACAGAATTTGTGACTGAATATGTTATAATGTATTCAAGCATATCATAGATAATTTAGCTATTTTCCCATCCTAGACACATGAAAGTACTGGCTGTTTTTACAGCGTACCTGTACTGAGTGATATTGAGTGATACCGTTTTCAATCACTACTCATCTTGCAGATGAAATTATATGTTATTTAATGTTAAATTATTTGATTACTATGGATATTAAAATAACTATGAGCTATTTTTATTTCCTTGCAGTGGAATATTTGTTCATACCCTTTATCCTATTTCATTTTTAATAAGTTAACATGTATATAAAATTTTATTTAGTTTTTTTATATTTGTGAATTTTTGTTTCTTTGCAGGTTTATGATCTACATGTTTTCATTACATGGTATTCCATTCACTAAATATCCCTATTAAATCTTCAAAGGTCCCTTGTAAATAGCCACTCACCTGGAACTAGTAATATTTTATGATGGCCAAGCACTAAAACAATGTTGGTTTCATTTAATTTATGGTTTTGATGGTCCCTTAAGAGCGAGCAGGTGGGAAATAATTTGATTGATGGGCCTTTGGTTTTTAGATCAAACATTCAAATTCTAAACAAATACAGACGGATAAAGGGCATTACAAGGAAGACCTGCACACACAGAATTCTGATATTTCATTGATGACCTAATCCAAATGTTTGCCCCTATTGTCTGTAAATTTGTTAAGCTGAAATTGCACACAGCATACTCTCGGAAATGGATCAAAGCTGGCCACAAAATTCATTTCAAAAATCTTCTAGTTATTCAAAGATATTTTTTATTAGTCATTTGTGTCTCCTGAGGAGGGGCATTTAATAACATTTAGCCTGCCTTCCTCAACTGCTTCTAGGCCATAGACCTTATTGATGCAGCTGTCCTATGTGAACAGATTCCAATACCTTGAATTAGTAAGAATCAAAACTTCTGGAAAAGCCTCAAGTCCTTAACTCTCATCCAAGTCTTTGCATTGCTGATTAGATGAAACTGGTCATGGCCCCTGGAGCTTGAGCCAAATTTCTCTGTTTTATGGAAATGTTTGGTTCTAATAACAAATCTCGTCTTCCACCTCATTCTACTCTCACATAAATTTCAAAGGGAATATTAATTTGATTTGCAAAATGTAGGTAACATACAGGTTGCTTCCACTCAATAAGAAGACATAAATTTCCACATATGTAGTTCATTAACAACTAATGATTTGATGAGCAAAAAAAATGCAGAAACTAAAAAGTGTATACCCAGAATCATCGTGATCTGACAATATGAACCTAACAGGGTAATGTGGCAATGAGTTTGGAGATAGAAATAGAAGAATCCAGTGGGATGTGTACAAGCTTCACCGCCACTTCAAGTGCTATGAAAGAGAAGGGATCAACTTGACTGAATAACAAAACTTAAGTTTCAGCCAATGGATATAATTTGCTGTGAAACAGGTGATAGCCACATGCCAGATCATGTAACACACCATCAAATCCATGGATCATGAGCTGAGGACAGAACATCTAAGGACAAGGGCATCAGAAATATGTAGAATCCATGTTCAAATCCTTTAGGACAGTTAGCTGTAGAGGATTAAGGCAAGCTTGAAGCTTGCTTGGGCACAGAAGCCCGAGCAACTGAGCAGAACACCTGCCCATGAGGTCCTCCCCGTGTGAGCCATGTGATCGCACACTCTACTGGTCCCCCAACCAACCCTTCTTTGCAATTTGACTTTCTTTATTAATCTCTCCAGAAGGAGAGGAATTCTGGCTAGTGGTTATGGAATATCCCATCACCATGGCTGGGTTAACATATCTATTTATAGCCTCAGTGACTGCAGTGGAGTTAGAGTCTTTGAATCAAACAAATGCAGAGCAGAGAGAAGGAAGAGTCTAGGACGCTGCAGCTCTGAGGCCTGGGACGAGGCTTGTAAACAGACCTTCAATGTAGACACCCCTGAAGATCTCGGCAGAAAGCTCTCTAGTCTCCCATGTGCATGTCTAGATTATATTTAGTCACCGAAAATGTTGCAACAGATTAGAACACTATTTAAGTAAAAGGGAAATTCTGGGCTGTTTTTGTTTCAAATTCAATGCAAAGGCTAGCCTCTAGGAAAGGTCCTAAAGAATTCATTCAAACTTGAATTCAGTATCACATGAATTTAGGAATACAGACTCATTTATTTTTTTTTTTATCTTTTTTTTTTAAATTTTATTTTCTATATTCTATGTTTACATTCCAAAGGCTTTCCCCTTTCCCAGTTCCCACCCACCATAGTTCCCATAGTTCCTCTCCCCCCCATCTGTTCCCCAATAATTCCCCCTCCCCCCTCGGTTTCTTTACTAAACTGGAAGCAATCTTTACAGGCCCAGGGTCCTCTCCTTTCTTCTTCTTGGGAATCATTTGACTTGCTATTTGTGTCTTGAGTATTTAGGGCTTCTGGGCTCATTAATATCCACTTATCAGTGATTGCATTTCAGGTGCATTCTTTTGTGATTGGGTTAATTCACTCAGGATGATATTTTCCAGGTCTAACCATTTACCTACAAATTGCATGAATTCATTATTTTTAATTGCTGTGTAGTATTCCATTGTATAAATATACCACATTTTCTGTATCCATTCCTCCTTTGAGGGATATTTGGGCTGCTTCCAATTTCTGGCTATTATAAACAAGGCTGCTATAAACATAGTGGAGCATGTGTCCTTATTGCATGCAGGGGAATCCTCTGGGTATATGCCCAGGAGTGGTATGCCAGGGTCCTCTGGAAGTAACATGCCCAATTTTCTGAGGAACCGCCAAACTGATTTCCAGAGCGGTTTTACCATTTTGCAATCCCACCAACAGTGGAGGAGTGTTCCTCTTTCTCCACATCCTCGCCAGCACTTGTTGTCTCTTGAGTTTTTAATCTTAGCCATTCTGACTGGTGTGAGGTGGAATCTCAGGGTTGTTTTGATTTGCATTTCCCTGATGACTAATGATGTTGAACATCTTTTAAGGTGTTTCTCGGCCATCCGAATTTCTTCTGGTGAAAATTCTTTGTTTAGCTCTGTGCCCCATTTTTTGATAGGGTTATTTGGTTCTTTGCGGTCTAACTTCTTGAGTTCTTTGTATATATTGGATATTAGCCCTCTGTCGGATGTGGGGTTGGTGAAGATCTTTTCCCACTTTGTTGGTTGCCGTTTTGTCCTTCTGACAGTGTCCTTTGCTTTGCAGAAACTTTGTAATTTTATGAGGTCCCATTTGTCGATTCTTGATCTTAGAGCATAAGCTATTGGTGTTCTGTTCAGGAACTTTTCCCCTGTGCCCACGTCCTCCAGGGTCTTCCCAAGTTTCTTTTCTAATAGTTTCAGTGTGTCTGGTTTTATGTGGAGGTCCTTGATCCACTTGGAGTTGATCTTAGTACAAGGAGATAAGAGTGGGTCAATTCGCATTCTTCTGCATGTTGACCTCCAGTTGAACCAGCACCATTTGTTGAAAAGGCTATCTTTTTTCCACCGGATGGTTGTGGCTCCTTTATCAAGGATCAAGTGACCATAAGTCTGTGGGTTAATTTCTGGGTCTTCAATCCTATTCCATTGATCTACCTGCCTGTTGCTGTACCAATACCATGCAGTTTTTAACACAATTGCTCTGTAGTACTGCTTGAGGTCAGGGATATTGATTCCCCCAGAAGTCCTTTTATTGTTGAGAATAGTTTTAGCTATCCTGGGTTTTTTGTTGCTCCAGATGAATTTGAGAATTGCTCTTTCTAGATCTATGAAGAATTGATTTGGGATTTTGATGGGGATTGCATTGAATCTGTAGATTGCTTTTGGCAAGATGGCCATTTTTACTATATTGATCCTGCCAATCCAGGAGCAAGAAATATTTTTCCATCTCCTGAGGTCTTCTTCGATTTCTTTCTTCAGGGACTTGAAGTTCCTGTCATACAGATCTTTCACTTGTTTGGTTAGAGTTACGCCAAGGTACTTTATGTTGTTTGTGGCTATTGTGAAGGGTGTTATTTCCCTAACTTCTTTCTCAGCCTGCTTGTCCTTTGAGTACAAGAAGGCTACTGATTTGCTTGAGTTAATTTTATAACCAGCCACGTTGCTGAAGTTGTTTATCAGCTGTAGAAGTTCTCTGGTGGAGTTTTTTGGATCGCTTAAGTAGACTATCATATCATCTGCAAATAATGATACTTTGACTTCTTCCTTTCCAATTTGTATCCCTTTGACTTCCTTATGTTGTCTGATTGCTCTCGCTAGAACTTCAAGTACTATATTGAAAAGATATGGAGAGAGAGGACAGCCTTGTCTAGTCCCTGATTTTAGTGGAATTGCTTCAAGTTTCTCTCCATTTATTTTGATGTTGGCTACTGGTTTGCTGTAGATTGCTTTTACTATGTTTAGGTATGGGCCTTGAATTCCTGCTCTTTCCAAGACTTTTAGCATGAAAGGATGCTGAATTTTGTCAAATGCTTTTTCAGCATCTAATGAGATGACCATGTGGTTTTTTTCTTTTAGTTTGTTTATGTAGTGGATTACATTGATGGATTTCCGTATATTGAACCATCCCTGCATTCCTGGAATGAAGCCTACTTGATCATGGTGAATGATTGTTTTGATATGCTCTTGGATTCGGTTGGCAAGAATTTTATTTAGTATTTTTGCATCTATATTCATAAGAGAAATTGGCCTGTAGTTCTCTTTCTTTGTTGGATCTTTTTGTGGTTTAGGTATCAGCGTAATTGTGGTTTCGAAGAATGAGTTGGGCAGTGTCCCTTCTGTCTCTATTTTGTGGAATAGTTTGAAGAGTATTGGTGTTAAGTCTTCTTTGAAGGTCTGGTAGAATTCTGCACTAAAACCATCTGGTCCCGTACTTTTTTTGGTTGGGAGGCTTTCTATAACCCCTTCTATTTCTTTAAGGGTTATGGGACTGTTTAGCTGGTCTACTTGATGCTGATTTAATTTTGGTATTTGGTATCTGTCTAGGAAATTGTCCATTTCCTCCAGATTCTCCAGTTGTTTTGAGTATAGGCCTTTGTAGTAGGATCTGATGATCTTTTGAATTTCCTCTGTTTCTGTTGTTATATCCCCCTTTTCATTTTTAATTTTGTTAATTTGGATACTATCTCTGTGCCCTTTGGTTAGTCTAGCTAAGGGCTTATCTATCTTGTTGATTTTCTCGAAGAACCAGCTCTTGGTTTTGTTGATTCTTTGTATGGTTCTCTTTGTTTCTGCTTGATTGATTTCAGCCCTTAGTTTGATGATTTCCTCTCTTCTACTCCTCCTGGGTGAGTTAGCTTCTTTTTGTTCCAGCGCCTTCAGGTGTGCTGTTAAGTTGCTAGTGTATGCTCTTTCCAGTTTCTTTTTGGAGGCACTCAGGGCTATGAGTTTTCCTCTTAGCACTGCTTTCATTGTATCCCAGAGATTTGGGTAGGTCGTACCTTCATTTTCATTGAAGTCTAAAAAGTCTTTGATTTCTTTCTTTATTTCTTCCTTGACCAGGGTGTCATTGAGTAGAGTATTGTTCAGTTTCCATGTGTATGTGGGCTTTCTGTAGTTCTTCTTGCTATTGAAGACCACTTTTACTCCATAGTGATCCGATAGGAGACATGGGATTAGTTCGGTCTTCTTGTATTTGTTGAGGTCTGTCTTGTGACCAATTATATGATCAATTTTTGAGAAGGTACCGTGCGGTGCTGAGAAAAAGGTATACTCTTTTGTTTTAGGATGGAATGTTCTATATATATCTGTTAAATCCAATTGGTCCAAAGCTTCAATTAGTTTCACTGTGTCCCTGTTTAGTTTCTGCTTTCCTGATCGGTCCATTGAGGAGAGTGGAGTGTTGAAGTCACCTACAATCATTGTGTTAGGTGCGATGTGTGCTTTAAGCTTTAGTAAAGTTTCTTTTACGAATGAGGGTGCCCTTGCATTTGGTGCATAGATGTTCAGTATTGAGAATTCTTCTTGGTGGATTTTCCCTTTGACAAGCAGGAAGTGACCTTCTGTGTCTCTTTTGATGACTTTAGGTTGAAAGTCGATTTTATCTGATATTAGAATGGCTACTCCAGCTTGTTTCCTGGGACCATTTGCTTGTAGAACTGTCTTCCAGCCTTTTACTCTAAGGTGGTGTTTGTCTTTGACACTGAGATGTGTTTCCTGTATGCAGCAAAATGTAGGGTCCTGTTTCCGTATCCAGTCTGTTAGTCTGTGTCTTTTGATTGGGGAATTGAGTCCATTGATATTAAGAGATATTAAGGAATAGTAATTATTACTTCCTGACATTTTGGGAATTGTTATTATTATTTGTATTTGAGTGGTTCTCTTCTTTTGGGTTGGATGAGATGGGGTTTCTATCTTGTTTCTTCTGGGGTGTTGTTTCCCCCCTTGTGTTGGTATTTTTCCCCTATTATCCTTTGTAGGGCTGGGTTTGTAGATAAGTATCTTGCAAATTTGGTTTTGTCGTGGAATATCTTGGTTTCCCCATCTATGGCAATTGAGAGTTTCGCTGGGTATAGTAGTCTTGGCTGAAGTTTGTGTTCTCTTAGGGTCTGCATAAGGTCTGCCCAGGATCTTCTAGCTTTCATGGTCTCAGGTGAGAAGTCTGGTGTAATTCTGATAGGTCTTCCTTTATATGTTACTTGTCCTTTTTCTCTTACTGCCTTTAATATTCTTTCTTTGTTTAGTACATTTGGGGTTTTGACTATTATGTGACGGGAAGTATTTCTGTTCTGGTCCAGTCTATTTGGGGTTCTATAGGCTTCTTGTATATTCATGGGCATCTCTCTCTTTAGGTTGGGGAAATTTTCTTCCATAATTTTGTAGAAGATATTTGCTGGCCCTTTAAGTTGTAGATCTTCATTCTCATCTATCCCTATAATCCTTAGGTTTGGTCTTCTCATTGTGTCCTGGATTTCCTGAATGTTTTGGGTTACCAGCTTTTTGCATTTTGCATTTTCTTTAATTGTTGAATCCATGGTTCCTATGGTATCTTCAGCATCTGAGATTCTGTCTTCTATCTCTTGTATTCTATTGTTGATATTTGCATCTATGACTCCTGATTTCTTCCCAAGGTTTTCTATTTCCAACATTGTCTCCCTTTGCGATTGCTTAGTTGTTTCTACTTCTGTTTTTAGATTTTGTATGGTTTTGCTCAGATCTTTCAGTTGCTTGTTTGTGTTTTCCTGTAATTCTTTAAGGGATTTTTGTGTTTCCTCCTTTATGACTTCTACTCGTTGACCCATGTTCTCTTGTATTTCTTTGGGTGATTTTTGTTTCTCCCCCTTATTGGGATTCACTTTTTGCTCTATATTCTCCTGGATTTCTTTAAGTGATTTTTGTGTCTGCCTTGTATGGGCTTCTAGTTTTTGATCTATTTTCTCCTCTATTACTTTAAGAAATTTATCTAAGTGATCCTCAATCTGCATCTTTACCAGTGATTTTAGATCTGAGTCTTGTTTTTCTGGTGTGTTGAGATATCTGGGATTTAATTGTGTTTGTCTTGCAATGGCTTCTAGCTTTTGATCTATTTTCTCATGTATTACTTTAAGAGATTTATCTAAGTGTTCCTCTATCAGCATCCTGACCAGTGATTTTAGATCTGAGTCTTGTTTTTCTGGTGTTTCGGGGTATCCAATATTTATTGCTGTTGGGGAACTGGGTTCGGATGCCGCCATATTGCCTTGATTTTTGTTAGTAGCGATCTTACGTTTGCCTTTTGCCATCTGGTTAACTCTGGTGTTAGTTGGTCCTGTAGATACTAGCTGGTGCTTGACCCTCCTGTGGGGTTGTAAGGCTATTTCCCAGTGACTGGGATACCTGAATCACTGTCCTGCGGGGGTCTTGCTCACAGATTGCTGACAGGTGGCCTGAGTCCCCGAGGTCTTAACCTCAGGATATCCCAGGTATTTGGTTCCGCCTGTTGGGCGGCTGCTCTGCACTGCTCCTGCTCAGGGTTTGCTGTCTGATATCCTGTTTCCCCAGGGGTCTTAAAGTTGGGATATCTCAGTTATCTGGTTCCGCCTGCTGGTCCCAAGCTGCTGGGAAGCTGGCTGGGTCCGGTTTCCAGCTTCCCTGCCACTGGCTGGATGGGAGGCTGGTTCGGCCTCCGGCTGGGTCTGGGTACCTGGCACACTGGCTGACTCTGGCTTCCTCACCACCAGCTGGACGGGAAGCTGCAGGCAATATGGCAGCTGCCTGCAGGGAGCTCGGGGTCCGCCCCGCGCGCGAGTGCAGAGTGCACCCGCTATTCTGTGCCCAATTCCCACTCCAGGCCTGAGTCCCCGAAGGTCTTAAGCTCGGGCTGTCTCGGGTACCTGGTTCTGCCGCCGCAGCCGGATGGTTCTGAGCACCTGGCACGCTGGGTGACCCTCCGGCTTCCCCACCACCAGCTGGGCGGGAAGCTGCAGGCAATATGGCAGCTGCCTGCAGGGAGCTCGGGGTCCGCCCCGCGCGCGAGTGCAGAGTGCACCCGCTATTCTGTGCCCAACTCCCACTCCAGGCCTGTGTCCCCGAAGGTCTTAAGCTTGGGCTGTCTCGGGTACCTGGTTCTGCCGCCGTCGCCGGATGGTTCTGAGGATGGTTCTGAGCACCTGGCACGCTGGGTGACCCTCCGGCTTCCCCACCACCAGCTGGGCGGGAAGCTGCAGGCAATATCCAGACTCATTTATTTATGTTTCTACCTTCCACTCTTTACCACTCAATACCTCCCAAGCCTTGGCATCTACCAGGACTCTTTCCTAGAACTCCCAGGGGCAGGGAGCCTGAGTATCTCAGGGCAAAGTTAGCTTGCTTTACTCTTTAATTGTAGGAAAGTTACTAAGCACCCCCTAGCTTCTGCTTATTCATATACAAAATAATGAGACTGACAGTGGCTAACTTTGAGTCTTTGTTCCTAAATGCTTCTGTCAGATGACATTACCCTCCCCACTCATCCACCAGGATGGATTTACACCAATTTCTATGAAATGAAAGGGGGAAAGCTAAGAAATAAGAGAGTTCACATAGCCCGTAAATGATAAAGCAGGAGGCATGAGTCACATTTCAGCAACTCATTATTTTGTGCCATAATCAAGGGGTGATGTGTTACACCATGGATGACTTAGCACAGTCACCCAGGGAAGGTGTCCCTTTGATACTGGCTATCATTATAAATGCTTATTGCCACTATCCTCAGGATCATCTTTATGAACAAACATCTTATTCAACTTTCCCAATTTAAGGTGTTTCCTGGACAATATATAGACCCTAAAGAGTGCTTCCCAGCATCCATTTAGTAAATGAATTCACCAATGTTCTAATAAAAACACACAAATTCAACTTTAAAAAAATTAATAACTCCAGTTACGAAGAGTATTTGACAGAATTTTGAGCCAATGATAGATGGGACTTACAAAGCTCAGCAGAGTGAAAATTTAAAAATTTAGAAGTTTTCGGCAATAGTTTGCACACAAATTGATTAAACACAGAGATATGTAGTATTATTCATAGGTACACCTCCAAACCACATGGATGAGAAGATAATCATGAATGTTGGTTTCACTGGACAAAAAAGGGATTAGACACTAATCAGAGCCCTCTTTCATTTGGAACCTGACGCTTTTGCCCACGGGACATTGATATAGAGATTAGGAGAAATAACTTCCATTTTACTAGAAACACAGAAAATTCAGCTAATAAAAATATAGCTCCAAATATAACTCGTTTTCAACTCATTATTTCACAAGAACATCTCTGAAGTTGGAAAAGGAGATGTCTACCATGACTGGAAAAGCTATATATCACTCTCTCAGAAAGTAGGAAGAGGCTTCTACAGTTAATCAGCTTAGAGAGTCTCCAACCTATAACTTATTTTTCTTCTATAGACAAAAATAAAAATAAATAAAGATTTGGAAACGTTTCTGTAAGACATGGAAGAGTACCAGGATCAGCTAAGATAAACACATTTTTTTCATAACTTCTTGAAGTCAATGAAAATGACATCATAAAATGACACACACACACACACACACACACACACATCTGTTCTTTTTGGACCAAAGTGAACAATTTCTGTAAATTGCTGGGGCAAATACACTGTGAATGCGGCACCCTGAGGTGCATGCTTGACAATGGATTTGGAAAACCCCATGACAAACAGTGAAGTATTGCAGAACATTCTGAGGTAAGTCTGTCCCCATTCCTTCCCTCCTTCCCTCTGTCCCTTCTACCCACCTTCTTCACCTCTTCCCCATGTCCAGTCATGACAAGTCTCTGGATGCTGGGGGAAAATTGTTTTAAATGTGCTCATAACAGGGGACCTTTGGCAAAGGTGAAGCCATTTATCTAGAATAATCCAAATGGAAGTGTGCAGGAAGCACATGATGGGACATGCGAATTACTCTCAATTAATGCAGCTAAACCTGACAAATGCGAGTCGGGCATCACACACTCTGACAGTCTTGCTTCCAACTCAAAGGGGGAACATCATTTACTTGTAGCTGCCACATACTGTATTCTCACTAATTTAATAAGCAGGCACCATCTCTCTGGCTGTGAAAATTTATGTTGGTCTTTGGACAGGTTCGGCTGCCTTTTAAAATCTAGTGGTCTGTGACCATCTAGGGCTTTAGCCAAAGGGAAAATGACTCTATAAATCCTCAGAGGCTGTCTAGCTTTAAATTATAGTTTGAAGGCTTTGAGACTATATGAAAGGCCTTTGAACAAGAAAGATCAACAGAGATGCTCAGCAAAGTGTCCTACTTTACAACAAGAAACATTCTTCAATTCCTCAAATGGACGTACATGGTCAGATATAGGCTCTGCAGCTTCTGCAGGAACCTTGATTCTTTCTCCTTTTTTTCCTTATTTTTAATTTATATGAGTACACTGCACCTGTATTCTGACACACACTAGAAGATGGCATTGGATCCCATTACAGATGGCTGTGAGCCACCTTGTGGTTGCTGGGAATTGAACTCAGGACCGCTGGAAGAGCAGTCAGTGCTCTTAACCACTGAGCCATTTCTCCAGTCCAGGACTTGATTCTTAATTCTGAGATTTGATCATGTTACAAAAGAATGCAGCACATTACAATACAAAGCAGTTTTTGATACAAAATATGATTATTTTTCTCTTGATATTCACAACACAATAGACCTTCATTATATCATCAACAGAAGACAAGTTATGTCATTTCTAAGAGTGACATATCATTTATTGTTAGGGCTTACATTATTTTTTTAATTTTTATTTTCTATATTCTATGTTTATATTCCAAAGGCTTTCCCCTTTCCCAGTTCCCCACCACCATACGTCCCATAATTCCTCTCCCCCCAACCATTGCCCAATCCTCCCCCCATGGTTTCTTTACAAAACTGGATCCAATCTTTTCAGGCCCAGGGTCCTCTCCTTTCTTCTTCTTGGGAATCATTTGACTTGCTAATTGTGCCTTGAGTATTTAGGGCTTCTGGGCACATTAATATCCACTTATCAGTGATTGCATTTCATGTGTATTCTTTTGTGATTGGGTTAATTCACTTAGGATGATATTTTCCAGATCTAACCATTTACCTACAAATTGCATGAATTCATTATTTTTAATTGCTGAGTAGTATTCCATTGTATAAATATACCACATTTTCTGTATCCATTCCTCCTTTGAGGGGTATTTGGTCTCCTTCCAATTAGGGCTTACATTATTAGGTCTACTTCAGTCAGCCAATGTGACATTTCAGAACCTCTCAATCTTAACAGGCAAAGAAAAAACATATAGGGATTAAAAAATAGCTATCTAGTCTAACATATTAACTTGAAGGTTAGAAATAAGTTTCAAAAATTAAGTGTAAGTTAATAATAACACTAAATAATGGAATGTTTCCACATATATATGTATGGTCCCAAGATGGCTACACACCCAACTCAACATGAAGATGCAAATTTACTTTAAACATTGTGAGGGTTTTTTTCATCATTTTCTATAGTCCTACTGAGTAGTTCCTGACCATGAACACTGCAGATAACTTCATGCCATAATGTCAAAAGATAAAACACATCTTGCTCTCTTAACCCAGACTCAGGTTGACAGCTTTAACAAAGCAACAATAATTCACATATCACTAAGCAGGTCCAGAGTCTTATTCTCTAAGACTCCTTCATATCAAACTAGAATCTATCAGGTCTTTTCTACTCTATACCATTATGAAAAAAAAAGTGGTGGTCAAATGAGACTATACTGCACAATTAAACAAAGAGGACTATAATCCATTACTATACAGATATAAAAAAGAAAAAAATTCCTTCCTTAATCAATAATTTGGCCACTGACTCTGGGATGAGTCACCTCATGTGTCAACATGAGTATATTACATGGTACCCATTTAGTAAAGTATATCAGTATTGAGTATGTTCGTGAATTGTTTCAAGATTAATACTTGACTGAGAAGACTGAGCAAAGCATGCTGATCTCCCCAGCCAGAGATCTTCTAAGCTGGTGAATGCTAAAGAGAATAAGAAATCAGGTTCAGAAAGAGCAATTTTCTTCTGTAATTATGAGATAGAACATTCATCTTTCTGCACCGTTTAGCCTCAGATGAAACATGCTCTTTAGGTCTCAAGCTGTCTGGCTATAAGGCTGGGATCTGTATATTTGCTGCCTTTTTCCTCAGGCCTTCAGCTTGTACTGGAGCCACACACTGACTCTTCCTGACCTCCAGCATCTTAGATGCAAACCTTGGGACTTCTTAACCTGAAAATTAGATAAACCAATCTCTTTTTATATCTGTCATCTATCTGTCTATCTATCTATCTATCTATCTATCTATTATCTTTCCATCCATCTATCTGTACACAGACACACATACAATGTATACATACATACAACATACAAACACAAATACACATGGGTGTACATACATAAACCTCCTCCTTATTTCATTTCTTTAGAGAACTATGACTAATATATGAATAATAATGACATGATTCAAGAGTCAGTCAACTAGCAAAATTAGAGTTTTAAATGACCCTCATATGTAAAAACAAAAAAGTAGTAAAATGTTTGATATAATTATGTGTAATATATAAAATAATGAAATATGGAATTTCCAGAGTAGAGTTTAGTAGTATGAAAAATGGAAAAAAAATTAAATCTCTGCAGACACAAAGAAAGAAAGGAGAGCTAAAGGGATCATAAAAGTAGGTACTGAACGACAGCAGGCATTCCAGCCTGAGCGTGCCTCAATGGGTGAGAACAGTCAGCTGTCTTTATGAGCTTTCTGTGAGAATGTAGGTGAAATGCTCCAATCTCTTTGGCTGAGAAACATTAATTTGCTGTACACGCCAATCATCATATTAAGAATTAAAGATCTACCTCAAGATCCTTTCAAATGAGGAAAATAAAGAGTAGATTAATACTACTATGGACAGAATACAGGAGATGACTGCAATGGGCATGGTCCAAAAGTTGGAAACAGGTACATGACTTATCTGATACCTTATATCCTCTATGCAGAAGACACAGAGGGAAAACAGAATTGCAGCCGAGCCCTAGTTAGCATAATTTCACAAAGTAAAAGTTCTGGGAAACACTTCAAGACAGGAAACAAACAAAACAACCTGCACACAAAGAGGAGAGCAAACTGCAAACTGCAATGCCAACGAGCTCTTCGGTTACATTTAGAATACATGCTCTTGGAGGCTGTGTGGAAATGGAATAGAACCCAACCCACCTGAGAGGAGAGAGACAGAAGAAGGTAGAGGCCTGGGAGTTTCCTGACTCATGGGTCTATTTCTGAATATTTGACATAACCCATGCTTATAATTGTTAGACCTTAATTCCTAAGAATAAGTCTCCAAAGAAAGCTACCCATTTTTTCAGCGTAAATTGATATGGAAGACATTTTATTAAGTTGGTTTCCTGTGTCCAGCATTCCTGCACCACCTGTCTTTTCCTTCATTTACAGGCTTAGGTAACTGAATCATCACCCCACAAGGACTGTTCTTAGGGGTAGGAGTCATCAAGGAGAAGGTTGGCTATGGAAGAGGAAGATGTTGGCAGCTGCTACTGGTGAAGTCAGATAGATACGTCAACATTACCTTGGGAGATGTGGACTTTCCAAAACAATGCTTGCTTATTTTTTACATTTATAAATCTCTTGGCTATTTTTAGTTAAAATAAAATACTGAGTGTCAAATGTTTATACTAGAACAAATACTTAAATTTCCAAAACATAAACAACAACAACAACAAAATAGCTGATTATGTGATGGAATGTCAGGCAGAAGTGCTTTGGTTGCTCAGCGAAAACACCAGACTAGATCCAAGGATTTGCTCAGTCCAATGGGGCTGTGCCAAGGAGGTGGGAGGGGTGTCTCAGCTCACAGTCCCGTGAGCAGCCTGCCAGGGAAGCTGTCCACTGATGAGTGCCTGTTCCTGAAGCACCTCTCTTTTCCTTCTCAGGTGGCCTGAAGAATCCTCTCGGATGGTCACTCCCTCTACAGCGCAACTCTCCCCTGGATCCCCTTTGTGGATCCCCTTCTGCACTGCCTCCCTCCAGAGGACCACAGTGAAAAGCATCCTGCTTTCTCCTTCTCCAAAATTCCCATCCAGAGCTGGGTTTTAGTCATGCGGGGCCACTGCTGTTGCTCCATTGGACTGTGCTCTGAAGTGCCTTTCACTTCCTCTCTTATGCTCAGAACAGCTTCTCTGGGCTCATTGTCTAGTTTCCTTCTTGTCTTATAAAAGCCAGCATTATAAGCACTCCTTTGCTTAATTTTCTGTAGATTTTAGGCCATTGAGTGTGTGGCTCTTTTCCTCCTTTGCAGAATTTCCGTGTGCATTTCAGAACCAGCCATTTTATGCTTTAAAGGCCTCCAAACATTTTCACTAATGTGCAGTGCAATTAAAATGAATGCTTGGAATTCCAAACTGGCAAACTCAAGGACCCCTTCCTGTAGGTGATCCTGGTTTGTTCTACTGAGGCACAGAACTCCATGTGCTGCTTCCAGAATGTGACAGTTTGAATGAGAAAGACCACATAGGCTCATATTTGAATGCTTAGGGAGTGAGTGGCCTTGGGGGGAGGGATGGGGCATGGCCTTGTTAGAATAGGTGTGGCTTTGTAGGAGGAAGTGTGTCACTGGGGATGGGCTTTTGGGTTTCAAATGTCTAACCAGTCTCAGTGTCTCTCCCTTCCTGCTGCCTGCTGGTCCAGATGTAAAACTATTGTCTCCTTCTCCAGCACCATGCCTGCCTTGTGCTGCCATGTTTCCCGCCATAATGATAATAGTCTAAAATTCTCACTGGACAAGATATTTGCAACATTAACCCCAGATAAATGTTTTCCTTTAAAAGAGTTGCCATGGTCATAGTGTCTCTACACAGCAATAGAAACTCCAATTAAGAGACACAACTCATACCTTAGTATACATGGCACCAGGTTTGAGAGCATAGTCCTGAAACAGCCAGTACATCTAGAACCTACAAGCTTCTTGTCCAAGAACAGAAGAAGTAAGGTTTGATAGATGGGGTCTTCCATTGACCTTCATTTTGAAGAAATGTTTGGGTTTGAGAAAAGCAGAAAGAAGCCATACAGATCTGTAGAAATCACTAAAACATATTTTTATAATGCCAAAGGGAATTCTAAAGAAGGATGATTTATACAAAATGTTTTCTTTGAAAGTAAAAGATTCAGACTTGGATTAGCAGAAACTCAAAAGTCACTCCCTGAGAATAAGGGAAGAATTTTTTTCTGAAGGCTGAACCTTTTCTACCAGTTTTGAATCTCATCACTGTGGGTCACAGGATTATTTCCCATAAGTCACCGGTGACCAGCCTGCCCTTCATTCTTGTCTTCCTTTTTATTTTTATTTCCTAAAATTCTGACCTTTAGAAGAAAAAGTTAAAGTGTTGGTAAGACATCCAAGTCTGTGGAGAGTGAAGAAGGTTTTCCTCCTATTCTGTTGCTCTCTTGGGAAGAATGTCAGTAAAATTCTGAATTCAGAAATGATTCAGATGTTCAGAAAAAGGCCTGGGATCCCTCGGAGGACTATCAATAAATCAGCACACAGAATCTGGTAGGTTTATTTATCTGACTGAAACTAAGGAATTTGTACTAAATCACTACATATTTGAAATATTGGTTCTCAAATGAAATATCAAAACAGAGAGAGAGAAAAGAAAAAAATACCTTGGCCTGACATCTTAATGCAGCGTTACAACAAAAACACAAAAAAGTAAAAGTTACATTTCCAGAGATAGTCAGCATGAGTGAACACAAGAGAAAGCCATTTTCATCTCCACTGCCTGCTTCAGCAGCTGGCGTCCAGTGCATGCCTTCCGACTGCTTTCCTTGTTAAAGACTGAGCTACATGTTAAGAATCTGGCACAGTTCAACTGTGCAAAGGAATAATTACTGATTAACTACACTGTGTTTTTCCTTGAGTATTTGGACAGTACTTAAAGTTAGCAAGAAAACAACAACAACAACAACAACAACAACAACAACAATGGAGTATTAATTGAATGAGAACTAAACAATGATCGAGAGGCGATCACTAAAGTTCTGGGCTCCTGTTCACAGACAGTCCAGTGTTAGATTTGACATTTAGAACATCCTCCAGAGTACGGGTTTTAAAGATATATAGATGCAGGAAGTTTGGGTAAAGGGGACTCTAAAGTAACCAATGGAATTTAGTTCTTGAAGAGCACACATTATTTCTCCCACACTCTCCACTGTCCCACTCATCATCTACTGAATCTAAAATGCCACTGACTGGGGGGGGGGTGCAGGGAGTCAGGGAATAAATCTTTCCAGAAAATTCCCTTTAAATGGAATCAAAGGTTAAAAGACCCACTTTGGAAGCCCTGAAGCACAAAGGACTCCAATATTACCTTCAGCGATTTACAATGAGCTTTAATTTGCCCATTTAGAAAACCTGATTTCCTTAGGAAAGGTGCAGCTGTAATAAATCTTGTCCTTCTAGAAAGTCTAAGTGGCACAAACAAAACAAAACCTTACTATCCATGTGAGCATTAACTCGTTTATGCTAATAACCATGCTGTTAATTAATTTCTCTGGGCATTAATTATTATCCTAATAAATTAAAGCATTACAATATTTAATCTATCGTTATTGGTAGAAACAAAGTTATAAGAGTGTGTATGTATGTTTTTTCCTTGAATTAGAATATTTAACCCTTACTCTTCCTTAAGTTTTCAACTCTGGATGGATTTTAATTTAACTACTATGCACTCTAGATTATACCATATAAACTTCCAGATCAAAGACAAAATTCTAGAAATAAAATCATAGGAATCCTAAGGCTTATCAATGACTAAGATGTTAGTTTTCAATTCTCCCCTTAACTGAATACAATGTGTGACATTAAACGTTTGCTACTCAATAAACTATTTGAGGTGATTAATTTGGTATCGTGTGTTTTTAAAGCTATTCTATATTTTTTCACCATGAGGTTACTTTTCTCTGTTACAAATTCCTTGAGGCTGATTACTCGAGGCTTTGTTACTGAGCATCCCTGTATAATGAGTTATATACCCTGAATGCAGCTGGGAACCTTCCTGAAAACTTGACGTTGTGCTAGGGGGCTGTTGTGCCTATGTGTCTCCTGACAGTGTTCATAAGCTTAGGCCAACCGACTAATTTCTACACTTTTAGGAAATGATCTAGTCATGAAGGGGTTCTACCCACTTATGTCTTCAAACATTAGCTGTTCCCAAAACTCCCAAGTGATGCCATTTCTAGCGTTGCTGTTAGTAATCTTCAGTATCTCAGAGTAACCTCTAATGACTATCACTGTAATGATATTCATGAATATGAACCATAGAATCAATTCTCTAAACTTCCGGACAAAATAACACAATATGAAAAAGAAAATCAACTCTCAAGTTACTTAATTAAAATAATGGAACAATCCACATTCTGCTATCACTTCACTGTCATCTGTCACCATTACAGGCTAGAGACTCCAGTGCACCCCAGAAAACTGTCACTACTCTCCAACTGGCCTGCGTAACACTCAGATCACAACCTACCAGTAGGACACTATTACATTTCCTAGAAAGGAAACGGGGACTGTATTTTACAGGAACATGTAGTAACCGCCTGAGAGCGGAGGCAGAGCTCTTTGTCCTACAGCTGGCCTGGTGATTAACCTGCAAGAGGCACTGAACACTCCAAACTGTTCTCTGAACCATCAGTCTTCCCTTATTGCCTTTCGAGGACACCATGCTGTGAATTAAAAATGCCCTTAAGCTCTCCACAGAGGGTGGTTGACCCGCCCCTCCTGTGAATGTTTTCCATAGGTTCTGTGTAAAAGCAATGCTTGCCTTTTTGAGCTCTGAAAAAAAATTGGTTGACACTTCAGTTTCTCTGTGTTTCTGAGGTAAAATAGCATGTTACACTCTTTTCAGGAATATTGGAAAACCAGGATTGTAATGGCAGCTGATGGGCATTTGGGGCCCTAGCAGTCCAAGAAAAGCATGCTGGTTATGAAATAATTGCCTGGCAAAAAATAGCAAGTTTCTTTCATGTTTTGTAAATTTCTGATGAATGGCAGGGCTTCCCTGAAGAAGTGCTTTATTATTGTCAATAAGCTACTAGATTCTAGTTATAAAATTTCACTTAAAACTTACATATGAATAACACTGGAATTACATGCTTCCCTTGCCTTTTAAAGACACCACAAAGAATACATTACTCAGTGCTTATACACGAGCTGTTAAGTTACACACAACTTTCAGAATTCCATCTCAGTATCTCATCCAATGACCAAAATGGATGAAATCCTGTTGCAATAGATTATTTCAATTTCTGATATGATTTAAATACCACTAAGTTGTTTGGTACTAGAATAGAGTTTTTAGAGTGCAATCTTGATTGCCCTGCTATTTCCTAAATTTTTAAGCAGAGACATGAATATAAATACTGCCAAACAGCATGCTAAATTCCACCACTTGTCCCCGAGCTATCTAGTCTACAGCAATGTCTCTGAATAACAACTCTTCTTCTTCTTCTTATAAACAGTATATCATGCCTTTAAAAACTTACATTTAGCTGGGCAGTGGTGGCGCACGCCTTTAATCCCAGCACTTGGGAGGCAGAGGCAGGCAGATTTCTGAGTTCGAGGCCAGCTGGTCTACAGAGTGAGTTCCAGGATAGCCAGGGCTATACAGAGAAACCCTGTCTCGAAAAAAAAAAAAAAACATAAAACAAACAAAAAACAAAAAAACCTTACATTTGCACTTGGGGAAAAATATCAGGCAATGAACAAATCTTACCTGAGGGATCTAAAAAATATGATACTTAGACAAATTCTCCATGTGGGAAATCAAATTTGGTTGAGAACTTAGTATCTTATAGTACGTACATGTTTAAATCTTGTATCAGAATAAGGTCTATTTAACTTGGGGAAAAAGTAAGAAATAAAGAGAAAGTCTGCAGTGGTGACAGAAACAAGCAGAGCATTTCGAGACATTCATGTGGAGTAATATTAATTTTCCTAATGAGCATTAAAGATGCCATTAATGATGTTTTGCATAAATTTCAGGCTATCCATCATGTGAACATGGAGTCCTTCTGGAGCTAGGATCAGATCTAATTTCCTGTGTGTGACAAACCATCCAAATCTATAGAGTTCATGTGTACCAGCTGGAAGTTCACTTTTTCCTCACAAGTTTGCCTGAGATCTTTGTCAAATGAGCATTGCATGATGGGAATAAGCAGAGGCCAGACCTAACGGGCCCACAATAGGCCAGAGGAATGCTTATGGGTTCTGTAATTTCCAAGTGTGATGGAGAACCATTGAGTGAATGAGAGTTTTGTAGAAAAGTGACATTCAGAGGCTTCCTGCCCATTCAATCAATATTTCTACTTTCTTCTTTTAAAGTTTAAACAATCTGGGAAAAAAAAAACCCAGACTCATTCCCAGTCACTAGGCATAATTCCCTTGTACTCCTTAAAAATTTGCCCCAAATCCTTCATTATGAACACTTTGATTCCCTAAGCATCCATCAAGGGGAAGACTCATAGAGTGGCATTGTATAATTACAAAGAAGACCCAGGCTTTATTATCTCTTTGCATTAGGACCTACATTTGAATACTTATATCTTAAAAAGAAGGACAATGTTTACCATCCTAGTTTCTAGTAACTGCAGTATTTTTTAAATGATGAAGGAGTCATGGTGGGGTGCAGAATACATACTCCAAAGTCCATAGATAATGAAAGTAACCTCTCACCTTAGATCTTGGCCACTTTCACCTGTAACATCGTGGATAAGATCCCAGAGCTGGTGACTACTGCATGACTTACTGGAAGCCCCAGTTGGAAACATTTTACCACTATGCCAAGACTGAGCTGGTCCCCTAAACCCCTGCATGAAAAAAATAATTCAAAGTGCTAAAATGGTAGCTTCAAACAGTTTACAATTAAAGAAGATATAGTGAGTAGTTTGGGGGCCACTGAGTGTAGATATGGTTTTTTGTTAGGGAGATCATAGGCAAAGATGGCATTGTTGGCTATGATGTTGAAGACCAATCTTCAACATTTGGTTTTTGTTTGTGTTTTTATTTAAATGTTCTTGGACCATGTGTAATGAGACTGCTATCTGAATAAAATACTAGCATCAGGGTGGGGGACGAGAAGAAAGTAACAGCCTGGTATTTTGCAGGTGATCTGTAATGGTTGAGCTCTATCACTCTAGGAGTAATGCATTGTTTACAAACTAGGGATGAAGAAAAGCACAGAAGAGTACATCTTCAGGTACAGGTGACAGTGACAGGCAGAGAAATCACCAGTGTTTCCAGTGAACACATTGCAAAAGGCCTATCAGAGATATTGGGAAAGAGAGCTCAGAGGCAATTCAGGAAACAACGTGTCAGTTATAGAGGACAGCTGTGTGTCCTAGAACTCCAGGATGGCCATCTAAAAAGGTATCAGCCAGATGCCCTGGGAAACAAGGTGATTAAATAGTGTCCTACACAGGTCTCAATTCAGCAACATTCTACTCTGTACATATTTACTAACACGTAAGACATCCACAAAATCCAGTGAACAATGTATCCTTAATAATAAGAAATACTTTAATTGCTACATTAATGAAAGAAATTTTAAAAACTCAGAATAAACTTCTAATCAGATATGATTTTCCCTTTATAATTCAGACTGGCCAAAACCACCAAAGTTGTCCTGCTGTTTGAAATAAAGAGGTTAGAGGCTCCACTGAAGTCATCAGCTCACGGCGGGTTCTGTGGCTTGAGTGATGTGGCTGAAGAGAAGGAAAGGCCGATTTCCACCGCAGCCACACCCCGCCCATCCAGCACCATGGATAGTCAGAGCAACAACCAAAACCTTAAGTATAAAGAAAGGACAAGATTAAGTCTACAATCCATGCTTAGAAAACTAACACAAAGGATCAGGTGATCTTACAGGAAAAGAAACTGTGACAGAAAAGGAGTATAAAACAGTTTCTGTGGACAGAAGGGGGAGGCAGCGTAGCTGGACGAAAGGACCAAGGACACAATATCAGGTTATAATTAAGCAACACAAAACAAATGAGTCTGCCTAAATGAGGGCAAGAGGGCAAAAATAATAAGATCTACTGGTCACCAAGTTATACTTCATTGTCAATAAATCTGTGGTCAGAACAATTAAATCAGCCTCGTCTATTATTAAATCAATGAGTTACAAATATATATTGGAACCATTATCATGGGAAAACTTTGATGGATATACCCTTCAAGTATTTTGCCTTCCATGAAGTAGACTTAATATAGACAGACAGACAGACTGACAGACATACACGCGCACATAAACACACACACACACATACACACACACACACACACTACCACAGCCAGAATTTATTGCTTCAGAAGAACGAGATGGCCACACAGGAGACCATGTATCACAGTTTCATATAAAAAGGAGCAGGGAACATTCATCATAATAAAAAAGGCACTGAGACTAAGTAATAATTTCATCTATATTTTAATGAGAATATATACATGTGACCTTATTATAAAATTTAACAGTTGACTAAAAGGAGGCATTTGCTAATTAGTGGACACTTTACTAAGGATAGCTTGGTAACTGACCAATACTGCATGTTTTGCTTTATTGGATACCATTTGCAAACTAGACACTTCAAGATATATGCATATTTCAAAACTACAAGGATGGTAAAAACATGAGCCCCTAGGATCCCACAACCTCTCAAAGCTGATTCAAAAACCACAATCCAGTAAAATGAATTGACATGTTGTCACCTTAAAACACCACACTCTTGCCTTTACATTATACTAAATGTATTTCTAAATGCTCAGGATATATCTCTTCCCCTTAGCTAATCTTACAATAAAATGATATTATGTAATTAACAGCATGACAATGATGGAAACCTATGTCACCAGTAAAAAATCTGGAGGCAAAGTGACTCAGAAGAGGGAGAAATGGTGCAGGATCAGGAGGTCTGTCTTCTTTCCCATAGGTGTCACTCATTAGGCTTTACCTAAAACAAGCCATTTACCTGGTTACACTTAAGCTTCTCTTTCTTCAGCCATCTGCCTTATACTAGGAATTCTGTGACAACTGGCAAGAGTGCCTATAAAAGTGCTTTGAGGTCACAAGAGAAAGACCACATAAATACAAGGTAGATTATTCTGATTATGCGGAACTATCAAGCGGGGTTTTGTGCAGGCTACAATTATAAAGGAGAGTAATCCACCGTGGCAAAGGTAATGCTGTAAATGATGACCTGTGTCTTTTGAGACTTATCTTAGACAGTTGTAGAAGAGACAGACGGAGAAGCAAAGTAGCTTCAAGCGAGATGCTGAGCAGCGGTGAGAGACGTGAGCTGCAGCCCCGGAAAGCACAGGACGCAGAGCCAGTATTAAATGTAGGCTTGAACCAAAGCCACTAAAGAGTGAACTCTGACAGCTTCTAATCCACACTGCAGCTTAGCAACCCTGAGCAGCATTAAGAGCAATCTGGGGCTTTGCAGTCACCGTCATTATTTCTATCACAGTACATGTTTCTAAGAAAGGAACCTAAATCCCCCAAATATCGCTTCCAAGATAACTGTTAATAAGTCCTACAAAAGCATTTTCTAGAAAATGAACAAAACATTTAATAAAGCCACACTTCATTAGTTAAGCCTCCTCTATTTCCAATTACCAATATTCTAATCTGCCTACATTTTTATTTCTTAATTAAAGTTTCTCTGATCTATCAGAGTGTCATCAATTAAAATCAAATGTAAATTAATCGTGGCTTTGGATCCCTACACCCATACACAATTTTCATCAGCTGGTATCGTACTCCTTGCGAGTCCCTGGGTAGGTTTCATTTATCTACAGCTTGGAAAGTAATTTAGCTGCAGGCAGATATGTTAAGTGTGCATAGAAGCCTTCACATTATGTTAACGTTCATGATGAAAACATTTGTTGTTCCTGTCCTCAATACTGTCTTTGCAGACACCTTACTAAAACTGGTCTTCAAAAAAAAGTTTTCCTAACACTTTCCTAATTGTTTCTCTAATAATAAATAAATAAAATGTATTCTCTAATGACCAAGTTATTTCAAATTTCTATTTGCTACCATTTGTACAAAAGAATATTATTTATTTGCCTTTTCACTTGCCAAACACATTTCAGAAAACCCTGAGATGACCACATACAGGATGAGCTACAGTCAAGGCTTAATTCCATCTCACCTTCCTTAGAATGGAGCAGTAGCTACTCATGAGGAAAATACTTTAAAGATAAAACTAAAAAGACATTATACCTACTAGCCAATGTGTGGAAACTCAGTCAGGAAGCTGAGGCAGGAGGTATCCCTAGTTTGAAGTTAGGCTGGCCAGCATAGTAATGTTATATTCGAAACAAACTAGCAAGCAAACACAAAACTTAGAGACCATTACTGACAGATCTGGGAAGAAATTTAAGTGGAAGTATTTCACTAAGGGAAAGGGGAACTTGAGAACATCATGGTGATTTTATGGATGAAAGAAGATCATATGGAGGCAATGACACCACCATTAAAGGCATGAACAAGGGCAGGAGACTTACAGTCCAAATCCGAAACATAACCAAGCTCTGATTTTTTTAAAGGGACATTGAAAGTGACCAGATGAACAATTTCTACATGCATGTCTCTATTGAAACTGAAATGCCACCTCATCACAACCCACTGAAAGGCTGGGTTAGAAAAAGTTCTATGGATGCTGTGGGAGGAGCTAGTCTTCCAGCTTAAACAGACAAAGACTACACACTAAAGTTGCACATCCAAATGAAAGGATGCTCAGTACATCCTGCAAGTGGTATTTCTACAACAAGGAATAGCATGAAAAAATTTGAAGCTATGCCATTTAATACTGCTTAAATAGTATAGCACTGAAACAAGCAAGTGGTGATTATGAATATCTAAGAGTCATGCATTCATAGGCATCACACACATGACTGTGCTGCTTTTTAAAAATTCATCAGCCATACTGGTATTCCTTGCCTCCTGTCCCTGCCTTAGTGCCTCTTTATTGACTGAGCAGCAACTAAGTCAAAACAGGATATAGCTAACTTAGTCAGTCATTGGGCCAGAGACTGAATCTGTAAGATGAGTCAGATTTGTAGTATCTAAAGCCTTTCAAAGGCTAGAAACCTTGTTGATTTTGTTGATTTTCTTTTTTCCCAATGGGAAAAGTAAAATCATTATAATATCCCTAAGCACTTATGTAAGAATACAACTTAATGTAAGTTATAAGTTATAATAGGTGAAAGTCAAAAGATGCTTTATATCAAATGGAACTAGGCTATAGTCCAAGACAGGGAGACATAACTGTGTGGGTCATTGAAATCCACAAAGTAGCATGCCCTTTAAAATTATGAAAACAATACTTGTTGTCATTATGAAACAATATTTGTTTTCTTTTATTTCCAAGATTCTAGGGAACCAAAATAGTTATATAACTATCTTAGTGAACTTTGGATGATCTAGTAAATTAAATTTTCATTTAATTCACACTTAACGATTACTCTTCAAAGACTGATGACTATCCTCTTATTTCTAGAATGGAAAATTCCTCATAAAGTTTAAGGACAGAAGAGAATTTTTTCATATTTGTAATTAAAAACTTGCCATCAGTAATTTCTAACTCACTTTATCATCAATATATTAACTTCATTTAGCCAACTATAACATAACAATATTAAATTTTCCTTTAATGTGACATCACAACAAATGAGTTTCATGGATCCAATTTTTAATCACTAATATTGGCAAGTCTAAAGCTTAGATTAACTGGGGATCTTTAGCATTCAATGTCAATTAACACTTATTGTGTCCATTAGCAGATTATTTGACTGCTCAATAAAATATTTATACTGCTAAGTTTCAAAAACAATAGTGTAGCTTCTTAATGACATTCATAGTGCTATTTTGTTGGCAAATTATTTACAGAAAAATATTAGGAACAAGTTTATGTAATCTGCTGAGTCAGTTTGTTCAAACTCCATCCATAATATGGTCAGGCTAAGTTATCTTCATTTGTTCTGTTTTGTAGGAGATTTCCATCTAACCATGGAACTTAAGCTATACTGTCTACAGACTGTTTATGAATATTATTTCTAGAAAAAAAATGTTTGAGGCCCTCAAATGATTGAGAACCCATTGTCTTAGGGATTTATTTAGAGATACCATGACTGTAATAACTCCAGTAAAGGAAAACACTCAATTGGGGCTGGCTTATAGTTTCAGAGGTTCAGCCCATTATCATCATGGTGTGTGGCAGGCAGACACAGTGCTGAAAAGAGAGCTGAGAGGTCTACATCTAGATCTACAGGCAGCCAGGAGGAGACTGTGACTGGGCAGAACCTGAGCATATATAACTTCAAAACCTGCTTCCACAGTAACACACTTTCTCCAACAAGGCCACACCTCTTAATAGGCTATTCCCTATGGCCAGCCTTTCAAACACATGAGTCTATGGGGACCATATGTATTCAAACAGCCATATTCATTTTTCTTAAATACCAACTACATGAAGAAATTATCTCAGAGTCTTAAGCATATACATTTTTTTGTGCATGTTTGTGTGAGTTGTTTATTTTAAGTGGTACCATTTATTCGTAGCCCTCTTTCTGTCCTTTGCTTTGATAAATAAATTTAAGTGCTATAAAAGACGGAATTTCTTCCTCTACTTCTGTACCTAGAATGTGGTAGCACTGATATTGGCAGTTTTAAAACCAGATATTCAGAGAAACTCTGACACTGCTATAGGGACAAGGCTACACTGCTGGAGGGTAAAGGAGCCCATAAGTAAAAGCAGAGGGTCCCACCCAAACCTGGCCCAGCCTATTCAACAGGCAAGCAGTTCTCAAACACAGAGTCTAGAGCAATAGGAACACCTGTAGTAAGCCAGAAGAGTCCAGACAACACATAGACTCAAGAGCAGTAAATCAGTGTTTCTCATTTTAAGTCATTTAATTTTATGTTAATTTGTTGCATAAAATTTGTAGTAATGGAGGACAGAGGTGCTTTTATTTCTCATGTGTCTATAAAATGTAAATATTATGTTTTCTATCTATCCACATATCTCACCAGAGTTTTACAATAGATTACAAAGATTATTAAAATGCAGAAGCAACACACTCATAATCAGCCAAAGTTACTCCTCACAGTTCAAGAGACTGAGAAATCTTACATCAGGGGGCTGGTAGGTTTGCTCTCTGGAGAAGCCTTCTTTCTGGTTCATGGTCTACTCTTTCTGTGTCCACATGGTAGTGAGGTCACTCCCAGAGGGTATTTCTTCCTACTCATGGGAACTCTGCTGATCTCCTGACCACCCAATGCCCTGGCTCTACTAATCATCTATTTGCCTATTAGGAGTTCACCAGGTAAATTCTGAAGATATTTGAATATCTGGTCCATTGTATGTGTCTTAAACAACTTATAAGTATGAATGTTTTCAGTATCACACAAGATTACACTTTTTTTCTACTCTGAAGCAGAATAGGCACATCTTCTAAAATTCTGATAAGAATATTTAAAAGGTATCCCAAAAATGACAGTGTATGTAATTACAAAACTAGCGTCCAAATATGACATCCAACTGGCTATTTAGCAGTCTCCTGCCTATCCATGGGCTAGGGGATACTGTGTAGCAGTGAGAGAGCTGGCTATCCAAATCCAAAGGAAACAGATTAGAAACAGAACAGAAACTGAAGATGCTGCAGCACCACTCCGAACCCTGCTTGTTCTAGACAGAAGAGAGGAAAAGCTGTCACAAATCAAGCTGAGTTGCTGTTAGTAGCTGCTGCAGGAGCTCAGCACGGCACCCCACCAGGTGAGGACTCCTGGCTGTGAGGCCCCTAGCAGCCTCATTACCATTGGAATGAGACTTAATTAGTACAATGCAGATTCTACCTTAACTTTAAAGGGTGCTCTATTTTCCTTGGAGAACTATTTCACCTAGGGCAATTTTTAGAAGTGACTTCACAAATCCGGCAAGAGTTTGAATACACAGAAAATGCTGTTTATGTTTCGACACTACAGACTCTTAAGCTAAACTGCTATTGTCCAATTCTAAGTGACCAAAGGTATCAGAATAGACTTTTATCAATACCCAGCAGGATGAGTCATTGCTAACAGTCCCCTGATTTTCTCTAGTTTCTTTTCTGGACTCATAGTATGGGTGACAAATCCAGATACTTCCTGTTCATTACCAAAACTAAAGGTGCAAAATACTATCTGGGCATTGGTGACGGGCACCTTTAATCCTCAGCACTCAGGAGGCAGAGGCAGAGGCAGAGAGATCTCTAGGATCTCTGAGTTAGGGGGCCATCATGGTCTACAGAGCGAATTCCAGAATACCCAGGGCTACATAGAGAAACCCTGTCTCAAACAAAGCAGACCAAAACACAGAGGAGGTGGAAGGAAATGCTTATGGTCTGGTCTGTTGAGAGGTCTGGTAAGACCGAAGCTTGGCCAGAGCATTCCACGTCCTGGGATTTTAGACTTCACTCAAGTTCCACAAGGATAAGTCAAGCCTGGCTTCCACTTGGTGCAGAACTGCCTCCTGGAATGATTACTTCTCCAGTAGCCATCTTACTTAGTCACCTGGCCGGCCTTGACTCCTGTGCTCCCCATGCTCTGAGTCCTTTAGATCTCAGGAGCCCTCATGTTTTCCCAATAAATTTCTTGTTTGAGGTAGAGTTACTCTTGTTATTTGGAATCAAAGAGTTGTAACTGTTGTAATTATCACATTGCTACATGTCAAAGGGATCTGTGGAGGCTGGAGCAGGCTTTGGTTCCATCACAACTGCAAAGGTAAACAATGTATTAAAAAATAATCAATATCTCTTTTTTTCTTCCTTACAAGTAACTTTGTAACCAGAAGACATCTTATAAACCCCCCTCCTTCAGTCCCAGTATTTCCTGCTAGATAATTTACACAGGGAGCAGCTCTACCCTTTTCATTTCTTTCCATGTTTTCCTATGTACTCAGAGAAAATCTTTTACTGCTCATGTGATTGTATCCTTTCCTTTATGTTTACACACATGCACATCCAAACACACACACACACACACACACACACACACACTCATGTTTGGCATTCTGTTTCAATTTACACTGTTCTCTTCATTGAAAATCTTGCTCGATACTCAGTTTCTGGGACGTTGTCTTTTATTAACCTCATGGGCTGATTATTTCATCACTGTGAATTTCATCCAACACTTACACATCCCATTTGCATTCCATTCTCACTTATTTTAGTTTGTGAATAGTTTCAGATTTGTGTGTATAGAAACTTTTTCATTAAATTTAAAGCTTCCACAAACCAGAAACAGTGGTTTCAAATAAATAAATAAACCCAGTGTTTCTGTTATAGAATTGAGTGCACAGGTGACACCTCTGAATGATTGCTCTCACAAAGATTTTCAAGAGATATTTTTTTTAAAAAATAGCCCAGTCTTATAGAACAGGGTTTTGTTTGTTTTCAAACTTAACTTTAGGAATTTCTAGTTATGTGTATAGATGTCTAATACATAGAATTGCTTAATATAAATGTATATGCTATTAGCTTTCCAATTCTGTTTTTAGTCTTAACATTTGTTTATATATTTATTTATTTTCTTATTTGCCTGTGTTGAGTGTATGCTGCTTGTGTGAGGATGCCAGCAGAGGCCAGGAAATCCATCGGATCCCCTGGACCTGGAGTTACAGGCCTGGTTAGACATACTGTGCTGATAGGGGTACTGGGAGCTGAGCCCAGGCCCTCTGAAAGGGAAGGAAGCCCTCTCCATCCTTCAGCCGCCACTCCAGCCCAAACATCTCTATTTCAATCAGAACTACTTAGGTTTATGCAAGAAAATTATACATTTAAAATCTAAAGCATGACTAGGCTATAGAATGAGCTCAAGGCCAGTCTGGGTAACTTAGAGAGACAATATATCTAAATAAGACAATTTTAAAAAAAGGTCGGGGAGGCTAGGGATAAACTAGAGTAGAGCTCAGTGGTAGAGCTGCTTCCTTGTATGCATGAGACTCTATCTTTAACTCCTATACCGCCAAACCAACAGACAAATAAAAAAGCATTACTTATAAAACTAATGCTTTCTGGTGTGGCAGTTCCTTGGGAGGGCCAGGCAGTAACTGACCAAAGCAGATGTGTGTGCTTGGAACCAACCATCAGACTGAGCTCAGGGACCCTGGTAGTGGAGCTGACCGAAGGACTGGAGGAACAGAGGGGGATTGCAACCCCATTGGAGGAACAACTTAGACTGGCCTGAGACCACCCAGTCAGTGCTCCCAGAGACTAGACCACCAACCTAAGAGTGTACCTAGAGGGATCCATGGTTCCAGATACATATGTAGCCGAGGATAGACTT
The DNA here is from genome assembly GCA_964023405.1 of Apodemus agrarius. Classification (NCBI taxonomy): domain Eukaryota; kingdom Metazoa; phylum Chordata; class Mammalia; order Rodentia; family Muridae; genus Apodemus; species Apodemus agrarius. Next base: position 62,380,068 of record OZ030014.1, on the reverse strand, counting down.
GCCTCACAGCAATGGGAGGGGAGGTCCTTGGTCCTGGAGGTTTGATGCCCCAGCATAGGGGGATGCTGGAGCGGTGGGGTGGGAGAGGGTGGTGGGGTGGGGGAAAACCCTCATACAGACAAAGGGGAGAGGGCTGTAGATGTGGGATGCGGGGGATCCCCGGGAAGTTGGATATCACTTGAGATGTAAACAAATGGAATGATAAATAAATAAATAAATAAATAAATAACGCTTTCTTATTTGAAGATTGCTTGAAATTCTCCACAGGCTCAGACCAAAGAAGCTCCAAGTATCTTCCAGCATTCTTGGCAGTCGCACTATCAGGATGCGTTGTTTCAGACTGTCCCTGGATAGCTTTTCCTTCAGTGGGAGTTATCAGCAGTTTAATGGTCATCAGAATTGTTTCATTGCCCGGCCAAACCCCTGTGGCGGGATGAGGTGGAGGAGATGAGCTTTCTGAAGGCTGTGCACCTCTACCAGCGGCCTTTGTACTTAGTGCTGTAGTTAGATGCAGCACTCAGGTGCTGACCCAAAGGTAGACAACACATCCATACTACGCTTCTGGCGCCCTAAGCAATTCCAGGTTACACCATTCTTTAATCCAAAGCATCCAACTCTCAAGTAAAATTCTAGCTTTGAATATCTATAACTGTGGCATCATGTAAATCAAAATTATTTCCATGTATAGGCTTCTTTCATATTGTTGATAAAGTCCATAGCAAGGATCTATAATGTTTCACACAAATTACATATATATTCAATCAAAATAAGAATGAATGCTGAGAAAATATGGACTACTTCGTCACTGTTTCACAACATCTACCACTTTTCTCAATGCTAAGGAGTCTTTTAAAGACATTACTTTGTAACATTCACCTCCATAAAGAAATTTCATATCCTATATGTGTTGGCACATAACCTATACTGTTTGCATATATGTACTTTATACATAAATATATATAAATATATGTTTTCAGTGAGTAAATAGAAATTTAAAATAAAATTTAATTTAAAAATTTCAAACCTATTAATATTTAACTTAGGTTTATAACTACTTACTGAACAAACATTAAAGAAACTTGTTTTTACTTTACATAAATTGTAAGATATCAAATTTCATAGGTAAATCAATTTACATAAGTGCATATGTGATGTAATCAATTTTTTAAAAAAGAAATCATTCAAAGTGCTATATTTCCAGGGAAAAATGTTGAAAATTAAATAAAATTTTTTACATTTAATGAGTGTAATGTTTAAATTTTGCTTAATTATAAGAAAATAATTTGGGCCGCTGAAAGGACTCAGGAGCTAAAGGTGCTTGCCACGAAGCCTGATTACCTGATTTTAATCTGAAAACACATAGCAGAAGGAGAAAACTGGCTCAAACAGTGTCCTTTGACCTCTACATACACTCCATGGTACATATCCACACATACACAGATGCATGCATACATAAATACACAAACAGACACGCATACATATATATGCATGTATACACACATAAATACAGAAATAAATACAATTAAACTTTTTCCGCAAAACCTGGAAAACACATCTCACTGACTCCTAGACAATCATGTAGATATTATCTAAATTCCTGTTTCTACTACTTCAAATAACTATTGATTGAATAAGGTTCCTAAAATTAAGTACTGAAGCGCTAAACAGATTCCTAGCCCTGTGATTTACTTGCCTCTCTCTGCTGTATATATACTCTTCCGAGGTAACTACAACTGTCCCAGTAATTCCTGCTATTGACTAGGCACTTAAAAAATGACCACTCAATATATTCTACTCTGGTCACTCCTTTATTGTAACTGCATCCTTACAAGACCTGATAGTCAGCATTTCTTCACACTGTTCTCCAGCTCCCTTAGAAGGCGGCAATCCATAACCCACTTCACGAAGAAACAAGGGAAACACCTTGTTCCCTCTTTCTTCTTTCCCTGTGCTACTTCCTCAGCCTGCCACGCCTGCATCCAAGGCTCAGGCTCTAACTAGAAAACAGTTTATATACATTACTCACCCCTTCTATCTGCATGGCCAGTGTCCCCATTCCCCACCTGCTGTGTTGGTAATTGTGCACCCTTTGATGTCACACTTCACTCTTCTTTTCATACTATTGGCAAGATTCTCATTCTAAGTTTTAGATATAACCATGGCACATCTCTGCTTTAATTATATCCCTTTGAGGCCAGTGAGACAGCTAAGAGGATAAAGGTACCTATTGCCAAGCCTAATAACTTGAAGTCAATTCTCCAGAACCCACATGGTTGAAGGAAACTGTCCTGTTAGCTCCATTTGCCTGCTGTGGCACTTGTGAATCCCATACACATATGCAAAAATAAAAAGAAATCTTTTCTGTCCATATGATGAAGACTTGCCCCAGATGTTTCTAAACTGCTCTTCTGGTCTTATTTCCACAGCAGAAAACTGCTACTACTTCCCTAAACACACAATGGCCTCTTTTATGCTGTTTTGCTTTATCAGTCTCTTTTCTCCTTCTTACTCTGCCTCCTCATGCCTGTTCTGCTCCTCAGCTCCCTGTCTAAGTTCCTCCCTAGATGGGAAGCAGCCCCCTTCTCTGCACGTCTACTGAAATCCCCCCCCACATTGTTTCTATCTGAGATGATCTTACTGGAGGTCTATTGTTTGTGACCCCACTTTACTAGAAAACAGCTTATTGTTCTGTATACAAATTTCTTCACGTTGTTAGCTTCTCTTCTGTGTTTGATAGAGTACATGAACTTAGCAGCATTCTTCAGCATTAGAAATAACAACATATGGCTTCCTTTTTAATGGAAAAAGTACCCTCATTCCTTCATACATGGACAACGAATGGATGCTATTAAAAACACTGAAGGTCTAGTGAACCAGCACTGATTACATAGTCTTGGGTTTGTAAAGAGATATTCAGAAATGAAATAAAATTCATCAAAGCTTCGGAAAGATCACCAGCCGACTCTCACTTATCCACTGCACATCTGCCTGGCCATATTATCTCGCTGCTCAAGCATCATTTTTGCATTTCAATGTGGTGTTCTATCAGATTAATGCCGGAGATATTCCAGCTGCACTGCAAGTGAGTGAGTGGACATACAGGGATATTATGCATGGCTTGTATCATTGACACTGAGCAAAGGAAATGTGATTAGCACCAAATTGCATCTGACAGGGGAATCAGAAACCTGTCAAACAGGATGACATGGATCCAGTGTTTAGGAGGCAAAGGGGGGAAGCGAGGAGCAGGGCAGCCTGGCATGGAGACAGCTATAAAACACCACAGCAATGATAAATTAATTCATTTACTTATGAAAAATTAGAGGCTTCCACACACAGCTCTCATTTATAATCTTGTCAATCTGCTTGAGTAAATAAAAAGGCTCTGAAATATTAGTGGAAAACACAAGTGAGAGAAAGAAGAGACAGGAGCTGGATGCTTGGACTTGCTTTTAATTACACACACTAATCTGGAGTGCAACACAGTGGCCCTTGGAAGGAATTTTTTTTTGAGACAGGGTTTCTCTGTATAGCCCTGGCTGTCCTGGAACTCATTCTGTAGAACAGGCTGGCCTCAAACTCAGAAATCTGCCCGACTCTGCCTCTCAGAGTGCTGGGATTACAGGCGTGCGCCACCACCGCCCGGACTGGAAGGAAATTTTTATAACTGGATATATAATGCTTATTCCATTTTCATTTACGAACCTCTTTCCAGGCTTGATATTTACAGCTGTAAAATCTCAGGACACAGGACCACTGTGATGTTTTCATCTTTGAGGTGTTCAGGATATTTAAACAAAAGAAATGCTCAGTATGACCTACAGGCTCTGCTTTTGGAAGTCTCTGAGAAGGAAAGCAGAAAGGCCCATCTGGTTTCTTCTGATACCAAGTGGTTACAGTGAGGTCCTGCAGCCCAGCACTAAGAAAAGTGAGGCTCCACATACACATCTGCAGATGGCTGGCGCCCAATCAAGGCAAGAAGGACGAGCCTGAACTTTTGGTTTTGCTGTGTTCTAACCTGAAGGGGACGCTAGACACAGAGTTAGCTGGGACTTGCTGGGGCTCTTGCAGATAGTTCCAAGAAGAGCTTTCTTTCTCTATGTTGGAAAGCAGGACACTCTTTTCCTTTTTTCTCATACCAGGACCATGGGAACAGAAGCGATAAAGGAATATAGTCTGCAGGACCAATTTTGTGCTCATCTAAATGGAAGATCTAGAAAAAATCAGTGGCAGCTAAAAGGGCTCTCAGAGTTTTGGGGTTAACTGGTCAAGTGAACTTTTCTTTAAACATTTTTTTTTAAAAAGATTTATGTCTGTCTCTGTGTGTATGCATTTGTGTGAATGTATGTACATATGCATGTGCAAGTGCCCACAAATGGCAGAAGAGGATGTTGGTCCCTTGGATTTGGAATGGCATGTGTTCGTGAGCCATTCAACTTGTGTGCTGGGATCTGAACTCCAGTTTTCATGATTGATCAGCAAGTGCTCTTAATCACCAAGTTACCCCTCCAGCCCAGTGGAGGGGTAACTTGGTGATTAATTAATGTGTTTTTGTCCTGGGAACTAAACCTATAGCCTCAGACATGCTATGAAAGAATTGTACAAATAGGCTATTGGCAGAGATTTTAAAAACAAAACAAAACAAAATGAAAACTTTTGTTGTTTATAAAGCTTTAATTTTTTTCAAACATTGACATATGTATGATTTCTGAAAATAAAATCTAATAAGATATTTTTGGAAGAAAGATGATTATTTTGGATAAGAGTGCTATACTTTTAAAGTGCAAAGTCATACTGCTTTTATTAATACCAAACTGATGGGCTTCTGAGGTGCCTACTAACATACCAGATATGTACTGTATGGTAGAGCTATGCTGTTGACCTCAAACTCAGCCAACAAAACAAATGTTAGGAAATAGCATGCTGAGAGAACAAAGCCTTACTCCAATACATGCTACAGTGCTTCACTTATATGAATTTTCAAGCCAGGGAAAACTAACCCATGGTAGCAAGCTCTAAAAATGTGGCTGCTGTCAGGCCTTAGAGGGTGATGGGGAAATGATCTTCTAAGGTGGTGGCAATTCTTTTTGTCTCTATATGGCTCAGCATGATACAGACATATGCATTTGTCAAACTCTTCCAATGAGTCCCTTGAGATATTTTATAGTTTATAGTATGTAAATTTTACTCTAGAAAGATGCATAAATAATATAGAACTCCAGGTAATGTTATGCACATGCAGGTAAATTGTTTCTGGATGATGTGTATTGATGGCTTCAATTACTTGGAAATGCATTTAAAAATAAGAGATTAAAAGATGGTGACAAAAAATACATGAATAGATATGTGATAAATAAAACAGGGTGATGTGTAACTATGAAGTCTGGGTATTGAGGAAAGGAGACTACATAGAATCATTATTACAACTTTATGGTGTATAGGAAAGTTTCCCAATAAAATTGAAATGAGTGTGCCTTTATTAAAAAATGGAGCCTAACATGGCTACAGATGGCTCACAAGGACCAGAAACTCAGGAGACAGACACAGGCATGTGCGGCAACTCTTGAGCATTAGGTGCTGGAGCAGAACAATACCCCGTCACCCTGAAAGCGATATCTGAATCAGGAGAATGGGCAAATCACTGCGTCCTTCAGAAGGGACAAATGTTATGCCAGATTGCTAAACATCTACATTATCTTTTAATGTATGTGACTTTTACTTAAGCAAAATCAAAGTAAAAACTATCTTTGCAGAGTTTCAAGAAAAGCCTAGAAGGAAACGCTTCCCCCAGGTGAGCGCACAGTGAAGAACTGTGGAGATTAATAAACAAGCCGACTGCCTACAGTGTTTAAAATCCAACAGACTGCACCTTTCCTTAGGAAGGGTCTCAAAGGAGAAGTTCCAACATGCACATTTTCCATTTTATTCCACCATTTAGGCATTTATCTCTTTCTGCTTACTTTGATTTAAGAAAACTCATTCCCCATGCCAAAATGTTCATCAAATTTCAACTAAAAACAAAACAAAGTAAAGCAAAGCACCCATAAGGATATATATATACACATCACTATAAGTTTTTCCTAATTCTACAACTTTATTTTAATTTCTTTATCCAGTAAGGCAAGAACTTGTAAACTAATCTAAGATGAATGCTTTCATTATTCAAACTGAAAATTGTAATATTTAATTGGATTAAGAGAATGAAACTACAATCACTGTTAGTCATTGCCAAAGTTCACCATTAAGGAGAATAATGCCTTGTGTTAGCCAGCCTGCACAAATCACTGTAACTATAATCTCCAACGGGTTTTCTGATGCTAAAACAATTAGCTTCTATTTGAACAACAAATGAAATGTTCTGACTGAAAATGAAATACCTGTACCTGGCTACATTCTCAGCTATGGCCTTCTGGTAAATATCAGAAACAAGCAGTGTAAGCGTGCCATGTTTAATTCCCAGATTACTAAGAAAGAGAACTCTAAAGTTTATCTCAGTCAAGACCTCAACTGCAAGTTTCAGACTACCGACAGCATCCAAAGTCAGTCTCCCACTACCATTCACCATGCTCACAGCTTCCAGCACAGGAAACCACCTCATCACATCCTCTTGATAAAGACAAAGTACTTGTGTCACCCTTCATCTCTCTTTCTCTAGCATCACACATCCGAACTATCAGTTCTAAACACCCCAAATGAAAGCCACCGTTCCATAGCTCCCGGGTTACCCTACACACCTTAGGAATGGTTCCAACAATAAGAGCCTAATTTCTTAACTATCGGCTAGGGTCTATAGTATTAACCCACCCACTAACTCTGAACTAAATCTCTGGCTTTGAACAGCATCCTTTAATAGGTACTTCCCTTATAAGTCTGTTTCAAATGGCTTTCCTTTCTTTGCTCCCTACCATACTTAGTCTCTCCATCACCAGTGGCACATTCTATATTTACTTCTCTATTGTTAAAGAAGGAACTTCCCTGGTAAGATGTAAAAAGGAAGAGAAAAAGAATTTTCTCTATTGATTGCATTATTCTTTATAGCCTATATATCTAGAAAAATGTTCAAAGAATCATTGCCTCCAAATAAAAGTTATCAGATAAATGGATAGGATACAATTTGATGCATATGTGTGTGGATAGTTTCATGTCAGCTTGACACAAACTAAAATCATTCGAGAAGAGGGAACCTTCATTTGTACAAGGCCCCCATAAGACTGGGCTGTAAGCAACCCTGTAGGACATTTTCTTAATTAGTGATCAATGGGACAGGGTCCAGCCCATTGTGAATGATGGCATTACTGGGCTAATGGTCCTGGGTTCTCTAAGAAAGCAGACTGAGGAAGTCATGAGTAGCAAGACATTAAGCAGCACTCCTCCATGGCCGCTGCATCATCTCCTGCTTCCAGGTTCCTGCCCTGTTGGAGTTCTTGCCCTGACTTACTTCAATGTTGAACAGTGATATGGAAGTATAAGCAAAATAAACCCTTTCCTCCCCAACTTGCTTTTGGTCTAGCGTTTCATCATAGCAATAGGAACCCTAAGACAGTATGATAAAAGTAGAGAAAATAGTAACAACATCAAAAGTCCCAACAATATGTGAAAAGGTTTATTAATGCATATGGTCTAAAATTACAAATGAAAACATATGATATTTTCACTCCATGGAGAAAAAGAACTCCATGAACAAATGGATAAATTAGTTGTAATTACAATCTCTCCATATAGGATCTTTTTATTGGAAAAACATTTATGATTTAGATGGTGAAAATATTTTCTAATTTAGCTTTTTAAATTATTTTTTTCTGGATTATTTATCATACAAAATGCAATTATGCAAACAGAATTTTTTAATCACACAAAATACAATTATATATATGGAAAAATAATGTGAATTTTAATAAATCCCCAATTTATTCTAAGTGTAATATGCTACCATAGAAACAGGGATGCTCTGACTTTAGTCTTTCTTATGTTAACCAAGGAAATTTTGAAATATTATACATTTCCACATAATCTCTTTACTATTCCATGAATGTATCACAACCTCTCCTATATAAACAGAATTTAGTAGGGTATGAGTAGGAGAGGTAAAATAGAAATGTAATCACCTGGCCCTTATGTAACGTTTTCGTTTTTGAGATGCAGACATGTCTCTGGCTGACATCCACCTTGCTGAGGATACCCTGCATGCCAGGCAAGCACTGGCCCCTGAGCAATAGTCCCAGGATTAGATCAAAAGTGACATGGTCGTACAAGCAAGTTTTTCTGTCTTGCAACTTGATAAAGAATTCTTACATCTGTAAGTGTCCATGGATACTGAAAATATGCAAGCATGACCATGGTTTTTATCTTAGAAAACAATAGTCCACTGTCTCTGCTTCCCCAGTTACTCAAGAGCTTCTCTCCACAGCTAATTGTGATCACACAGCATTTGAAAACTCTCCTCTCCTCTGACTGAGCAATCTACGAGCGTGAGGGCAGCTACTGGACTTTCAACCAACCATGCAGTCCCATCAAGGACACTATGGGCCCAGTGCTCAGCCTTGCAACAATCAAATTCACGGCCACAAACCACAAATGAATTTTTAATTATTCCATATTTGATTTTTACAATGCTTTGAGACAAGCAATTATGAAAGGCACTTTATTTGTCTGATGTCATTAATATGCATCAGTGAGAATGAAACCACAGAAAAACCTAGTGAATATGGTATCTTGAGTATTAATTAAAGACTTTCCAAAAATTGCTGAAAATGGAGTCTTAAGGAAGCCTCAGTTAACACAGTTTCAAACATGAGAGTCTTTGAAAATTAAGTTCACGGTACTCTTATGTTTATTGGTAGCTTTTTCCATGACAGAAACCACGTTTTATTTAGTGCAATTTTAGTGACATTTCCTCCTGCATAATTCTGGGAATCTTACATAGTTTAGCAACGCTTTTAATATATATATGAAATTACAATACTAAATAGTAAATAATTATTCAAATAACTCTACTATTAAAATGTCTTCAAATGATGCATAACAAAGTAGAGGGTCATTATTACCAAAGGAATAATAAAAATATTCCTAAACTTAAATGAAATAGTTTCATTTGGGAACTTCATTTGGGAAGTTTTTCTAGAGAAAATAAATTTTCAAAATTAAAGTTAATTTTATTAATTTGATTATTTATAGAATATATCATGAAAAGAAAGTACCACAATTTAACTCAGGAGTAAAATGGCTGAGCCAAAGGAGCCAAAGGAATATAAATTCACGGGCTGGAGAGACGGCTCAGCAATTAAAGGCGAGGCTCACAACCTAAAATATAAGAAGATAAATTCATACTGGTATTTTTAAATGGAATTAGTAGACAATATTTTCCCTTTCAATTAATCTAGGGTTTTCCAGATGTGGCCACTTCCCCTAACCATGCACTGAGAAATATTGTAAGGAAACATACTGTCAGCAGTACTATTCACAAAGAACCTTAGTCCCCTGAGTCCATTCTGTCTCTAAAATGATGTGGGCAGCGGCAATCCAATAGGTGTTTCCTGAATCCTCCCTGGCTGAGCGGCTCTTCTTGGTGGAACACTGCCGTGTGAGGGTTGCATTGACCCTGTAGACCTCCTCAGCTGGCTCGCTGGAGCTTCCACCTCCAGGAGGGCATATTTGGCCCCCGCCCCAGATACATCATCTCAGGCCAATCCTCAACCCCGGTCCCAGACTGCTTCTCCCCCTATGGCCCCTTCTACCTTACTGGGTTTCTTGCCTTTCTCTGCCCATCTGTTTCTGATCCAGGCAGAAAAAGTCATTTTTCTGGCTTTCCAGGCTGGTTTCACTGGTGGGAGAACCCTAAAGGATTCTTTTAATGGCCTTTGAGCCATTTCTAGATGATAAATCACTTCTTTTTGTTTTGCAAGAGAGGGTATATACTGGATTGCCTTTCCACCTTTATACTCAGGTAGTCTGACTCCTGGTGACATTTTCTTTTTCCATTCCACTCTTTCATTCTCACGTTGGCTGTCTAAAAAAATAGAACAAAGGATTAAAATACCCACTTTCTAATAATCACCACCAACAAAAGTTTGGGTCTGTCCTCACTGCACAGGCATATAAGCTAATTTGGACCTGGAAGTCCCAAACTTTTTGGGTTCATGGAGATTTGTGTCTTTATAGCTTTTTTAAGGTATCATTAGACCATATTATATAACCAACAGTTTTATTTGATAAGTGTGGGTAGGACTGAATGATTTATGTTCTAACAACTTCTACATACTTGAGAAAATGAAACATATAAGTTGAACAAAATTGTATTTCCAACTGATTATGACCACAATTACTAATAATTGTTATTAATGACTATTTTTCAGTGCCCTCTGTGTTTTCTGCAGTGTTCTTGTTTATCACAGTTGACAGTTTGCAAATGAAACAGCCCTGGTTCCGAGCACTTGAAAATGCATTATCTCATAAAATTCTTGATAATCAGAAGGTTATTGTGACCATCAGAAGAAGAAAGATAACTCTAAAACAATAAGGCTGGGACTGAAGCCCAGAGAGTGTGACTCCGGGTTTCCAGTTCTCAGAAGTCATCCTCTACCAGCCCAAGAGGGGGAGGATAACAAGGGGGCTGGCAGTGTTTGGATGGCCTTGAGTTTGAGTTTGTAATGACTTCCAAGAACAGCTTCAGCAAGATAGCTCTTCTTTATTGGGGTAAACAAGGGCTATACCAACCTTGGATTGTGGGTAGGAGTTTTCCAGGTGAGTGCACATTATTGGCTAGGGCTGAGGTATTACAAATCCTTCATTTATAAGAAGAGGAATTCTGAATTAGGATCCTGTAATTTGGCCAAAGACTTTGTGAGTGTCTTCAGAGGTGGGTTTGCTCTGAAGCGTACAGGCTAAGATCAGGGAGAGGGTGGTCCTAACTCCTGTGGGACTCACTCCCATGGGACTTGGGACTTGGGGTGTTTGCTAATCTAACAATCTCACTCTTGCTCCAGGCTAGCTCCCCCAGTTGAACATGCCTTCATGACTCTAAAAAGCCCACACCCTTGGGGTGCCTTTTGAGTCTTTTAATAGTCAGGACTCTAGTACTCTGACTAATGAATGGATAAATTCTTGACTATAACATGATTATTATTGGGAAGCAGTAAAAGATACAAGATAACTCCTTGTTGAAGAGGGTAAGTTGCTGTGGGGACATGTTTGGGAAGTACATTCCTGCACCCTTTCCTCTCTGCTTCCTGACTGCCCTGGTGAGCAGGGCAGTTCATGCCATGACAACTGAACTCTGTCACCAGGTGCACTATAATGCAGCCCCCTTTGGGTTGTCCTCTTGTAACAAATCCAGGAGCTAACATAAAAACTGTCAGTGAGTGCTCTATGACTGTCAGGAGTAGGATTTGCAGAGTGATGAGCTGATGTCTCTCCTGTGAACATAGTATTAAATGTAATACTGCATCTTTAGAAAACATTATTTTGAGAAAGTTAAACATTTGAAAAATTCATTTTATAAACTTATGATGCTCATTTTACCTGTCAACTAAATTACCATCAGTGGGCTGAATTCATTTCCATGATAAATGATAATAGCCCCTTTGAAAGTCATCAGTCTAATGCTTCCAAACACCCATTTGTTATGGTTAGTATTCAGATTAGCCAGGTGAACTGGAGGGATCCAGATACAAGCAAAAAGAGGGGAACACACAGGGCCTCAAACAAAACAGGGACTAAGACGATGATGGAGAACAAATGAGATCTGAAATAAAAGAGAATCTAGAATGATGTTAGAGAAACATAAAAAAAACTCAAACAGGCCTCACTAATCTTAGTGTGTGTGTGTGTGTGTGTGTGTGTGTGTGTGTTAGCGTTTCTAGAAGAAATATGCAAACTTTCCTCCCATGGTTACTTAGTAATTTGATGGACTTGACACTATTCAATAGCAAAGACACTTCAAGCATCTGACAAGATCAAAGTTTTAATTGTTCTTGTTCTACATGGGCATCTCTCTTAAAATGCATTTAACACTTGCATGTTTAAAATTTGGTTAAAGAATTGCTAAAGTATACATTTTGATAAAAGATACCTTCTTGCAATGCAAAGCCACTATGAAAATTGAAGAAGAAATACACATGAACTATGAATATTTAATATAATAATAAATTCAAATTTAAAGTCAGTTTATCTTGTCAGTGTCTTTTAAAGAAATTTTAATTGACACAAAATTAATGCATATTTATAAGGTTCCCAATATGTATACACATTATGTGACATTCTTCACATTTGTCCTTTCTCTATGATGAGACTTAAAGAACTTTCTTGTATTATTTATGCACTATGCATGCTTACTCCTGGTCACCCCACTGTGCAGTGGCACATCGGAAAAATGTCTTTCTTCTGACTGTAACATACATCCACAGAGAAACCTTCGGTCACCCTCTCTTCCCCTCTACTCTCCTCAGCTTCTGCTAACCACTATTCTATTCTCAACTTCTAGGAAATCAACTTTTAAAAATTCCCAGTGTGAGCCGGGCAGTGGTGGTGCACGCCTTTAATCCCAGCACTTGGGAGGCAGAGGCAGGCAGATATCTGAGTTCAAGGCCAGCCTGGTCTACAAAGTGAGTTCCAGGACAGCCAGGACTATACAAAGAAACTATGTCTCAAACAAACAAACAAACAAACAAACAAATTCCCAGTGTGGGTGAAGTCATGGCACTGTGTAGGAAGCAGAGAAATATCTTGGCCATCTCCCTTAACACATGACCTCAGATTTTTTTTTTTTTTTGTCTGAGAGTTAGTAGTTTTCCACTGTATAGATGTACCATGGTTTCTTTATCTATTCCTCAGCTGATGGTCCCTGAAGTTGTTCTCAATTCTTCACAAGTAAGAACAGAGCCCCTGATGAACTTAGACGGGAAGGCATATTTTTAACATGGTGACTTCAGTTCTTTGGATACACACCCAGTAGTATGATCACTGAATCATATGGTAATTCTATTTTTAAGGAAAAACATTTGAAATGGCTTTTAAAAATCTTCTCATAAGTTAGTCTTTTGAAGCACTGTGTGGAAGATTAAAAAAATATGAAAAAATGATTAAAGGCTTCAACAAATTTGACCCTAAAAATATAAATTAAGAACTGGAATCAGTTCTTAATGTTTATCTTGCTTTTATTTTTAAAGTATTATATGTATAAATTTAAGATGCCACCTAAATATATTTGATATGTTATTATAGTTTTAACTTTTCCTCCAATTTTGTTGTATGTATAACTGGCATATAAAAATTGTATAAATTTCAAGCATAGGAGGATACTTCAGTGGGTGAAGTATCTGCAGAAAAAAACCAACAGGATGTAAGTTGGGGTCCCAAGACCCATACAAAAATTCATCTTTGTGATGCAAACTATAAGTCCAGGAGAAACAGAGGCAGGAGGATCTCTGGAGATCATTCACTAGCTAGTCTCACTGAACTCTAGAGTCACCAAGAGGCTCTGTCTAAAAAAAGTACTGTGGAAACATAAAAAGAAATATCCAAAGTCAACCTCTGTTCTACCCCCTCCCCCCACACACACACTCACTAAAAACCTAAAGATGGTACATATTTCAGGTATATAATATGTTTAGTAGGAGAATAAATGTGAACTAATTATCACTGTCAAGCAAATGATTTCATCTATTACTACTCAAGAGTAGTAATAGATTTCCAATTTTCATTCTTCAAGTAGATTACTGATGTATGCTGAGAATGTCTGTCTGTCTGTCTGTCTGTCTGTCTGTCTGTTTGTTTTGCCTCTAGTTGTGAACTACTGTAGGACTTGGCAAGCACCCATTATTTACCCTACATTGTGAATACCAGGAGTTGAAATGCATCCATAGTAGGTCACGGAAGGGTACAGAGTATGACGGCAGACAAACGAGAAGTTTTCTCAGACTAACAAATCTCGGCCAGAATCTTCACTGATGAAAGGAAAACTATTTGGAAATTCAGCCAATAAATAGAAGGTGTTCTCTACTTTGGGGAAATGAACTAATAAGCCTTTGACTCTGAAAGGGACACATGGACTAAAACATACAGCTCTATCATGGTTTCTGGCCATTGCTATTTTCCACATTTCCTTGTAGGTAGGTAAAGTCACTGTCACAGTGACTGGCCAGGCTGGATGGTTCATATATGGGATGAAAATGGATTGTTTAGGCTTTCATCTTAACATGGAACCACTTGAGGGTCTCCTCCCCCGACTCCGTCAGACAGCAGAAGAGCTGGGTCCCACAGCTCCTCTCGCTTGCTCTCTCACTAAGTCATGGGCTACCAGAGCACAGAGGCTGGAAGATTTAATGCTTATAGACAGAAATAAACAACAAAATGTGAATGCAAATATCCCATAAAACAAAGGGAAGTCTTAAGTACTATATAGTATTGCTGTTAAAGCCGTTGACAAACCATTAGTTGTATATTCCTTTTGCAAACCCCTTTCTTAATTGAAAAAATATTTTATTCATGAGCTCAGAGAAAACATTAATATGCCTCTTGGGAGTTAAACATCTTAGGGACATTCTGATTCTTCAAAGTATTATTTTCTTTTTTAAATTTCCTGCTAATATTTAATTGCCTCCCCCTTCAGACTACCACTCCAATAGCTTAAAAGTAGAGGGTTAAAACTATAGGGGTTTTCTTCTTGGTATAACATACTACTTGACTCCTAAACTTTCTTCTTCAGATTAATGTCCTTTATTCCTCTAACAAAAATTCAGTTCTAAAATAAAGTATAATTGGAATCATCAAGATCTAATTTTTCAAATATTCTAGTAAATCTGTATATTATATTTAAGAACAAAATAAAAATTCCTGGTATATTTTCTAGGATACGAACAAGAAGCCTTGAAGCCCTTGACAAGCTTCTTCGATTCACAATATCCTACCATGACTACTGTCCAACCAGTTCCTCTTCATCATAGGCAACGGTTAAAACATTTTTCTCACCTATTCTGCATTCATTTTCTCTGCAAACAATCTATCCATAATGCCTCACTGGTCTGATTCTAGAAATTCACAATCTTCTTGCCCAGGACCTTCTAATCATCTACCCCTGCTTTATACTCAGTTGCCTTCAATCTCATTCCCATCCAAGAGGAGTTCTCTACAGATCAAATAGCTCTCTCCTCTCCGGACACTTTAAATACCCACACCAATCTGTTACATGAGGAAAAAAATATTTTAATGATTCTAGATGCCTTGCAATGTGTTAGTTTTGTCAGAGTGAAGGATTCACACGGAGGGAGTTTATTTAGGCTCACGGTTTCAAGGAATCAGTTCATCCTGGTGTGGAGTTTGTGATGAAGCACAGCACCTTGCTTCACGGAGAGTAGCATCCAAGAGAATGACTAAGCAAACTTGGATGGTTCCCCCCACAGGGATGGAATATCCTATAGTTATATCACTCTGGAATGCCACATGAGACACCCAGAGGTATGTCTGAGTATTCTAGGCATTTCTCAGTTCCTTCAAGTTAACAATTAACCATCACAAATAAACATCCAAAGTAAATAATTAGGCACCATAAGAAGAAAAGAAAAAATTATGTTAATAATAATATATTCACATTCCAGAATATTGTATATCAAAAATGATGATCCCAAAAGCAAAATCACACATACTAATACTACAATCCATAATTGTGTAAAATTAACAAAAGTCCATCCTCAGATTTTGGGGCATAAGCAACCTCAGACCAACACTGTTAATCCCTGCTACTAATGGATTCCATAAACTTTGGAAGTGACACATTCTTACACACTAGATACACAAAGGCCATGCATTAGCCTGCATTCCTTTATGTCAGAGAGATATGAAGGGGAGAAGCTCAGGGGCCATGTCCAGTAATATGGCACCAGGGTCTTGTTCCTTAGCACTGCATACTAAATTTATATTTACGTGGACACGTTTAGTTAAGATTCAACTTAGTTTTGTGAGGGATAAAGAACACAGCATATAGAATCCCTCATTTTTCTACAAATTATTGATATGGACACTAGTTAAAGTATTACTAAGAAGGATGCAGTAACAAATGTCTGCTGGTATCTTTATAAAATTGGGTATCTTTAGAAAATTTCCTTTGTGTAGAACAGATACCTGACCATAGTTTCTCTATATAGCATATATTTTCAACTTTATTGGCATAGCCAACTGACTTTACTAATTATGTTATGTTATGTTATGTTATGTTATGTTATGTTATGTTATGTTATGTTATGTTATGTTATGTTATGTTATGTTATGTTATGTTATTCAGACAGAGTTTCACTATATGGCTTTGGCTGTCCTGGAACTTGCTCTGTACACCCAGCAAGCCTTGAATTCAGAGATCCACGTGCTTCTGCCCCCAAGTTGTGGGATTAAAGGAGTGTCCCAACATAGTGCTGCCACTTTCCTAATTTGTAATTATGACGTAAATGTGTAAGAGTGTTCATACTTGTATTTTAAGTACCTGTATAGACTTTAAATATCCCACCAGATGCTGGTAGTAAAAAATTCCCTTTGATTTTCATTTACTCAGATGCAACACAATGAAGTTCTAATGAAAGACAGAGTGACACCAAATACAAGTGAAATATAATCCATGGATGCTTCCATCCAGATCACATGGTCTCATTAGATTCTATTAGGTATTTATCTCACTATACTTTAGTCAGGTCAAATATACTACTTTAATAGACATCCCTTGTCTAGGAAACCTACAGGAAAGGGCAACAGTCATCTGTGTTCCACTGGAAGTTTTCAGTAGACAGCTACTCTTTTAAATTTATTTGACATGCACAGATAGCAGTAAGATCAACAAAGTTTAGACTAAAATATAATATTTTCTATTTTAACCCTTTGGCACCTTACCCAGCCTTTTGCCTTGTTACATGTTTCTTGGACTATTCATGTTTGTAGATCATTATACATAGCTCAAGTAATTTGTTTTAGTAAATACAAAGGGATTTCTTTGATGATTTCCCTCAATGTAAATCTTCAGGTACCATTTTAACAAAACGCTTACTCTCTCTTGGTAGACAAGGTTAAATATACTGCTAATATTTTATTACCCTGGAAGTCTGATGTGGAAGAACAGTCGTTATAGAAGTGACTCATTCAATATTCAATTTTTGTTCAATTCAGTTCAATTTCTTCTACTTGCTTTTAGTGAGAACTTGGAAAAGTCACTTATATGGAACTCAATTTCATTTTTTAAGTATGATAATTATACTTATACCCATTTAAGTTTCCTTTTACCTCAACTTTTTATGATTCAATGATTAAGAAGTCTTAACAAATATTCAACTATCTGAATTTCCTCAGAAATTATTATATCCTAAAAGTAAAAGTCTAAAGAACAAGACTTACCTGTTTTTCCTGTTTGGAAGAATATGACCAAGGAATCTAGGGGATGCCTTAGATCACCATGATGTACAAGCTAGTAACAGAACAATATTATCTGAGCCCAATGAGGGTCAAAAGAAAAAACTGTTAAAATGATTTAAAGAAACAAGCATGGGAAAGAATAAGCTAATATAGTCTCACAATAAAGGCTTAATTCCATGACCAGACATTGAGTAAAGTTGATTCCAAATTATCTCTTTTCTATGACTAATAGTGACACAGTAAAATTCTCTGAAAGAAAAATTCTCCTGCATTAGTAGTAGGTGGTTTATAGAAATTAACTGCTCTAGGAATTCTCTATCGGAGAGATTTTATAACATAATATGATTTGCCTTCAAACAAAATTTAAAAGTTACAGGTATACCTAACCAAAGCTTCTGAAGACAAAAATCTATGAGCATAGTCCTGTGGCTACAGATGTGTAGCTGGGCTTTTGGCTACTTTACTGGGTTCATTTATCTATTTCCCTTCCAACCAGCCAACACCAGGTAGGAGAGAAAGAAGCTTGGAGGGGAAACTGCTGCTGATCTTCCTAGTCTACTTCCTGCTGATTAAAGGCACTTTGGATCTTCACTGTCAGGATATCTAATTTCTTCTCTTTGTTTCTTTTTTCTGCACAACTACCAAATAAACTGTGACCAACAGCAACCACAACCCCCAAGCACTTTTCAGGGCCCTAGCATTTATGTGCTCCTAAAAGTCCCCAGAATTCCAAACATAAAACTGTCTTCAGCTGGCAAAAGTACACTCCTGCCAGAGCATGAGATAAATCATAGGTTGTGGACAATCTGAAGCAGCCCCATATCCTGTCTTGGGATTAAAATAAAACTGTAGTCACATATTATTTCTGTATTTTTAAAGGAACCAACATTCCTAGTACACAGATGACCTGTAACAGACCTCATTATTTCTTCTACAGATACTCCCTTAGTTATTAAAAAGCTTAAATACTTTCAATTTTAAAAAGTGTCATCTTTGTTCCTCCATTTTAGCCTATAAATTCCACATGGATTCCAAGGATCCACCCTAGTGACCCAATTCAAATGATTTAGTTAACTAACCTGATTATAGTTGCAATGTAAAATGTTTAACACCAATAAATACTGGAGAAAACACAATTGGGTAACAACTTCCAAAGTAAGGTCCCTCCATGGTGACAGTACATGCTGAATTCGCTCCTTTTACAATACTAGTCAGGCAGCTAATACAACTGCCAAACTGTGGTTATTAAGCAGAACAATAGTTTCCAAACTACCAACATTCAGCAAGGACACAAAAATTATAGCCTGGATGCTACACTGAGCAAAAGGAATGATTACAATAACAATCAAAATAACATGTGTTTTCTGGTTAACAAGGTCAGTTTCCCATATCAACAGTTGGCATGGGAGTTCTTTTTCCATTTTCAATGAATTTTTACACACACACACACACAGACACACACACACTCACACACTCACATAGATTCACATACAAATGCATGCATGAATGCATAGACACACAAGAAGAAGAGAGACTAGAAGGTTCTGTTAATTTCATTTTTAATGTGAAGATAGGACTAGTAACCTCAAGGTATGGAAAGAGTGGAGTCAATGGGTCACCAACTCCATAACAGAGAAGAAAGTAAAGGGCTTGTTTCCCCCTTTCTGTTCCAATGAGTTCTGTAGACATTGAAGTAATACATTTTTTAAATAGCACATAAGTCATAAAGTACTTTGCCAGGTCCCCAGTCCAGATGAGGAATGAACGTACTACTCCAGTACTACTGTGATGAGGATGCCTTCACCAGGCACTTAAGGCTGTGAGACTGCCCCACCTTCTTCCCCTGGTCTGACTTTCTTCTGGAATGAGTCCTAGCTCTTGTCTCCCCCTCGGAATCCCTGGAATATCTTAGGCTCACATATGTCCCCCTTTTTCTTTCTGCCACCACTGACTGTCATGTTAAAAATTGCTAGGTGGCTGCTACTTCCACACAAGGGCCCCAGTATTTTTCCTATTATTCCACTGAAGTAGTATTCTGACTCCATTCATTTCCTGTATTCTAAGAAAGAACTAGAAAAATCTTATTTCAGCACCTCCTCTTCTGTTTAATGTATTCTCAGAATTGTTCCACTTGTGGGGACAGACAGCCTGTCACCTGTAACAGAGCTTTCTGCCTCTGGAAACCTGAGGAAACACTCCTTAGGAACCACTCCAGAGGGTAACACCCCCCCCCAGGTGATTACATCTGCATGAAGTTTTTCAAATAGCTACACATATTAAAGCATGTTTATATTTGGATAGTCAAATATTTTCTCTGTAAATGTTGGTCATTTTTTTATTGAAAGCTTAGAAAAGCCCATAACCTATGAAGTGTTTTTCAAACTTCTGAGCCTGGAGAGGGAGAGAGCGGCTTTGATGCATAAGCAACACCTGTAGAGACCAGTGAAGGATGGGGGAAATCCCGCCGTCAGGTTCCTTTCTCCTATCCTGCCATGGTCCTATCAGACCACACGGACCATCCTGAATATCCATTCTTCAGCACAGCTGAATAGCAGCGGCTTCTGGAAATATCATGCTTGTCACATCCTGGGAGAGCTCTGGCACCATGCTCACATCTCCCCCCCCCCAGATAAAGTGGGGAAAGAAGAAAAATTCAAGTACTGGTATATAATCGGGTTTCCTTATACTATTTCTACTAATTATCCTACAATTATACAGAAATTTAGAGTTTACATGATCTTTCTAAGGGACATGGAGAAAATGAGAAGCCAGGAGTCAATGCTATGTTTGTCTCATTAAAGAAACAAAAACAAACAAACAAAAAAATGAACTCCTCACTGTGAGACACTTCCTCTCTAGACTTTTTGCAAAATATGCAGGCTGCAAATATATCCAGGGTGGTTGAGTCACACACACACACACACACACACACACACACACACACAAGCTTAGAGCAAAGATTTTCAAACTCCCAAGATGTTTTTAGCTTCACATGTGTGGACCATATATCAGTAATGAATATCATAAGTGTTAAGAACATAAATAACATGGAACATTTAAAACTGTCATCAAATGGGGTGGCATTTAAAAAATGAAAAGTAATATATTTAACATTCAAATCTTGATTTAAACACTGTAGCATTTCAAGATCTCTAAATAATGGGCTAATGTTAAAGATATTGTCATATGTATATACACACACATAAAATCTGATAATGTAACACTTGAATCTAATAAATGAGAACAAAATAGAAGGGTGAATATGAGATTAAAATTATTCAGGAGGCTCATGTTACATAGACACCTAAGAAGGTATCTTGGAAGAGGACAAAAAACGGGACAGGGTGGACCGTAACGCCAAGGTTAGTGGTGTATTAGGATGTACAATCAATAGGTTCTATTTTCCATTCTTAGAAGCAGACTTCAGGTCTATTGCCAAGGTTCCATGGCATAGTTGAAATGGAGACACGTGGAAAGGGCTTCAGGATTCAAGCCAGTACCAACAGGTGAGCCCATCGGGCCTCAAGAGACAGCGCTAAACTCATGGGCATGCAGGGAATCTCGGTTAACCCACTGGACCACAAAATGAACAAAAGACAAATAGCAGCAATGGAGAAGGGAGCATTGACAGAAGTCGGAGGACGACGGCAGGAAGAGGGGCATGGCCATTGTATGAAATGGTCTGAGAACATGTTCAGTACAGATAAAAACAGCAAAAAGCAATATTTAAATTAGCATGCTTACCAATGCAAGAAAATAGATGTTCTATTGCCACTAGTTTATTAACAATAAAACTATTTAAATGGGTAAATCACCTAGATTATGCAAAGAATATGAAAATGGTTTCACCAAAGCAACAATAAAAACTTTGTAAAAGTTGAACATACTATTGAGCTTAAAGTACCAAGTAGTTATTTGCAAAGTAAATAAAAAAATATAAACAGCAATAAGAAAAAAGATGTCTATTTTATTGCAACAGTGCAATATTGTCTGCAGGGAAGGTCCCCATTCTCATGAACAGTGTAGATCAATGATTTTCTTTCATGTAACTCAATAGCAAATAGAATGCTTTAGCACAGAGAAATTACAAATGGTAGACAGAGTGTATATGTAATTATCCACGGACATTGTAATGAATAACATCAGCATTACATGGATCTTGGCCACCTGATAGTAAGACATGTGCTTTAGAAACTGAAAATACAGCCCTGTAAATTTCCATCTGCCACAGTTCTTTAAAGCTTTAGCTTCTATACAACTAAATGATGGTTAGAGGCACATCAAATTTACATATAAAAGGCCACTCCAATGATTGCCTTTTTTTAATGAAAAGGTAGAGTGGGAGAGATACAGACATTGGGAATCATATTAACTCTTCATTTTATTAAAGATCAATAATAAGGAAACCAGGAAATTAAAGAACAGAAAAACTGTGCAGTAATTAGGATGGTGTCTCTGGCAGCATTTAGAGTGGCCTTGGGTAATGGGACTCACAGTGTCAAGAAGATATTGATATGAACAACATTGTTAGACTTAAAAAAGGATAGGTCAGTAGGTTTGTCATTCATTCATTAATTTATATGGTATGGGGGTGTTGCTACTATGTTTCCAACCCAGTTCCCTGGTGAAAGAAAGCTCAACTCAGTGGTTAACAAAACAAGCTACAAGCCTAGACTGGGCAGGTCTCCCACTCCACTACTCTGTTTCAATCTATATTAATCCATACAACTTTCAGAAACTCCAGGCCCGAGCTTCTCTCCCTGCCGCCTCTCCGTTTCTCTGTTTCTCTCCCTCCGTTTATTCTCTTCTTCTCTCTTCCGTTGCTCCTCCTCCTCCTGTTTTATACCCCATAGCTCCTCCCCTAGACTCTCTGCTCCTCCCACTTTCCTCCTGCCCAATCATTGGCTCAAGCCTTTATTTGAAAAGTTAAGGTGGGGAGATGGTTCACAAGGCAACTCCTTATCTGCAGCCCCTCTGAGGAGTGGAATTAACATCAAAGTATGAGCCCAGGGCTATCCACAACATGGTGGGTATACAAACAGGTCTGAAGGCGATCGCCTTTATGGGAAAGGCCATCTCACTGGCCAAGATTTAATCTATTTTAAAGATTTTAGCTAATCTGTGATTACATCAAAAATATATTTAAATGTAGCAAATGACATTGTCATAACACCATAGGTGAAGAACACCAATCGGTTAGTCACTGTATAGAATCTCTTGATGTATACCTTAGCTTTTACACATACTTATAGTAAAACATGAATAAATGAATGTACAGTTTGCCTGAAATATGCTCCTGAATTGAGGTTGGATGACAAAGAACTTTTCATTTTTTTCCTTTAGTTTTTTTAATTGAAAAATAAAATACAATTAACATACACCTCACCTTTGTTTATGCATAAAATCCCATGACATTTCTATAGTGTTCTGAAGCTGTCCCAAATTATTCTCGTATCTATGACTTTCCATCATTACAAACTGGTTAATTTTTTTATTAATCATGAACTTCATTTAGAGTTTCATTATCTATAGAAACATTCTCCTGGTTGACTAATCGAAGGTCTTTTATGTCTCAAGGGTCTGTCACGTGACAGGGATGGTGGAAGAGTCTTCTGCTCTCCATTCATGACGCAGCTGAGTGACTAGCAAAAAGCAGTGGTCAGTCTTCCCTTGACACATTCCCACGTGCTTCTTGGAACTGATCTCAGTATTAACCTGATCCCTTTGAGATGACTTTGACATAAAAACATAAAATATTAACGACAGATGCTTAGAGTAAGGGGACTGTTTCTTACCTTGCCTTTATCAGTATAAATACACTGATAATACCACAAAGTTTTAAAAAACACCGCGATTCCAGGAAAATAAAGAATACACAATGGTATTTATTATTTCTTAGAGTCAGGATCATTTCCCTAGGATTTAAATGAGAAACTACTTATAAAATAGAACTCTCAGATGAACCACTTTAAACATCCAAGAACTCTGGTAAATCTAATAGTGATCCTTAAGAGTAAAGCTTAGGGAAGTAACATTTAACAAGTTTGTGAAGACCTTATAAACCAGTGGTTCTCAGCCTTCATAACTCTGTGACCCTTAATGCATTTCGTTATGTTGTAATGAACTCCAACCATAAAATTATTTTCATTGCTACATTATAACTGTAATTTTGCTACTGTATGAATCATAATGTAGATATCTATGTTTTCCAATGGTCTTAGGTGTCCCCTGTGAAAGGGTCATTTGATCATCCCCAAGGGTTTGGCATCCACTGGTTGAGAACCACTGCTATAAACTTTCATGTTAAAATATAAAAACATATATAATATGACAACAATTTTAAAAGCATGACTATGACTTTGTATATATGTTGGTATTATGATATAATAATTTTCCTTAATTATTCTGTCTTTATATGTGAAATTAGATATTAATAGTGCAAGCTTCCCTCAGTAACCTAGGAGTTTTGGAACCTCTTGGATTACCAAATATACTGTTACTTATGTCTCTTATGTAAAATGTTGTAATATTGCTGCATGGCTTTTGTACATCCTCCTGTATGCTCTAAGCCATCCCTAGATAGCCTGCAATAACTGGGATAAATTGCACACTCTGCAAACTGTTTTATACTGCATTGTCCAGGTCACAATGTCAAGAAAATGCTCTGTGTTTGTTCAAATCAGATAGCTTTTCTTAAATACTTTCCATATGCAGTTGCCTGAATCATGTTTATGGAGTTAGTGGAAACAGAGTGCCTGCTACTTTCATTTCTGCGGGCTTCAAATCATATGCATGTAATGTATACATGTAGAAATGAGATAGAAGATAAAAGAGTAGAAGACTCCAGCATTATAAACCACCAAAGTCCCAGTGTAGGGGAATGCCAGGCTGGGGAAGCAGGAGTGGGTAGGCGGGGGTGGGGGTCGGGCGGGGGGGGGGGAAACACCCTCATAGAAGCAGGGGGAGGGGGAATGGGATAGGGAGTTTCAGGGAGTGGGAACCCGGAAAGGGGATAACATTTGAAATGTAAAAATAAGTCAACAAACAAACAAACAGACAGGCAGACATTTACCTAATGTACAGGACCTGGTAGAACAAATATTTTCAACTTCCTTTATAAAGTTACTAATTAGTAGTATTTTACATATGTCCACAGTAACTTCTTGTCAAGATGTCTGCCATTTGTCTCTCTTTCCAAATACAAGCATTAATAAAAACAATACTGATGGCTATTCACGACTAATATTTACTAAGCTCTCACGGCAACTGGGGAACACACGAATCTGCACATAAATGCTCTTAATTTGTCCTGTTAAATCTACAGCCTGGTTGGATCTAAGAGTCACCTCCATTCTATGAATGCATAAAGAGTGTGAGGATAGATGGGACAGACATGGCCAAGATGCAAGTATTACACTCATGCTGCAGATTTCATCCCATGCACTCAATTCCACAGGCGGAGCTCCCCTTCTTCACTGAACGGCACACCAGCATTAGTGAGCACTCAGACCCACTATGGAGGACAAGATCACCCCCTCCTTATTAAGTTTCTATTTGTCCAAAGCAATAGTCCTTTCTCTGCAGGCATCTAGCTCACCCTCCTTCAGCAAGCCTAGTTCTGCCTATCTTACTTGTTAGCTAGCCACTCCAAGCACAGTTTTAATAGCAATACTATATTTTACAACGGCTATTATTTTACAATGGTCCTATTTCACAGAAGAAACAACTATCCAAAACAGTGTCAAAGGTGAAGCAGCAGCAGACTGCTGTAGGAGGCAGTCAGGGTAGTATAGTACCAGCGTGCTCACGGAGGAGAAACTTCATACAGCCACAGCACAATGGTGACAGCAGTGCTACTCTTCACTATAAAACTTCTTATATATACTACCAAAATTAGTAGTACTGTCAAGCGGCCCCATTAGCAAGAACAACCGTCTGTTACCTGAAGTCTTTCTTTTTAAATTAAGAAAAATATTTGATAATTTTCCTTGGAGTAAGTCAGACCTGTACATATGTATTTTGATCATACTCACCACAGACTTCCATCGTATTCTTGTATCCTCTGCCCACACCCCTTCTAACTCGCCAGCATTTGTTTTTACTACTAATACACTGAGTTCAATTAGGGCCTGGCATATGTGCATGGGCTTGAGCCTTGTGCTAAGGCAAGATCAACTTACCAGGAGCCACAAGCTTGAAGAAAACGGGCTCTCTATCCTCAGCAGGCATCGGTCTGCACTAGCTCCCCTGCTAAGGGTGGAGCCTTGTGTCCCCCTCCCTCACACTGGACGTTGATTGGCTTCATCTTGTGCAGACCTTGTGCACTGTTATGACTGGATGACACTGCTTTATAGCATTCCTCCCTGATCTGTTGTGCATTATAGATGCTCCATTTATGGCCTAACACTCCACAGACTTCCTCTCTGCAGTCTGACCACTTGTGAGTTTTCACTGAAGTAATTATTTTCATTCATTTCCTGGTTTTTTGTTTTGGTTTGCTTTTTGCTGTAGTTATTTTCTGCTTTGAGGCAAGATCTCTACAGCCTTGACCGTCCTGAAATTGGCTATGTAGAACAGGCTGGCCTAGAACTCATAGACACCCACCCACTTTTGCCTCCCTAGTGCTGGGATTAAAGGAATAACCACCTTGTTCAGCTCTCATGTAGTTTTAAAGCCTCTCCTACTGATTGTTTTCACTCAGATAGTCTTTAGACTCCTTCATTAACTTGGCTATCAGGGTAAAACAGTGGATTTACATGAAAATCTAAGTTAAATGTACAAATAAATTGGTTAAGGAGAATAAATTATTTGGAGGATAAGGCAGAATAGTGTAAAGTTGATATCAATGATTTTCTTTTAAGATTAACTAGATGTGGATATTTATTTCTGAAAAATAACAATATATTAGCTAAGGACAAAATATAAGAGTAATATACTTCCTTAGCTGATTACAAAATACTGTTATACTATTAACACTTATAGAACAATTAATTTAAATTAAAGATATCACAATAAAGTATTTATTACATATTGTTTATGGAATAGATGACCAAATTTCCTGAGTTATAACAAAATGTTTTCAAGAATTGTACAAATTAAATTCTGAATTTTAAATGTTAAACTCTGAAGACTTGTCTGGCTATAAAATCATAATAAACATGATTTTTTAGTTACATACAAATGTATAGGTTTAAAATTGCAAAGACATTTACAATATTCCTTAAAAATGATTTCATATACAGTTTTTAAAAGAAAAAATAAGCTGATTTAATCACATGACCTAGCACCTTCTGATCCTTATTTTCTTTCTTTAAATGAAAAACTCAATCAAAGGGATGCCTTCATCTGACCTCAAATGAATGGGTGTTTTCATATCCTCCACTTTACATTTCTCTAAAACATTGTTGATAGTGATCTCTTTAATCATTTGCATTCCAAAAACATACTAATTTGAGTAAAATGTTTTTAAGTTAGATAAGTTCATTTTCCTTTAAAAATAAAGTCACTTTAATTCTCCAAATAACTTTGCTTCTTAACAATTCTTTTCCTTTATTAGCCAAACACATTAATTATTGTTATTAGAAAGATGCTATTTACATCATCTTATTTTGTGTTACCTATGTGTTTTCATAAATATATTTTATATCAAAGAAAGAAAGAAGCCAGAAAATGGTAATTTCTGTGTAATCTACTTGAAGCACCTATACAATACCAACATGTTCCACCAGGAATGGCTGCCAAGTACTTGGAAGCAAGGGCTGGGTTTCATACTGTTTCTTTTAAACAGTCTTTCAATATTAGGTGAAAAACTTTTGTATCCAATGTTTATAATGTGAAAATTACAGTTCTCTATTTCAGAGTGTTACAACTTCTGTGACTATAATGTTTAGTCCAGCTGTCTTAGACAGTTCAGGCAAAGGTGCTTGACGTACATATTGACAACAAGTGTTGGTTAAAAAGAAAAGCAAAAGGAGCCTGTGACCGTCACATGTTGACAGCCATTATTCCCCAACCCTCTGAATACCTTGCTTCCACATATCCCTCTCTCTGCTTTGCACTCACTTTTCTGCTTTTCATCACCTCGATCTGTTTGTTTAAAGGAAATGTCCACATAACATACTACCTTGCAAACATGCAATTCCATTACTGCCATTTCAATGGATACAGATAGAATACATACATCCTTTTCAAAGGATGCCATCAATCTTTGAGTACCAACATGTATAATTCATCAAAATACCCTTAATGCCCTTTAAATCACCCAAAACTTTATAAATAACATTAAATCCATTTTAATTTTTACATTTAACCACACAGTCAAAATGGCAATTAGCATTTTTTTAAGCTGAAATGGAGTTTAAGATAAAATCTTAGTCTATTCAAATGAAACACAGCCAAGTTTTAATTTAAAGTTTTTGTTGGTAGGGTTCTTGTGCTTGCCTTTCGCCACCTGGTTATCTCTGGTGATAGTTGGTCTTGCTGCCTCTGGCTGGAGCTTGTCCCTCCTGTGGGCCTGTAAGCCATTGTCCATACTCCTGGGAGGCTAAGTCTCTTCAGTCAGGGTCTGTGCACAAAAGGCTGTGAAGCCCTCTGGCTCCCTGGTGCAAATGGCAGCCTGAAGACCTCCATCAGCACTGTTCCACTGATCCTATGCCCTGTGCACTCCTAGCTGTTTCCCTACGGGGGCGTGGGGGTGGTGGTGGTGGTGGTGGTGGTGGTGGTGGTGGTGGTGGTGGTGGTAGTGGGAGGTCTCACCTGCATGCTCAGAAGTGAAAGAGCTGGCTGGAGATCACTCTCTCCTGGATCACTCTCTCCACAGAAGGTTGTAGAGTTGCCCAGGTCCCTGGTACAAGCAACATCAGAACCTAGTTCTCGCACCACAGCAAGTCCCAGATACCCCAACACACCAGAAAAGCAAGAATTGGATTTAAAATCGTATCTCATGATGCTGATAGAGGGCTTCAAGAAAGACTTAAATAACTCCCTTGAAGAAATATTGGTACAGCAACAGGAAAGTAGATCAATGGAATAGGATTGAAGACCCAGAAATGAACCCACAGGCTTATGGTCACTTGATCTTTGATAAAGGAGCCACAACCATCCAGTGGAAAAAAGATAGCCTTTTCAAAAAATGGTGCTGGTTCAACTGGAGGTCAACATGCAGAAGAATGTGAATCGACCCACTCTTACCTCCTTGTACTAAGATCAACTCCAAGTGGATCAAGGACCTCCACATAAAACCAGACACACTGAAACTATTAGAAAAAAAACTTGGGAAGACCCTGGAGGACATAGGCACAGGGGGAAAGTTCCTGAACAGAACACCAATAGCTTATGCTCTAAGATCAAGAATTGACAAATGGGACCTCATAAAATTACAAAGTTTCTGTAGGGCAAAGGACACTGTCAGAAAGACAAAACGGCAACCAACAAAGTGGGAAAAGATCTTCACCAACCCCACATCCGACAGAGGGCTAATATCCAATATATACAAAGAACTCAAGAAGTTAGACCCCAAAGAACCAAATAACCCTATCAAAAAATGGGGTACAGAGCTAAACAAAGAATTTTCACCAGAAGAAATTCGGATGGCCAAGAAACACCTTAAGAGATGTTCAACATAATTAGTCATCAGGGAAATGCAAATCAAAACAACCCTGAGATTCCACCTCACACCAGTCAGAATGGCTAAGATTAAAAACTCAAGAGACAACAAGTGCTGGTGAGGATGTGGAGAAAGAGGAACATTCCTCCACTGTTGGTGGGATTGCAAAATGGTAAAACCGCTCTGGAAATCAGTTTGGTGGTTCCTCAGAAAATTGGGCATGTAACTTCCAGAGGACCCTGGCATACCACTCCTGGGCATATACCCAGAGGATTTCCCTGCATACAGTAAAGACACATGCTCCACTATGTTTATAGCAGCCTTGTTTATAATAGCCAGAAATTGGAAGGAGCCCAGATATCCCGCAAAGGAGGAATGGATACAGAAAATGTGGTATATTTATACAATGGAATACTACTCAGCAATTAAAAATAATGAATTCATGCAATTTGTAGGTAAATGGTTAGATCTGGAAAATATCATCCTAAGTAAGTTAACCCAATCACAAAAGAATACACATGAAATGCAATCACTGATAAGTGGATATTAATAAGCCCAGAAGCCCTAAATACTCAAGGCACAATTAGCAAGTCAAATGATTCCCAAGAAGAAGAAAGGAGAGGACCCTGGGCCTGAAAAGATTGGATCCAGTTTTGTAGACCCAGAACAGAGAAATCGTGGGGGGGATGATTGGGGAATAGTTGGGGGGGAGGACTTATGGGATATATGGTGGGGGGAACTGGGAAAGGGGAAAGCCTTTGGAATGTAAACAAAGAATATAGAAAATAAAAAAATAAAGAATAATAAAAAAATAAAGAAATATAGGAGAATATCAGTCAACAGGTAAATGCCCTTAAAGAGGAAACACAAAAATCCCTTAAAGAATTACAGGAAAACACAATCAAGTGTAGGAACTGAACAAAACCATCCAGGATCTAAAAGTGGAAGTAGGAACAATAAAGAAATCACAAAGTGAGATATCTCTGGAGATAGAAAACCATGGAAAGAATTTAGGAGTCATAGATGCAAGCATCACCAACTGAATACAAGAGATAAAAGAAAGAATCTCAGGTGCTGAAGATACCATAGAAAAGAAAATGCAAAATGCAAAAAGCTTGTAACCCAAAACATACAGGAAATCCAGGACACAATGAGAAGACCAAACCTAAGGATTATAGATATAGAAGAGAATGAAGATTTCCAACTTAAAGGGTCAGTAAATATCTTCAGCAAAATTATAGAAGAAAACTTTCCTAACCTAAAGAAAGAGATGCCCATGAACATTCAAGCCTACAAAACTCCAAACAGATTGGACCAGAGCAGAAATTCTTCATGTCACATAATACTCAAAACAACAAATGCACTAAACAAAGAAAGACTATTAAAAGCAGTATGGGGCACACCTGTAATCCCAGCACTTGGGAGGCAGAGGCAGGCAGGTTTCTGAGTTCGAGGCCAGCCTGGTCTACAGAGCGAGTTCCAGGACAGCCAGTACTACACAGAGAAACCCTGCCTCGGAAAAACAAAAAACAAAACAAACAAACAAACAAAAAGCAGTAAGGGAAAAAGGTCAAGTAACACATAAAGGCAGACCTATCAGAATTACTCCAGACTTCTCCCCAGAGATGATGAAAGCTAGAAGATCCTGGGCAGATCTCATACAGACCCTAAGAGAACACAAATGCCAGCCCAGACTACTATACCCAGCAAAACTCTCAATCACCATAGATGAAGAAACCAAGACATTCCATGATAAAACCAAATTTACACAATATTTTCCCACAAATACAGCCCTACAAAGGATAAAAGATAGAAATTGTCAACTCAAGGAGGGAAACTACACCCCAGAAAAAGCAAGAAGGTAATCTTCCAACAAACTCAAAAGAAGATACCTATACAAATATAAAAATATCAAAAATGACAGGAAGCAACAATTACTATTCCTTAATATCTTTAAACATCATCAATGGACTCAATTTTTCAATAAAAAATGCATAGAGTAACAGAAATATTTTTCATGTAAATCTTCAATTTTAATCAGAAAATGTTTGTAATTCCTCTTACAATTAAGCTAGTAAGTTTTTATGTCTACCATTTTATCTGCATTATTTTTCATGATAATCTTCTATTTTAACATGTTTTCTATATATTTCTATTTTATCAGAAATGTTTTCCATGTAAATCTCTCATTTTATCACAAAATGTTTTTAATTCCACCTTCACTTAATTTAGAAAGGCTTTTTATATCTACCATTTTATCTGTATAATTTTCCATTAAATAGTCAATTCTAACATATTTGTCTATATATTTCCTGAATTTTATCAGAAAAATTTTCCATGTAAATCTTTAATTTTCCCTGAAAATGTTTATAATTCCACTTTCATCCAACTTAGAATTATTTTTATGCCTTCCATTTTATCTGTATAATTTCCATGATAATCTTGAATTTTTACATTTTTTTCTATATATTTATTCAATTTTATCAGAAATATTTTCTACATAAATCTTCAACTTTATCAGAAAATGTTTATAATTTTACTTTCAATCAACTTAGGAATACTTTTATGCCTACCATTATTATATCTATATAAAATTTTCCATGATAATCTTCAATTTTAACATGTTTTTCTACATTTTTCTACAATTTTATCAGAAAAATTTTCCATGTAAATCTTCAACTCTATCATAAAATGTTTCTATTTCATTTTTCAATTAATTTAGCAAAGTTTTTATGTTTACCACTTTAATCTTTAATTTTCCATGAAAATTGTCAATTTTTACATGTTTTTCTGCGTATCTCTTCTATTTTATCAGAAATATTTTCCACATAAATCTTCAGTTCTATCATAAAATGCTTTTACTTCCTTTTTCAATAAAAGAACATGCTTTTCAAAAGAAAAAAAGAAACATCAATTAATCTCACAATAGAAATGTGTTATATAGGCTAACTATAGAATGTTATAAGAGAAATAATAATAAATTTAATATAATGCATGAGTGCAGGAAAGTCTTTTCCAAATATTTAAAACTCAGACTTGAAAGTTGAGCCAGAGTAAGTGATTTCTCTGAACCTTGTATGCGTCTGCAAGATGACATGCATATAAAGCATTAATAGTAATTGTATTCATTTGTCTTTTTCCCATATGCTATTTCTTTTTGTTATTATAATAAATAATATTGCTTCTTTTAAGAAAATGTTTTTGTTAATATGACCATATAAGTGTAACAAATTAATTATGAAAACTTAGCTTCTCATTCATTTAGAATTCAATCTTGTATATATCCTCAAAATTGTATAATTTGTTAAAACATTCCAGTTTACTCTGGAACCTGCTTTTTTTTCCCTATAATATTTCGGAATAAAAACTCTCAAGAGCTAAACTACTCATTATGGTGGCTCCTAGTTACACACAACTGCTGGACATGGACCATGACTACCATGGGTGTGCGTAAAAGCCACAAAAATCTTCAAGGGTCAACATGAAAAGGAACACATCTTTTCAATGAATTGTAGAATGACTAGAAATTAATTTTTGGTAATTATCATAAGTATTTCAGCCTATTCATTTTTACATTTTAATATAGCTTGTAAAAATTTTTTTACATAGTACTTACATGATATTTCTTCCAGAAAGTACAAATTGGGTCTTTAAGTCTTTTTATTTGCCTGCTTAGTAGAGCCATCCTACAAACAGCAATCATTCAGTTACCTTGGTCCCATTCAGTCTTCCAACAACCTTCTGCTTTTCTAAGCTTGTGGTGTTACCTTTAACAAAGAGCAGGCTATCCACTGTCCCACCATCATATTCGTCAGTTCACTGAAACAGATGTCCTGGGGAAACCACTGATCTGAACTGTGAATCCGACTGTCACTGCCATGCCCTCATCTTCCATGGTCATCCCTCCTTTCTCTGCTGAAAGTCTACTCCTCCTTAGCCTGTTAGAATGTCCCTTTCTCTCCTACATCTTCTTAGTCATTCTTTTGCTTGTCAAGCTTGTGTCTCATACTTAAACACAACTTAGACATCAGAAAGATCTAGAACCCACTACTGCCTAGCAAAAGGTCACTCTGCTGATATGCCAAATGGATAAAATAGTAAAGAATATTCAAGATAGTAGGGAACTATATGCCTGGAACCAAGAGAGATAGGTGATGAGAATGTTAATGTAACCCAAGTTATTGGGTTAGGATACCAGTGGAAATGGTGCACTTGCAGGGAGGAATAGAGAAGAGAGGCAGAAGGATGACTGAGAAAAAACAATATGCACATATAGGTGCAATCAGAGATGCATACGTGTAAAATGCATGTGTTTAAATGGAGAATACACATATGCAAAGTAAGTGCAAACATATACACAATCCATCTATCATCTGTCTGTTTATCTATATACCCATGCATCTATGTATTTATGTACCTATCTTTGTACCTATCCATTTATTTATTTGGTTGTTTTTTGTGTTTAGGATTTGTTTGTTTGTTTGCTTTTGTTTTGTTTTGAGATTGGATTTCTCTGTATAGCCTTGTGGCCCTGAAACTCATTCTGTAGATCAGGCATGCCTGGAATTCAGAAATTCACCTGCCTCCTGAATGCTGAGATTAAAGGTATATGCCATCACACCAAGTTTACAATCTAATCTAAACAATACAAAAAACAATGAAAAAAGAGAAAATAAATAAAAAACACAAAAACAAAAACCAAAAAGTCTATAAAGCAACATTAAACTGGTATAATTTTAAACCTCTACTTATTTTCCCCCTTTTAGCCTCAACTTGTGAATAGTTTGTAAAACAAAACAAATCAAAACAGAAAAAAAAATATGTGTATCTCTACATACATGAGAATCAGTAACTGATGTGAAAGCAGACCTATTTCTAGAAATTTCTTCTCTTCCTATAACCATGCAAAGGCTTCTCTCAACTGACACAAACACTCCTTGACAGAGTCTCTCTCCTGTTCTTCATAGGCTGTCAAGAGACAGTTTCCACCTGGTGTCTTAGCTGATCCCCACTTTGCCTGCTAGATTCCCATCAATATACACTCTCCAGCAAAAACAGGTAATGCAAGGGAAGTACACTTTAAGCTTGACTGCATGGTGTGGACGGAAAGGTGAGTCACACAAAATTCCACCAGGCTTGAAAGAAGATGGGATGTGTTACAATAATAAAGTAATAACCTGGAGATACAGTTCTTGGAAGTATGTGGCTAGATTGCAATGAGACCATAGGACACTTTATACTGCACTGTGCAAGCATCTCTTAATAAAGCAATATTAGAATCTCTCCACTGAAAATATTTGCGTTATTTTGAACACTGATTAAAACATTTTATGCAGGCTCCAGCACAGGAGTGCCATATACTATGCAGGACCCACCGTGGCACTTGGCAGAAAATAAATCATGGAGCTCTAAAATCTGCTGTGGTTGCGGTCTTCATTACAGAGACCTTGCATGCAGCATACAAAAACATCTATAATGCTTACGGCACCTGGATGCCTGCACTATTAAACATCAATACAATCTGTGTTCATATCATCTCCATGCTAATCAGATCGATTACTACTGATATAGTGTCTTGTCACAGTATCGCAATGCTAATCAAACAAATGGAGCCGTGCAGAGATGATTCGGGTATATAGGTATTTAATAGCACACTGTAGAAAGGGAAAAGACTCAACAGAAAACTCACAAGGAGCAACTGTGTCATGGGCCTGCGGACTTCTCACCAGTCCTGGGTGGTAATGCTGTAATTTTGTCAGCAGCCATTAGAAGGGGGAATATAATACAGTCTGATGCCATAAAATGGACTTGAAAGGGAAATGAGATTACTGCAGCCACTTAACATGGAAGAGGTAATTAGCCACACAGGTAATTAGATACAGATTCATAGAATACCCTGGTGAGGCCAGGGAAGATGGCAAGAGATAACATCTCTTGCCTGTTGAAAAGGATCAGTGTTACATGTTTTCCATATAAGACAACATCCTTAACCCAAAACAATGTCCTCCAAGAGCAAAGATACTCTGACAGCAGCATTAAAGAGCACTATCCCTTAATCGTAGTGAGGGAGGGGGTTGAGATGGGTGCTGGGGTGAGCAGGGACATATATCTGCTTCACTGTAGCTAGCACGCCTGAGGCCATGTACACAGAGGGTTCTACTGTCCTCCATAGTTGGGCATGTCTTCTGGGTTTCTTCAGCTAATTTCGTTTATAGCTGAATTCTCAGACTATAATTACAGGGTAAACTCACGGACCATGCCCTAATCATGGAAAACCCATTAAAATTCTTAAAATCTGACCCAATGAGCTTTATATGTGTCTACCATACACACATTTCATCTATCAGTTGAGATGCTCCCTGCATCAGATGAGTAAGAAAGGAAGCAAACAAAAACTACAAACTAAAAACTGTTTTCTCCTATTGAGGGAAAGCAGGAGAGGTCTCCAAATTACCTCTGCTGGCCTGAGTAGTGTCATCCTCCACTTAAACATCCCAATCACAGCTGGGAAATACCAGTCATGTGTACAGTTCTGAGCAATGTTCCACCTGCCTGGGGCATAGTCCTGTGCTACCACAGCAGGCAGGGGTCTGCACTGGCAGTTGGAAAGTGTGTGGATTGAGTCTGCCCACCTGCACAGGCAAAAATTAGCAGCCACACAGTCAATCCTGGTTCAACTGAAGTAAAACAAACAAACAAACAAACAAACAAAAAACAAACAAACAAAAACAAACAAACAAAAAAACCATCACAGGGAACATAGAAGGGCAAAATTGAACTTCCAGGAGAATAAGTGTGTACCTCTTTCCACAGGAAATAAAAACAAAAATGTATCACATGACCCAGAAGGCTCTGGGATCAGCAGTCTGGGCTAACTGATCTGAATGTTTCCCACCGAGCCAGAGTGTGTCTGTTAGGAAGTCAATGTGTTCACTCAATGAGAAGTGATTTCAGTTGTGTTCATGGTAGAGTTCTACCATTGTCACCTCTCCTCCACCACCTCTGCTGACTCTGTGGAATCAGAAGTGGGTTGGTTGGGGGAAGCTTCAGAATTCTGATGCTGTGGATGACTGACTCTTGCAGGTATGCCCCACAAGGCCAGCTTCCTACTGGAAATCATTAGACATAGGGATGACCTTTAGTAAACAGATACTCACATTCTGATCAACTTGTTCATTATATTCCTTTTTATTCTGTCTTTTCGTATGACAACAGAATGCTATGTCCATCTGTGTGACCTTGAGCAGTCACATTGACTAATGACTTCAGAGATACTACAAGTCACAGAGTGCCCATGCTCCGCTTGCCTTGATGCTCCCAGGCTATGTTTAGACAAATATACACACTGCTGTTGTGCTCTGGCCCGTGCACAATATGCAGTTGCTGTTGCTCATGAAAGGAGACAGCGAGCATCCACATCATTTCTTAAAAGAAGAACGGCCGCTGCCCTACTCTGTCCTCCTCATCTGTATAACCCTTTAGTGTGTTTCATTCTCGGGAACATAGGAAGTATTCAATGATAAAGAAGAAGACTTTAAAGGATCACAAACTTTGTTGGCAGAAGGGATGTGGAACCATAGTCCTGGTGTGTTCAGTTCTAGGCTACAGGGTTCTGAAAAGCAGAAGTTTCTAGAAAGCAAATCTCCAGTAGCTGGGAGGTAAAAGTGAAGAGAAACATGGCTGACTCAGGGTTGTCCTAACTATGGGAACCTTTCTGGAAGGATAGGTGCTGGTCTCGGAGAGTCTAGAGATAGATGCACCATGCACAGTCTGCTCACACTGGCATGATCTTCTTCCATTGGTTTTACTATCTGGGGAATAAACTATTGAGTTTTAGTTCTTATTTTTTGCTATAGAATCTACCAGCCTCAAAGCTTCCTAGAGTATCTGCATGTTCTCTCCCCTGACCCTCATCTGTTTCCTTACTGTTCTCCCAGATGTCTCATGACTTCCTGTCATGATCAATGAGATTCTCTCAACTATCCTCCTGGTTCTTCCACACCTGCTTCATGCTCTCTCAGAAACCAATGTCAAGGCCTTGACTGCACCTTTTCTCTGTGTCTCTTCCAGACTACCTTTGTCCATCACATCTCCTACTCTACATAACCACCCAAACCGCCTCTGCTGGGTCCCCTTCTAGTTTGCTTATCTCAGCTCTACTGTCTTGGATATTACACTATCTTACATAATTAATGAGGATCTCTGCGTTACCTAGAAAAGGCCCCTCATCCTGAAAAGCCAGTGCTCGCTCCCATCCATCACTGACTTTGGCTTTCCCATCTCTGTCCCTCTTTCCCTCACCCATGTCACTGTACTCACTGCCCTTCTCATCACCCAAGGCAGAGCACTGGGCTCTGAGTACTCATGAGATCTCAAACATTCCTCACACCTGGCACATTCCCATCTTCTGAGAAACATTTTCTAGCTACTCAACTATGCTATGTGCCCCTTCATCACTGTCTGTCAACCCACTGAACCTGATGGCTGCCCTCCTTTTGCTGTGTCACACACACTTCCTTGCCTTATTTCTCCTTTAGCATCTCATATTTCCAATTAGTTTTCCTGTGTGTGTTCATTTCATATCCAGTTACATTATATTCTCCTTGAAGACAAGAGAATAATTGTAATCTGCCACAGTGCCCGAGAGTATAAAATGAAGCCCTATATAGAACAGTGGTCTATACACAGTTAAACCCAAGGAAACTAGATTCTCAGATACTACAATCTTGTATTCTTTTGCTTTGCAATTCAGTCATTCTCAAATGAAGTAATTTTGCATGTAGTCTTTTGTAGTTC
Source organism: Apodemus agrarius (assembly GCA_964023405.1). NCBI lineage: Eukaryota > Metazoa > Chordata > Mammalia > Rodentia > Muridae > Apodemus > Apodemus agrarius. Next base: position 62,342,282 of record OZ030014.1, on the reverse strand, counting down.
TTTAAAACTGCATTAAAAGTTGGTATAAGTAGCTACCATGCAGAAAGGCCATCCCAGGGGTGACTGGGGTACCATCTAGATGAAGAGATAGCACCAGTTTCCTGCACAAATTGCACATAAACAAGTAATGTCTCAAGCTTCAGTAATACTTCACTAATGCATTTTAAACAAAGATATATGCAGGCGGCGAGTGACTCAGCCTCTAAAATAGGCTTAAATAAAAATAATCGCATTGTTTTAGAGTAGAAGATTGTGTTTAATTGGTAATTTGTGGGTTCTAAGATGGAAACACACCACTGTGGATTCTAATGCTCCGTTAATAAATGAATTACAGTAATATAATCCAATTACTATTCATCTCAATTGAACAGATAACTTTCTCTAAACAAAACAAAGGAAGCAAAGAGATTCAGTTCACCTATTCTTGAACAGATGGAACTGAAAACTGGATTGGAAAAATAATGCCACTCAGCTCCAATGGATTTGATGCATAATGGTGATCTGTACCCTGTGGGCCTCTGGAAATACCTCAACTGCCTGCCAGACACCAGTAGTGACTGTTAGGCAGTCACAGTCATTAGGCTAAAGCCTCATCTAGGATACATTGCCTTTGTATGCCACCCCGATGATAAACAGACCAACTGTCTACAGTCCCTCAAAGGAAAAGAATATATAAGTGTCCTCATCTCGGACCATCCTCCAGCCTCAGAGAACATTTCTCTCTAGCTGTGCCAGCTAGTCTGCAACGAACTGATTTTATAGAGCTCACTCGGCACTGCAGAAAGATTACTGATTATAATTATTTGCTTGATTTTATATGCAGTATATACATCAATCTCAAATACTTTTAATGGCTATATCCTGCACATATAGCAGAACCAAGCTGGCCCTTCTTAATATTGAGTGTTTTCTTTTGTTAAAAACCAGCATTCTGTCTGAAGGCCATTAATCAGAACAGTCAGGAATGAGAGAAGGGGACAGGCTCAACGCCTGAGAGCCAGAGCCCAGGCAAGCCATGCTCAGAATATCTGTCAATGAGATCCAGGCTTTCCAATTCTGACAAGGGGCTTGGGAGTTACAGTCATGGTGACAGTTCACTTGATATTCCATAAAAGGGGGACAAATGCCTATTCTGTGGTAGATGACAGGACCTATGATGGGAATTCCTAAAATGGGTTGAAAAAATAAAAGCTAATTTTTGTGTCTTGTTAATGGAACAGCCCAAAGCAGCTTTGCTCCCCATAGCCCTCTGCAGAGACAGAAGGCAAACACAGCTCAACTGAAGACTCTGATTTCTTTGGTCGACCATTGGTTCAGTTTGTGGGTTGTATGGCACCCCGATGTTAAGCAGACCAACTGTCTACAGTCCCTCAAAGGACAGAATATATAAGTGTCTTCATCTCAGACCATCCTCCAGCCTCAGAGCACATTTCTCTTTAGCGGTACCAGCTAGTCTACAATGAACTGATTATACAGGTAATGTTGTGTGGGTTTTATGAACAACATTAAGGCTTTCCAAACTATGGACAAATGCAAGTTATGGAAAACTGAGTTTGTAATGCAGTTCCTCTGTGCAGGTGGCCAAGGCCATCCTAAGACCACTTGGAAACTGAAGGGAGGGTGATGGGAAGTTGGCTGTGGTGGTAGTCACAGCACTGAAAAGCTGTTTGAGCACACAGCAGGCAGTTGGGAGGACCTCAGGTCTCTCCCACAGCCATTTCCTGAACAGCCACAGAGCTTGCTAAAACTCCACTGGGGATGTGAAACTACAGTCCTGGCATAGTTAGTGCCTCACAGCTTTTTAACTTTAAAATCAGACACAGATGAAACCAATTAGATCCATGGTGGACGCTGTAATATGTTCTGTGAAAGAATAACCAGATTTGCCGAAATTTCTATTCTCCATGTCCTTTATGGAGCTCAACTGCTAAGTTTCAAAAGTCCATGTGGACCCTGTTCTCCTTGAGGGCAGGCATGAGTTTAAATCTGCTACAATTCCCAACAATATCTGGGTCTCAGGTCTACCTCTGCCTCTCCTGGAACACTCAACAGTCAGAGACAAAGCAATAGAGCTCATTCACAGCTGCAGGACAGGGATAGCATCAATAACAATGAATATCTCAGTCAAGTCCCAACTTGCTAACAGTGACTATTTTCTTATTTTTAAAATATTAACAATAGATTCTACCTCACAGGACTTTGATGAGGATGGAACAAACATGAGCCAAGACCAGAATGAATGGTGTTCAATACACAATTCTTTTTGAGAAAATAAATCTGCTTCCACATATACATACCCTATTACTTAAAAAAAAATACACATGTTTCAAGAAGGAAGTCTCCTTCTCTATTAATAATATTACAACTTCATTGAGGAAAGCCTGTATATTTTAAATAACATTCCTCTGATGCTTACAATGTCCTCATTCTTCCAGAAAGAACTCAAATGATTAAACTTTCACTTCAATTTCCTTAGTAAGGTATGTGTGTTTCATTCATTTCCACAGTTGCATTTCAAAAGCAGTTATGATCTATTAATATTTTTCACCTCATTGGTTTTCTCATTAGCAATAATCTCATTTGCAATGGTTTTCTAAGATTAAGTGGACTTTCAGATGCCTCCAATCTGCAACTGCCTATGGCAAGAAACTTCACTTTTAAACTTTTTGAAACTAACACTTAAGACTGTACATATGTATGAGAACATGAGATGTTCTGATAACACATAGACCATGTAATGTTCAAATCGGGAGAGACATATCCATATCCTCAAACAGTTGTCATTTCTTTGCTCTGAAACTTTAAAATTCCTTCATATATTTTTTGAAATATACTAACATTTTTACATCTGGAATCCTCCCACCAAAAAGCCCATGTGTTAAAGGCTTAGCACCAGCTTGGCACTGAGAGTTAGTGGAGACTAGGAGATGAGACATAGCAGGAAGCCTTATGCAAATGTGTCCTTGAAGGAGCTTTAGAACTAGGCCCCTCCCTTCTCTATTTACTTCTGGGTGGATCTGAGGTGAGGAGCTTTGTTCCACCTCAGGTTTTAAAGTTGGACTTTCCCTCTATTTACATTAACTATCTCAGATATTTTGTTACAGTAACAGAATATGTGTGTGTGTGTGTGTGTGTATACACACACACACACACACACACACACACACACACACATTGTTATTACTTATGGTTCCCACATTGTTCAAAACAAGATCAGAACCAATTTCATTTTTCAAGCCTTAGGAGAGATGGAAGACTTAGTGATCATCTTGTTTTCCCAAAGAAAATGTAGTTCATCTATATGAATGCAGAACATCCATTGCTGTCCAGAGGAAAACATCGAGACACAAAATAGGTCTTGATGGTATTTTGGAAGATACACAGTTATGGATAAGGGACTCTGTTGGTGAGGAAGATGAGGATCAGACAGAGATGGTGGTGATGTGATATTTTTCAGTAGTTATTGGATCTCTGCCACAGTAAGATTTGCAATCTTCTCAAATACTTCCTTGGTAAGGGCTTAAATCAAAATAAGAGATTATGTACAGGGCTGGTTCTGCCGACCCTCTTTACACATGAAAACAAAAAGAGACATTAAAGCTAGCTATATAGTTCTCAGTTGATACTGGATTTAAATCCATTTTCCTACTGGTTACAAAACACTATATTTTGTTGCCAATATAATAAAGGTTCCAATGACAAGGGATGCCAACAGCCCCCTTGGAAACTTATTGTCACCAGCATTTCCAGAGACAGTGAGAAAAATCTATGAATTCTTATATTTTGATAATTATAAACAAATTGGAGAAACATAACATGTTTTCTAGACTTAGACAATGGATATTTATAGGAGCATGGGAGTTCATTATGCATATGGGAAGATTTAAACCCATGCTTTTCCAGTAAGGAGTAGGTTGGAACAAAAATCTCCAAAATTCTACCATAGCATACAATTCATTGCAACTGGTACTTTACCACAGTGTTAACTTACTGTATCCATTGTAGTAGCTCAGGACAGTGGAGATTCATAACTTCTTCCCTTTCCTCAAAAGCTTCCTAAGTCAGAGCAAAAGGCATGATTCTGCATTTGGAATTATTCATGTTTTCTATACACTACAATAAAGGTTAGCAGCTTCTAAAACAAATCAGTGATTTTGAAAAGTTCCCCAGGCAGGGCCTCCAGTTTGGAACCTGTCAGATCAGTCTGCTCCCTTCTACATGGACAGTTACTGACATGCAGGCCCTCCTATGTGGAGACTGAGGAGGGGAGGTAAATGGAGAGGCAGTCTCAAAAAGGGTTTGTAGGCAGCTGTTTGCCAAAAACCTAACAATACTTGTGATAACACATTCTATTGACATTTCACGATTTTCCAATCATTCTGAATATTAGGATTACAGCAGGTTTATCTGATTCTTTTCCTCATGTAAGATAACATCTAGAAAAGATATTTAAAGAAATTCAACACTAAACTAGACAATTATAACTGCACATAAAATAACTCAAACACTGACAGGAGATGGAGAAGTCTCATTGGAGTTATATTTCCAGGAAGAAGAAGAAGAAGATAGAGCAAAAGTGTCATTTAAAGCTTTGGGAAAGGAGGAGAGACAGGAATAACTAATGCGCTGGAACCTTAGCTCTCCTAATCCAGTAATGAATGCATGTACCAGCAGTCCATTCTCCCCTTCCCACCACCCAGAGACAATGCCATCATGTAAAATATACTCAGTCCCAGAATTTCTTTCATTCATCTTGCCTGGAAGCCACCGGGAATTTCTCCTTTCAAATAAACCTTCACAGGGACAACAAGCCACTGTCTAGCCAGTCTATAAAATCTAACACTTTTCCTCACTTTATAGATTAAGGTATACATGTTAAAGCAATTGATTTCCTCAACCACTGGAAATAACAATGGTGGGTGTGGGGTGCTAAATAGAATATAGAAAAAAAGAAAGTTTAAATATTCCTTATTGTCCAATCTTGTCAATGTATCAACAAAATTATGTAAAGAATATAAGACCATCTGTGAAGAAATAGCTGCCAAATTAAAATTTATCAACTTATAGATGTTGAGGTGCTAATCTGTTCCACAAATACACAAACAGATAGATATGCACATATGGAATGACCAACTAAACAAAAGTGCTCACCATATTGGCAAGCTTAAAGTAATAATAATAATAGAACATTTTCAATTAAGTAGCTAAAGGTTAACATTCAAAGTTATATTTTCCTATAATACATATGTGTCTGTATTTAACTATGAGGTAGACATCAATTGTTTTAAATTACTTTTTAAGATGAAAAAAATTATAGAAACATCCCAACCTTATACCATAGGTAATCCTAATATGTTTCTTTAGAAGGCTCCTCCAACTTTTTCCTTAATAAAACATTGAATCAAGACGCAAAGAAACATATACATCAGCCAAAATGCTGCAGCATGTTTGTTCTAATATAATCACAGGATGTTGGCTCCACTCCTAGATAATTATTGCATTAGTTAGCCAGGGCTCCCTGTAGGGTTATGCAATTTTTTAAAGTAGTTAGACCAGATATCCTGTCCATGGGAAAGTCATTTGTGTGCAACCCCATGTCAGTTGCATCTTTCTGGGTGATAACAGTCCTTTGGCACACTCTGCTATATTCAAACTATTTATTTACTTGACCACTGTCTTCCTTGCTCTCACTTTCTAAATGTATGATGTATATATACTACATATATAATCTTACATATCATATGTAATATAACATACACACACATGGAATTTGCTAGCAACCTGTGAAAACAGAGAGAGCAAACAACTGATAAATACAACACGCTAAACAAGGCTAAGTCACAAATCCACCTTTGAGTCTCTAGCAAACCTTTCTTTGCATGAGCAATGGCAGCCCCTCTGAAAACACTGCAAGGCTTCTCTCAGAAAAGAGGGCCATTGGGTAGAGCAATCTCCATGGATTAAAAGTTGGCAGTCTGGAAAAGAAAATCACAGATCAAATCTTTTCCTTTCAAGAAGCACAATCCAAGGACATCAAAGGAACACATCCCTTAGAACAGTCACACTTTGTCTGATCAATATAAAAGATGTGTGGCTATTTCACACTTAATAAAACAATCAAAGTGAAGGAGCCCAGCCTTTCTTTTCCATGGAAATTCCACTAGTGATCAGTTAGAGCCTGTTTGTTTCAAACTGATGGGAGTCTGGCATCTGGCTTCGGTTGGCCAGTGAACCCAGCATTGGCAGAAAGCATAAGCCCGGTGATATTCAGGCTCTACAAAACCAATTTCACAATTAAGCTATGAGTTGCAAGTACACAAATTGATTAGGCACAAGAAAGTATACAACAAGCACATCACCGTGACTCCAAAGCCCAATTCCCCAATCTTTTAATGATCATAATTGACAGACTTTGTTAGGTTGACAAAAGGATACAATGGAAACCTGGGAGAATTACCTGGGAGAATCCTGTACTATACTCACACACCATTAATGCATATGCCTGTGGAAATAACCTATAAGACCTCAATCTAATACTGATTTCCTAAAAGGCATGGTAGTGCTATAGAAGCTAAGCAATACAGATGTTGATTACATCATGCCTTTAAGAGGCAAGGTGGTTTGCCCAGTGTCATTGAGCGTAAGATGAAGAGTAACACAAGAAATCAACTGCCTTACTCACAGTCAGAGCCCAGTGGATCTGCCTCAGTCAACCCCACAAAGCTTCACCTTGATCCCAATGACCTTAAGCACTTTGAGAAGTTCCCTGACTCCAAGCACGGAAGTCAACCTCTCTGCAGATAGTTCTGTCATGGCTTCCTTTTAAGCCAATGTCAGAGATGTTGATGCAGGGGAATTCAGGGGCCTGGGCAACATTCAGTAACAAAAATTGGGTTCACTTCTTTTACACTTTTACACTTAAAATCTGAACTACCATCATCAAGGGATGTGCTATAAATCACTTCTTCGTGCATCCTCCCTACAAAGCACTTATAATTGAACTATTTCTGAAGTGACGACAATTATAGGAATAAAACATTTATAGCATACATTTTTCTACATCCCAAATAGCTAAGGGCATCCAAAGCAACCAACAATTACAGCTTTCTGCTTTAAGTACTGAACCTTCTGCAAGGGGGTTGGGGGGGGGGAATCGTTGTCAATCTTGTAAACCCTAAATAACTACTGCATGCTTCATTTCTTTCTTCCTGAGTAGCATTCCTGTAATTTGCAATTTTCTAAAAAAGACATCACTAATAATCACATACATTCTGTCAAAGCTAACAATAAAAGTTCTGCTCTTAATCCTGGTATAACAAACAGCAGGAATCACTTCATGTTTCTCCTGGATATGGCTCCTCATAAAAAATAAATATTAATTCACATATGGGTATGCATATGCCAGAGACACATAGACAAACACACACATATATAAAATATATATGTCTATATTAGTAGAAATGAGAAGAGATATGAGCAAAAAATCACTATTGGAGGAAATGTGTCTATTTTAACATGTATGTACATTATTGGGAGGTAATTCTTAATATTTGTTATAGTCTTATAAAATAACATACATGATCATAAATAATGTCAAGAATAGATGACTCAGTGAGTAGCAGTGTTTGCTCCCAAGTCTGACGACCTGAGTTCAATTCTCAGTCTATGGAAGGCAAAAATTGACTTCAACAAGTTAGTCTTTAACCTCATTATGCATTCTCTGGCACACATGTAGACACACATACATACAGAACAAATAATCAGTTATAATTTAAATTACTATCAGGACAAACTGAGACAGTATTTGGAAGGGAGAGTAGGAAGACTCGACTTAAGCTTTCACCGTGTTTCTGTAGTCTTAACCTCTGTTTCAGTTTTTATGTCCAACATTTTTTTCTGTCATGGTGGACAGTAACATGTCAATTAACAAATTCTAATAAGAATTTAAAGAATTTATATAATTATATACCTAAGTTTTAATGCTTTGCCTAAGATCATTGTCAGCTCCTATAAAAACTTTTCATTAAAAAAGGCAATTTCTTCAGTCCTTTGATGGGGCATAATTAGCTTTTCCGACATATCAAAGTCACCTTGCAACACTAACTCTATGCTGTAACACTGAGCCAGGTGTGCTGGCACATGACATTTTCTTTACGGTGCCAACAGAACCGTTGATGGTGCCTCTGTAGTTTTATATCTGACAGTAGGTGCAAGTAAATAACATTTTTATTTAAAACAACTATAATGCACAGTGATAATGAAGAGCAGAGGCAGCTTTTTCATTTACAACCTGTCTATAAATTTCGGCAGGAAATTGAAACTAATTTAATATGCTCAGTCTGAGGAAGTTACCCGGTTCTAAGAACAAACATGCCATAGTTAAATTGCTGTAGCCAGGGTAACTCTCACTGAAATGAACAGAGCGGCAGGGGAGGGCTCCTAACTGGCGCCTCTGAACTGACATGTAGTATTTTCAAGACATGGGTGGCAGCACGAAGCTCTTCTGCCCGCACAGTGACTCCAGTGATCCCACTACTAAGAGTATGCTCTACTGCCGTCCCTGGCTCTCAGGGAATAGAAAATTACCACTGTTTATTCTGTGTCATTCAGAAACTCGGTGCAGAGTGAGCCTTCACGAAACCCTGGCATTGTGGGTGAGAGTGCCAAAACTCACTCTGCAGAATGTCTATAGCAGTGAGCTTTGATTTTCATATTTAGCTCTGCAAATTAAGGACATTTCAGTTAAGTCTTCAGACAATGTCAGGCAGAGGCCTCTACTGGTAATACAGATTTTAATACAATTTAAATTTTAATAAGAGCAGGACGTGAGGGAGGACCACAGAGAGATGTCAGAATCTGAGTGTCCAGAGGCCACTGGCCTTGAGAGAAGGAACAACCCAGAGATGAGGAAACAGCTCCCCTGAGGCAAAGCTGAAGCTCGGGGAAGGATCTAAGCAAGTCAGATGGATGGGCTAGCCTGGTCCTAATCATTAAGCCTGTATCTGCCAAGGCTTAGTGTGACCTTAAGTGGGAGGAGACAGAGAGCAAACAGTAAGTTTTCTGCATGAAAGCAGAACCCTCCACTCACTCAACAAATGCTTCATCTACAGAAACACATTTCAAATTCCACAATGAAAAGCAGAAGGGAAAAATTGGTTTTTACCACAAAATGTTCTATACAGTCTACTTTTAGAAAATATTTGCATTTAAACTAGCTGCATGCAACATTTACCAACTGGATTCAGTTGTAACCATTATGTATTTAAAGAGGGCTCTGTGAAAGATCGTCTGGGTTATTGTATGTCAGGAGACAAAAGACCGAAGCTACATTTAATGTCTTTAATGTAATTATTCCATGAACTTTGTACCGGTTTCCATTCACAAGCTCTGCCTGACAAGAGACAGAAAAGTGCGCACTGCCTCTGGGACTGAAGCCAGCGTCTCACAACCAGCCACTGCAGTCAGCCCAAGCTGGAGGACACCTCCCTCTACACTTTAAAGTGTGCACAGCCTCTGAAAGCTTTGGAGGCTTCATTTAGTCCTAGAAACTAAATGAAGACCCTGCCAAGGGCTTTGAAGACACTGTCACTGGTCACTCCACCCCCAGTGAGACCCTGGAGGACTCTCTCTGGACAGGTATTTCCTGGTCACTCTGCAGGTGAGTCCTTGGTGAATGAGGTACCCACAAGCTGAAGACCTGCTCTGTGGCTCCTGTAAGGCACCCTCTTTTTTTTATCTCACTTTAAAACTGTCAGAATCAATCCCCTGTTCATATACCTCCAGTAAGATGGGATTGACTTTGTACGAATAGTAATGAGGGTGAGGGGTGCTGTTAAAGCTCCTGTTTAGCACGTAGGCAGGGTTCCACACAAACGCTGGTAAAGTCAAACCAAACCAAACCAAAGCTCTTCTAAATGGATCAGGAATTTCTCTGTGAACCAAACTTCCCCAAGAGACCATATGGGAAGGCAGCTCCAGGAGGATATGTCCTCTTGAAGCCCAGTGAGGACAGAGAAAAGGCCAACACAGAAGACTTAACATCCTACAATATTTAAAAATGTATGCCGGGAACAAAGGATGACTGTTAGTGGGGCTGAGGCTCCTGTTTAACACTGCTTACTGATTTAGAGTGGATCTGGAATGAAGTAGGTGCTTAAGAATGGACGATGAGGGCTAGAGAAATGGCTCACTGGGTTAAGACACTAGCTGCCCAAACCTGCTAATCTGAGTTTGAGCTCCAGGACCCCAGTGGTGGAAGAAGAGAACCAATTCCAAAAAGTTGTCTTCTTTAATGACCCTGCAGGCGTGCACACACACACACACACACACACACACACACACAAGTAAATAAATAAGTAAACAAACAAATAATTAGAATTTTAAAAGACAAAGAGAAAAGCACTGTGTATAGGTAGTATTCTGAAGAGTGAAGAGTAAATAGAAACACAGATCCAAGAATCAGATGGGAACCCCATTTCTCCCTTTACTGGCTGCTTGATCTCAGACCAGGGGCCCTGGCCCTCGGAGCCAGTTTCCTTGTCTGCTAAAATGGGTCTAACAGCTTGTAACTGCATTTTATTGCTGCAAGGATGGAATGGCAACCAAGTGTTCTTTAGGGAAAAAGTCAAAGCATGAAGCCCAGTCAAATTGTGTGTGAAGCAAGAGCAGGCCAGCTTTATCGAGAGCTGGGCCCTGAAGCGCGTTGGCTTGTAGATACACACTCCTTACCCGTGTTTCATCCACTGGGTCTTCTGAGTACAAGATCTCTGTTTATCCAGTACATAATTAGCAAATTCCTATAAAGTTAGCACAATGACCTCCTCAAAGTCAGCACATGACCTTTACCGGCTGTCCCAACAGATAGTAAGCAGGGTGACATCAGTCTGGGCATCTGCCACAGGATTCAAACACATGAAAGACAAAGAACCGAAGCTGTAGAGCTGCCTCAGTGCAGAGCTGGGGAGGGAAGCACAACACGACCCACAACACCAACAATGGCACTTCCTCTCCTGCATTCTGAAGGCATGGGTGAGAGACTAAAGGAAGGAACAGCTTTAGACAGGCATGTGAGTGCTGCCATCCTGTGTGTGCCAGCCGAAACCTTCCAATCTTTGTGATACATTGTCCACATTGTTACATATATGTCCTGTACTATATTATGTACCTAACATACCTACCTATGATAATGTATATGTATAAAATTCTGCAAGTGCTTGTGAAACAGCGGCCATGTGTTCCTTTTGGATTGTTTGTTATATCTAGATGTCTACCTTTACTTTGAGAGAGAGAGGGGGGTAAAAAAGAATGAAAATAACTGTACTTCTAATATTTAACCTGGTTTGAAGTCAACACTGTTTTCTGGTTTGGTTGTGGTCTGGGGAACTTTATTTTCATTTCTTTTTTGAGCAGCTCCAAAACAAATGATAATTATAGAACTGCAATGATCTGTCCATTTTAACGACTGTGTTAAAAGTCCACACTCTCTGGAAAAGGAAAGGGCAAGAAGGTTTTGCAGTGGCATTTGTCTCCTACCACCACGGGCAGGCACTGTATGCATTTACCAAAGATCTCATAGCTCCATCTAGCTCCAGCAGAAGGAACTCGGGGAATATAGAATTACACCCTATAGGGTGAACAGGAGAGAGGAGGGAAATCAGGACAGGCCAACAAGAAACTACACAAGAGCAAAGTTTGTGAGTGCAGGGAATTTGCCAATTAACACTGATTAAAAAGAATACTCATTAGTTAATTGACAGTTGATTTTTCCAAATAAAGAAATCACTCCTGTCATCATCCCTTGCCTTTTTAGCATCTCATTTTTTAAAAATAGGACTGATAATGTGAGGTGGGATTCAAACTGAACATTTTCTTCCCATTGAAATGTTCTTCTGCCTCACACATTGTTTTAAGCACTGAGTTCTGCCTGGAGCCCAAGAAAACCAAGAAGTACCTTCTTAAAGTGAAAGTGATGGATGAACCAGGAGATGCTGCAGAAATGCGCCATGGCTAGTGTTTTTTAATTTGAACAATGGCTTCCTTTGCATTGTTTACAGCCTACAGTAAATCAAACAGAAAGTCTTACAAATTGCTCCAAAGGGGTCTAATTTAAAATTTAATTACAATTCATGAAAAAACATACAAATATATTTTTAATCTGAAAATACAAAAATAAACAGTAAAATACTAAATGATTAGCTAGGAAAATAACTGTGGGCCTAAAATTAAGATATAGAGGAAGTATATATACTTACAAGAGAATTTGTCAAAGTCAATTCACGGCAGATTCTGTATCAGCCCATAAAGCATTGGGATTTATAGTTGATAGTATGAAATAAAACAACAACATAATTCTTGTGTTTTATTGGAATGTTTTCAAACATTTTTTAAATGTTTTAATAGTAGAAAGTCAATCTTACATTTCTCTAAATGTCATTTGATGTTGTAAAGATCAAAACAAACCCCCATAATCTCTGTAACCAAAACAAATGAGTATTTAATTCATTTAACTAGATTCTAGTTAACCATTAAGAAAGCATTGTCTCCACCTCCTTCCTTCCTTTGAGACATTCATTTGAACTTCACTTTTCTCTGCCGGCGTGCAGTTGCACATTGCTTTCGTAGAGCACAGGAGCACGCTGTCTGTTTTGTTGTTCTTGAAAACGCTTCAATCTAACAGTTAACTTACAGGACTGAGCAAATGACTCCACATGACTCCAACCTTGACGGCTCCAGCTCCAAATCCCCACACTGAGCACTACCCTCATATGTGGGACAGAATTAGGACCACATACCTCCTGGCTTAATGAGAGGATCAAAATTCTAGATCTAGACTAGATCTTCCCAGAATGTCAGCCCCTCCCTGCCCTGCTATGCCAAAGCTCACTGGGCAAGCCCCGCAGAAGCATCCAGGAGAACCCGGAGTAGCATTCAGATGAATTAGGGATGCTCTGAGTTATAGTTCCAGTAAGAGGCATTTTGGTAGTTGTCCAGTTAGTTGTCATGCTTTACACTTTATTTGGCCTGGAGCCTGACAACATACTTAACTTCCTTGCTTCCCAAAGTAAGAGGGAGGGCTTTCTTGCCACCCCAGCTAAGGTGTTCCTTTGAGGGGACTTGCAAGTGAGAGGGAGACAAAGAGAAATGACAAGATGCCACCGACAGAAAACAAAAGCCTTGTTCCTACAGCATGGACAGGAAATTGTGGGAAGAGTTGGAAGGGTGAGGTCAAGGGCCCGGCACCCCACTCTCATCTGAGCTGTAGTCTTGCACCCCACTCTCATCTGAGATGTAGTCTTATCGGTATGTATCCTGCTGAGCAGTGGCAGATAGAACAGAAAAAGGGACAAAGGGACAAAGGGATCATTTATAGCCCTCATGGAAACAGGAACATATCCTGGTGTTTAAATTGAAAATAGTACAGAAACACACGCATATACACATGCGCACACACACATACACTCATACACAGACACATACACACACACACTCATACACACACAGACACATACACATACACTCATGGACACACCCACACACACACACTCACACACACACAACACACACACACACTCACACACACAACACACACACTCACACACACATACACACCTTTAAACATTCTACATACTTGTAGGAGCAGGGAGGAACTAGAAAGCTCAGGGTAGAAATAAGATTCAGTACCTACATATGTTTGGTTTTTTTCTCACTATTTTCAGACTTCTTTGATCCTAGGGCAAAGAACTGTTCATCGCCTCCATGCTCACTCCAGTGTTACATGACTAGATAAAAAGAATCACAGCCAATATCAACAAACTCCCTACATTAAGCAGACCTCATACTGCATCAAAGAAGTTATCAGACTATTTTGTTGTCTTATGTTTTTAGACACTCCTAAATATAGTTTCTGTACAGACAAAGCTGTTCAGCCTTAAGGCTCCAAATTATAGATGGGGAGGGAGAGAAATTGCTAGTAGCCTAAATTATCTGAGCAAAGTCAGAATCACAGGTCCACTGAAAATTCTGCACTCGTCAAAGTTATTAGCAAAGGACAGAAAGCAAAGGTCACTTCTGCCCATGTCAGCTCCAGAGAGACTATAAGTGAGACTCCTCATCAAGTTCCTTGATTCTATACAGCCTTGAAAAACAATGAAAGGAATCAGAGCGAGAAAAAGAACCCCTCTACATTGGGATGACAGAACCCCATGGAAATCCTATCACATAGCCTCTCCTGCCTCACACACATCACATCCTATCATGTAGAACTAGGCAGGAAGTAGCAGGAACAGCCCTTACGAGGAAAAGGGGCAGCCATGTCAAGTAGTCCACAAGCTGTACATGGCAGTCATCAGGAAGAGTAAAAAGCATTATATACAAATTTAGTAGGCACAATGTCTGACCCTCTGTTGCTGGCTTTAAACACTGCTAACCATCTTTCTATTGAGTTCCTATGACAAGAGCTCACCATTATGAATAAAAGCAGGACCCAGAAAGATTCGCCAAAATCCCCTAGCCTGCCACATTTGCTGTGCCATGTAACCTTCCCTACCTCAAGGGGCAAGAAACTATAAATTATCATATGCATATGAGCTCCATTCATGATCATGTGTAAATTTCAAACTATGATAAAGTGATAATGTTATGATATTCAATAAAGGACTTCTCTGGAAGCTGTTGAAGTGACTGAGTCTAAATACAGTGTTTTGAAAGTAAAATGAAATTCTCAGAATTCCAGGGTTCCCAGCTGAATTCCTAGTGGTCATGAAGAAAAACAGGCTGAAATCCCATGGCCGTGGCATGATGGCAGGCAGTTTTTAAGCCTCATGCATTATGTACCACAGCCTTGTACCATACCACATAGTGTCACTATTTACAGGCACCGAGCCTGTGTGTGAATTATTTAATTCCCATAAACCTGTCCCCTCATTTATAAAGTAAAGAAAATAATGGCACTAATATTAATCTAGGAGAATTGTTAAAGGTAAAATGAAATAAGCCTTTAAAGCACTGGGTCCCCCTCAAACACTTAATAAATAGTATGTCATTTATATATAGCTTCATTTAACCTTTTCTTCAACAAAATAGATTTATTGATAGTTAATTCACAATTGGAGTTCCTTTTTGGCCAAAGTTATGGAAAAGGACCTATGGACTCTCCTGGGTGTTCATGAGGTCATCATGTAAGTCTGTCAAACATCCCAGAAGAGAATGAGATGTAGAGACATTTTCCAAAGTACCCAGTGCTTCAAGCAGAATGACGTGTAGTTTGCCTTTCTCAGGGACAGTTTAGGCCACAGACCCAGACCAAATCCATCCGTCTCTAAGATCTAGTGCACAAGATGCTTTCCTGGGATGGCCCTTCCTTCCCTATGGTTTTGAAGGCAAAGGAGAGTGTAGGTCAGCTGAAATGTTGCAGTTGGTTCCACTCTGGCTTGTGACAATAAAACAGGGAAACAATTAAAAATTAATAGAGTGGTTTTGGAATTATTATTTTTTAAGCAATGCAGAAACACCTATTCAAAAGAGACAAATGTCTGTTACTTGCAACCCTGGAAAGGGAAAGGTACTATGGGAAATGAAGTGTCAAAACATATAAAATGGTCAGGGATTTCTTTTTCATTACTGTTATCAAATTCCAAAATTAAAAAGTCAATAGGGCTATATTATTTATTCAAGGGACACAATGCACACAAAACAATGCTCAAAGGTGCATTTTAAAGACCTTCAAACACGTTAAGGGAACTGAAGTTATAAGATAATAAAAATACGATTACAGCCCATTAAGCATGTTGTAATGGTGCTGAGGGGAAACGTAGCCATGTTTTGTGAAAACCTATTTCCACCCATCTCTCTGAAAGGTAATTCAGTTCAATGTCCAGACCATAAGACATACAAAAGACTGTTAAACAATGCAGAAATGTAGCCCTCCAGTTGGAAAGTGGAAGGGTTGTTAGAAGGGCATCTATTTGTGTGCATGTGTTTGTGTGGATGTGTGCAATCCTGAAAGCATCCTTATTTGTGAGTATCAAAATGTAAAAATAAACAAATCAAAATTTCAGGCTTTCAATAATTTGAATTTATGTTTTATAAAAATCAACAAGTCTGTTTCCAACTTGTGGAGCATCCTCTTTTGACAAAGGCAAGAATTCTGTTTTTAATGATAAACTATTTCAAATGTTTATGCCCCTGGATTATTTATAGTATAATTTTCATACATACAAATATTAATGATCCCTAGCAATACAAAATACATTTATTTATGCATATAGGTAGGTATTTGCATATGTGCACATACAATCAAACATTTATACACCTACACTTCAAATACTGACTCTGCAGAGAATATAATCCAAAACCATCACTGCTAATAGTTGTATTTTTCTGTTCTTAATCTGTTCTAATTCCAAATGCCAGAAAATGTTGGTTCTAGTCAAACTTGTGCCCAATAAATATTTTAGTAAATAATTATTCAGATAGGTATACACACACACACACACACACACACACACACACTTGAATACATACTGAACCTATGGATTAGGAATTTAAAAAAACAAAGCAAAGAGAGCTCACATATTAAGTATTAACTTCATGCCCAACTCTTCATGTTTCATGAATAATTCCATTTAACCATTACAATAATTCATAGCTGAAGAGAATAAGGACCAGCATATGGTTCCTAGGCTTCTTCATAGGAATCATTCTTCTTCCACCAAACAACTAATTATTTAAGAGTAAAATAAATAATACAGTTTAGTATATAGGCTGAGCATATCAAAGAACTTTGGGGCTAAAACAATGTCAAGGTGATTTGGAACATACTCTATATAAAGATATGAGATGAGAACAAGTGGACAGCCTGGTAGAATACAAAGCTAGCTATGATATAGACAAGGCTTTCCCTCACAGCAAAGGCTGCATTTAATCTTCATAACTCACAACCAAGGTTCAAAGATTTATAACAAGAGTGTTGAATCACAAGCTCACAAGCCCAGACTCACTGTGTGTTTTCTTCCAACCAACTCTTACATACTAATAATACATCCCACTCTCCTTTTATATTATTTCTCCACTAGGGTTGTATTTTTAGTGATCATACCGAGAGAGTGGTATTAATATCCAATGGGCAAAGGGTGGGAATATATGAATATCCCACATTGTATTAAGACACCTCTTTACTAGAAAAGCCCAAAATGTTAATAATGCCTACCTTGAAAAGAACTTACTAAGCTATCAACACATCATTTCCAACGTACTCACTTATTGGTTTTGCTTTTGTTTTCTTTGGTTGGAGGTGGGGATTTGATTTTTGCTTGTTTATCGGTTCTTGGGACCTGGTCTAACTCTGGAGATGTAGCTGGCCTGCAACTCACAGAGATCAGCCTGCCTCTGCCTTCCAAGTGCTGAGACTAAAGGTGGGTGTTCCCCTGCCCAGATCACTTACTTGACCAGTTATAGGCTGCATTGTCTATACACTGCACTCTCTTGTCAGTACCAAGGTTTGGGTGGAAAGCAAATCATTCTCCCATTTCAGTTTATATTCAACAACGAGAGACTGATCTTAGGTACAGAAAGAGATATAATTAGTTTAAATAAGAAATGTGAGGAAGACAAAATGAGAGCTACATGATGAAGAATGCCATGAATCTACTATTAGAACTACGTTAGGCAGGATGGTCATTCTTTCTTTGAATAGAAAGGACTTTATACTAATATTTTAACTCAGAAATTGGTAGCTTCCAAGACAACATACTGTCAGAGAACCCTAAAGAAAGAAGAAACAACCAGAGCATATGTTCCATGTCAAGAAAAAAACTTCTAGAAGTAAAGACAAGAGAGGGGGAGGATACTGGGTCAGAGGGGGTCCTGGCTCACGAAAAATTATAGTAGTTTGTAGAGTGGTATCATCCAAGACCTTTAGAGTCTCAGAAAGATCTTTATATTTTACTCTTAGCCAACAGATCTAACTACAATGTTTAATCATGAAACCACAAAATGGGGACACAACATAAAACTACTCTGACTTCCACAGAAATATTTGTCAAGGCTTAGGGCAGGGGATCTGGAGCTATGTGAAGAAGCCAAGGCAGGTGTTGAAACTGACCCCTGGATATGGGAAAGTACAGGCATGGCAAGAGAACAGCAAACCTTTTGCTGTCAGACAATTCCCGCAGTGAAATACTATCAAGATGAAAGGAAGAGCCCATGGAAAATCAAAAAGAGGGTCACAGCAGAAATTGGAATCTTCCAAGTCATATTTATTTGGTGCTTTAAACAGTGGGGAGTGGCAAGACTCAGAATAATAAAAGCCTGTTTGGCTTCAATTTTCATAAAATTCAGCTTTGCACTTTTAGTAGACACAATATGAAAAGGTTTTTGCTTAATCTGAAAAGCTGTGCACATGAGAAAAGCTAATGGCTGATAAAGGATTATTCTTCTTGGGTTACATGCTAAGTCCTTGTCTTCAAGGAACTAAAATTCTATTAATGTCTACATGTCAAGTCCTCTCAGTATACCTTTCTACCAAAAACTGCTCTCAAAACTGTGAATAATTTACTGATCAGTTACTATGAACTAGAATACATACTTTCAGAAGAACAATTCTAGTATAAGTAGTGATCACTTACAGACTTTAATAAGCTAGAAAAGTTTATTGAATTCACATGACAAATACATTAAATCCTATAAGTGACAATGTTAAAAGCTGCTTCTATGGGAAAGCAGATGGAAGTGTGAGTTCACACCAACTGTTGTATGATATGAGAGTGAAAGCTTTGCACATCCAAAGTCCCAGTTTGATGCGAGTAGGGACATTGTGGTCCTTGACCAGGGAGAAAGGTGAGAGAGGATGCACTGTTGATAGCAATGGCCCTGGGGGTCGGGTATGGCTAGAGATATCTGCACTGAAAATTCACTGATAGATAAAAACCAGGTCTCAATGGTAAAGGAAGAAAATGTCAAGGGCAAAAACGGGGGTGATGAAGGAGAGCTGGGGTCACCAGGACAGAAAAGAATATCCTCAGCAGAGGTTCTTGGGAATAGAATGAAAGGAACTGTGAATTTAGAAAAAGAAAGGAAAGGAAAGGAAAGGAAAAGAAAAGAAAAGAAAAGAAAAGAAAAGAAAAGAAAAGAAAAGAAAAGAAAAGAAAAGAAAAAGAAAAGAAAAGAGAAAAACAAGAATCAGCTTTGATGCAATAAACTGTGTAGAATGCACCAGGCTGAAGCAGCTACCACAGGACACACAGGAAACTGTGTGGGATACAGAGTGTGTTTGTTAATGTGGAGTAAAACAGGAAGTGAAAATAAACCAGGGATTTCAAACAAGCTAACTCTTAACAAATACTTGGAGTATCAAGAAAATCTTTATAGATTAACGAAAGGCATTAAAAGCCGTCTCTGTCTCTGTCTCTCTCTCTCTCTCTGTCTCTCTCTCTCTCTCTCTCTCTCTCTCTCTCTCTCTCTCTCTCTCTCTCGTAGGTGAAAAAATTACATGGTCCACACTGACAAAGTAATGTGAGCTGCCACAGGCTTAGATGGAATGAGAGCTGCCTGCCTTAGGGATCAAGTGGTCCCGAGAATAGTAGCTCTAGGAGAGAATATCCGAGGGGAACATGAGGGCACAGGCTAAGCAAGGACTACAATTCACAACTTCAGCAAATTATTGATTTTAAAAAGCCAATTGTGTTATTTAGATATTGTATTTAATAATAGAACATGACCTGGAGGTCTCTAAATAGGTCTGAGTGATTATCAAATGTACAACTGGCCCATCTGAAGGTCTCAAAGTACAAAGTCTTCTAAGCAAAAGAACATTAACATTTGTCCTGTAAGCATTTGTTTAAGATATTATTTTAGCTATGTGTGCCTGTGCGGAGATAACCGCACACGATTGCAGTGCCCCACAGAGGTTGAAAGAGGATGCTGGGTGCTCAGAGCTGTATCTACAGACAGTTGTAAGCTGTCTGATGTGGGTGCTGGGACCACCCCAGGTTCTCTGTAAGATCAGTGTACCTTATTAACCGCTCACTTTCTAGCCCAAAGAAAACATTAAATGCCACAGTTATTTTCTATTAGATTCATTTTCCTCTTAATGTGCTGTCAACTCTGGTTTTTGTGGGTCCCCTTGTTGCTATCTCTGCTTTTCCTGCCATTTTGCCACTGTTGGCGTCAATCTCTAGTCCAATTCCTCCAATGATCACTATTTAAGAAGACCGGGATCACTAAAACTGAAAGAAGCTCATGTAATATAGGACTAGAGACACTCTTAAAAAAAAAGACAGTCCTGATGCTAAATAATCAATATAATGGTAATTTTGATGACTTAGAGGAAATTACAGTGATATTCTTCTGAAAATATTTCACTTACCAATTTAATCACATTGTAATTACATCTGAAAATATCTGAATATTCAGGGATACCAAAAATATTAAGTTCAATGAACTAGAGGAAAATAATTATTAAGGATATATTGACTTGGGGGCTGGAGAGATGGAGAGAGGGAAGGATCACTTGTTGCTCTTACAAAGACCCAGGTTCAGTTTGCAGTACCAACATGGAGTCTCACATGCATGCCTCCAATTCTAGAGGAATATGAAGCATTCTCCTGGCCTACGTAGGCACTGCATGTATGTATACTTACATGCATACATGGACACATACATACGTACGAAATAAATATATACGAAATAAATAAAATATACATAGTATTGTTTTTCATGTCTGGTAATGTATATCTACTTTAAATGTCACTTCAACATCTTGGTTTATTTTTGATAACACTGTTCTTGATGTATTATTTCTGAACAACTTTATAAATTATAGTTTTCAGAACTACCTGTAAGTGAAAACTAAATGAATTAATTAAGTTTGGAAACAAATCATCTAACAAAGAAACATTTGAGGGAAATATATTAGAAGCACATGGAAAGGCAATGAATAAAAATTTGTAGTCACCTTGAACCCATGGACTCATTAGAAAATAGAGATTCTTTGTTAAAGCGGCATCATTAACTGAAGAAACCAAATAGAATCCCCGCCATTATGGCGGTAGGCCCACGGAATTTAGTGAGTAGTGTACATGCACCTTTTCCCAGTAAAATCTCAGCATCACCTAACAAAATCTCACTTCATTGTATAGCACTACGGCATGCCGAACACTGAGGAAAGACCCTGCTCCACACTTCATCCCCACAGTGTAAGGCTGTGACTGACTATATGATGCCAGGGAAGCGCAGTCATCAATACAGTGGCTGTGTGGTGTGTGTGTGTGTGTGTGTATGAGTGTGTGTGCGCGTGTGTTTTTTTTTTTTTTTTACATTGTAAACAGAGAAATGTAGAATACTTCTTTCAAATGAAGTTTTGAAGTTGTATCCTTTCAACCACAAAAAAACAAAGCAAAAGTGTGCAAACAGTCCAGCCAGAGGACTGGTACGTGGTCTCTAAGGGCCTTTACACAGCAGATTCGGATCACACCTCCACGAGCACACTTAAGAAACTTAACAACATCTCGCCTCTTTCTTTGTAGTTAACAATTGAGACTCTTTTCATAGGTCTCCATTCTGCCAAAACATTTTCTGAATACAAGCTGGCAGTGCCAGAGAAGTTGTCTTCTTTCTTTCCAGGCTTAGCACTGGTAGCCAAAGTATCTTTGTTGCTCAAATAATCTCCGCCATCTGCCAGCAGTCTCTATCCTGAGGGCCATCTGCCAGCCTCTCTGTGGCTAGCCCAGGCCATGCTGCCTGTGTGCTGTTTAAAGGGCTCTTTTACCAGAGACAAGAACATGCAAAACAGCCCCTTTCCCTGTAACCAACCTTGGTCATCATCCCCAACACTGGTCTCTAGCAAGACTGGCTCTAAGGACTGCCAAGGACTACAGTCTGAACAAAGCAACTGCCGTCATTTGTTCTTTCCTATCAGAATAGATTATTAGAGAATGGTAATAAAAGCCATTGTTAACGACATGTTTGTAGACCTGTGTTTCCTTTTTGGTTTTTTATGGTATTCTCAATTATAATGAATTATTTTTCAGATCAAGAAGAAAAGGGGAGAAAACAATCCTTATTTCTTAAGTGAATCCCCATGATTTAAAAAGCTAACTTCTGGCAGAAATTACTAATTCAGTTGAGTGTTATTAACGTATAATGTTAACTTTATGCTGCTCTGCACTGTTCTTCATTGTGATCTACTTAAAATTCCTGACTTTAAAGTAGTGGCAACAGGGCTACAGAAGAGTCTCCTAGGGAGGTTAAGCCTAAAGAGTCCATTAATGTCTCCCTAAGGCCACCAGGAAATTCCTTAAAGCAAAGGAGTGCCAGGCTTTATGGTGGGATTATGCTCCTGGGCTTTTTTTCTTTCTAGAGTTGTGACTACTGGGATTTATTTTATGTCTCCATCACTGCCAGCCTGGAGGGGAGGCCCCTTTTTATTCCCAATCACTCATCAGAAATCCCAGGATAGGCAAGTACCATGAATTGTGAAAGCCTTTGCTATCCCAGTATCAAAATTAAATTAGCATTTAACTAAATGTGTGGAATCAAGTTCACACAGAAGAACTGACTGTCCTTCCCAGATGCCAGAAAACATCCTGATTTTAAGCAGCAGCATTCAGCAGGGTCACATTCTCCTGCCAGTTTTCTCCAGAGGTGGATGCGACCCTTACATGGCCGGAGATTGCGCTCAACGTGTTACTCTATGCAAGTCTTGTAAATCAATGAGCTTTGTAAACCGCATATCTCGACCCAGGGACATATGTATTTTTCATCAGTTCCTAAAAATATAACATGTATTCTGACACTACAACATATATACTCAAAAGCTTCTAACATTTTTATTCTAGATTTCTATTCACAAATGGAACAGTACATACTTGGTATGGGAATATCACTAAGTACATTTACACGATTGTCATTATCTCTATTTTGCCTACTTGGATAAGAAGGATATGACTACTATTAAGCCTTGTCCTTTAGTGTTACTGTTTTGTTTGTTTGTTTTTGCTTTCAAATATATTATTTATAAAATGATTCATTTAAGAACAGTAATTGAGTCACACATACAATTTTATATCAGTCAGTGGGATTGCTCAGTCCTTGTCTCCAAGCCTGGCAACCTCAGTGCAATCTCTGGGACCTGAATAGGAGGAAACCCCTCTCACAAGTCTTTCTCTGACTTCCACACTTGTGCCTTTGTATGTATGCCCACACTAATGCATGCACAAAGGGATATGTGAATAAGTAATGAAATGTTAAAGAAAAATGAAATGTTTTTATTACAACTCAGTGAATTTTAGAATTAAGAAAGTTGTTAATGAACTGCATAGACCAGAGTGTATTCCCAAGATAGCTCTTGTCATGCAGCTTCTGCACAAACTCGGACTGGTGAATGGAGCTCTGCCCTCATCAGGGATGCTTCTTCTGCTGCAACAAATAAAGACTATTAGAGATTTACACTGGTCAAAGGCAGAAAACGAGCGACTATGAGGTGCCCAGTTCCAATTGATATATATCTACAGAACAAGGCCCAGCGAAAAATCTTAAGAGACTTTCTAAGAGTCAGAGAACCAGGCCACCTGCTGCTCAACAATGTTTTTTAGGCATGACAGGGATGGAGTAGTCACGAAATTTCGACAATATAGGTACCCAAACAAAAGCTGCATAATGGTTTGCTTTTGGGGACACGGTAAATAGTACCAGGTCTAAGACCTATGTGAAGTGTGAGAGACGAGAGGCTGCTGAGAGGATTAGCTCTCTCACAGGTTCTCCATTCCCAACGGTTACCTATAAGATCATCTACATCGGAGCAATAGTAAATGAATTTGGTAGACTGCGCATTGTTTAACAAAAATAATTAAACCTAGCAATAAAATTGGAGGAGATGGGGCTTTGAATTTGAGGGGAGTGAGGATCACACAGGAGTTACAGCCATGGGTCCTAACCCTCCTAACACTGTGACCCTGTTACACAATTCCTCGTTGAAATGTCATGGTGATCCCAGCCATCAAACCATTTCATTGCTACTTCATAATGTATTGCTTGTATTGTTATGAATCATAAATACCTGATATGTGACCCCTGTGGGGTCGTGGCCCACAGGTTGAAAACACCTGAGTTAGAAGAGAAATGATATGAATATCCAAATGTATGAATGTCCATGTATGAAAAATTCATATGTTATCAAAATGAAAATTAAGAACAATGCCTCAGTTAAGAGTCTATCATGAAACCAGGCATAGTCATTTATCCCAGCACTCAGGAGGAAGAGTAAAGCAAATCTCTGTGTATTCAAAGCCAGCCTGGTCTATATAGCAAATGCCAGGCCAACTAGAGAAAATAATCTATCATGGTCATTTTGAAATATGATTAAGTATATATATATATATATATATATATATATATATATATATATAGAGAGAGAGAGAGAGAGAGAGAGACATATCTTTATTGTTTGTAGTCTCCTATTTTATTATTTTTCTTCAACAGTGGAAATTCCCATACTTCTATATGTTGCTAGTTTAATCTCCATCTTTTAACGGTAATAATTTCTTTTGATCAATGCTACACAAGAAGAAAACACATAATAAACAAATAAGTGACTTGTTTTGAACATTTCTTTTCATTTCCACTTTCTTTTTAAATTAATTCTTTATCTTTTGAGATTACAACTACATTGCCCCTCTCCTTCCATCCCTCCAAACCCTCTCATACATGCTGCTTTGCTCTTCAGATTCATGGCCATTTTTATCAATGTTGTCACACACACACATATGTTCCTAAATCCATAAACACAACCTACTCAGTCTGTAAAATGTTACTTGCTTGAATGCTTCTAGGGCCGCCGAACTGGAATTAGGTAAGCAACCGGTGTGCTTCTCAGGAGAAGACTATTTCTCCCACTCCCAGCTTTACTTAATTGTGGTTGATCTCTTTGTTGGTTTGAAGCTGCATGGGCTTCCTTTCCTTTGGTATGTGGTATGTCTACTGCTATTGGCCTTGTTCAGCTCCTGGTTAGGCAGTCATGCTGTCTAGATTTTATGGGCGTAGCGTCTGATATTACTATCAGACACAATCTCCTAGCAGACTCTCTGATCCTTGGGCTTTTACAGTATTTCCATCCCCTCTTCCACAATGTTCCCTGAGGCTTAGGTGTGTGAGTTGTTTTGTAGATGCATCTATTAGAAGTGGAGTTCATAACCCTGCGATCTGATTGGTTGTGACTTTATAATGGTCTCCATCAGTTGTAAACAAAACTTTCCTTTGATAAGGGGTGAGGACTACACTTGACTTTGGATATAAGGAAAATATTTAGGATGCAACTAGGCATTGTGTTTAATAATATAGTGGATTATAGGTTCTTCTCCAAGATCCATGACTTCACTCACCATGGGTGGTTGGCTAGCTTTCCATGAGTGGGTATGATCATCTTCTCACTGGGTGAGCTTAATCCCGATTATGGAGCTGGTGCTTACTGCCATCATTTCCTTTTAAAATTATATCAACTCATTCAATCCCAGAGTCTCTCCATTTATATTTCTTAGGGACTATTTTGTTTTGGTCCCTATTCATAAAATATAAAATAAAGGTCACTATACTAGGCCCCCAGTGCTAATAACACAGATAAGCAAATATGCTAGGCATTTAATACATATCAGCTAAAAATCATAAAAAGAAAAAGCTCTAGTGAGTCACAGTTTTAGGAGTCAGATGCGATAGATATACCTGTAATTCTAGCACACGGATGCTGACGGAAGGAACATGACTTGGTGGCCAGTATGGAAGAAGTACTGAAGACCCTCCTAAAATTTTTTTGGTTGAAATATGCAGATGAAGCTACATGAATATTGCTAAGATGAGAACAACGCATAATTTTGTGACAGCTAAAAGCAATAAATGTTCTGAAACATAAAACTGCTTAATAATTCTAATTGAAGTAATAAACGACTGTTTTAAACAGACATGATATAGTTTCATACTTGGGCTTGACAGATTTTACCATATAATAAAGAGATGACTGTGATAAATTGAAAATTTGGTAAAACGAGTGACTAACTTATATTAGTTTAAATTTCTTGAATTTATTTAGGACATGAGAAGTTGGCGGCTGTATACACAGATGCACTCTGCTGACCACAGTCATTAAAACAAATCCAAGTTTGCAATGGCTTCATAACCAGCCATCCTCTCGGGCGAGTAGGAACTCCTGGTGCATGCCCCTGCTATGGAAACTGTCTATAAGGGATTCACACACATCCCTGCTGAGTGTGGTATCATGACATTTGAGAACAGAGAAGCAAGGAAGCCATGCTCAGCTTTCCACAGCACATCTGCTCTGATTTGTGTCACAAGACCCAGCTCGAGAGGACCCCTCCATAGCCAGAAGAAAGAAACACTTTTTATTTCTGAAGAAGCAGGGACACAAGGATGGTTTAGAACAACTAGATTTGCTACATAAATCCCTCAGCCTGGATCATTGGCTTTGCATTACAGAACTTGTGCAGTATTTCTCTACAAATATACAATACAGTTCTTGATCAGTCTCAGCAGAGGAAAACACAAGCTTCTTGTGTTTCTTTGAGTCTTTGTATCTTTCTGAAGGATTGAGCATATTAAATAATACATACTTACACACTTCTAGTTTGTTGATGGATCTTTTTGTTTTGTCCTATCCATTAACTTAGTAATGAGTTAAGAAGGACTTTTCCCCTACATTTTCTTCATATAGTATAACTGCACAAAATACCAGTAGCTAACAAGAACCTAAGAAGTCTTCATTGTCAAGATAAAGGGCATGTGTGTGGGTCTCTGAAATGCATGGTATTTACTCATGAATTGGTAGAAGATGTTCTGAGAATCCTGACAATGGCTTTAAGTGAAGGAACTTAGAGAAGAAATTGGAAGTTCACCATGCAAAAATAGATACTATTGAGAACTCTTTAGCAGTTACTAGTAATAGATGGAACAGTCTCATCTCACACCAGTCAGAATGGCTAAGATTAAAAACTCAGGAGACAGCAGGTGTTGGCGAGGATTTGGAGAAAGAGGAACACTCCTCCACTGCTGGTGGGATTGCAAGCTGGTACAACCATTCTGGAAATCAGTCTGGCGGTTCCTCAGAAAACTGGGGATGACACTTCTGGAGAACCCTGTTATACCACTCCTGGACATATACCCAGAGGATTCCCTGGCATGCAATAAGGACACATGCTCCACTATGTTCATAGCAGCCTTATTCATAATAGCCAGAAGCTAGAAAGAACCCAATGTCCCTCAATGGAGGAATGGATACAGAAAATGTGATATATTTACACAGTGGAATACTACTTAGCAATTAAAAACAATGAATTCATGAAAATTTTAGGCAAATGGTTGGAGCTGGAAAATATCATCCTAAGTGAGGTAATCCAATCACAAAAGAATACACATGGAATGCAGTCACTGATAAGTGGATATTTATTAAAAGCTCTGAATACTCAAGACACAATTAACATATCAAATAATTCCCAAGAAGGAAGGAGAGGGACCTGGTCCTGGAAAGGCTTTATCCAGCATTGTAGGGGAGTACCAGGACAGAGATGGGAGGAGGGTGATTGGGGAAAGGGGCTTATGGGACTTATGGGGAGGGGGTGAACTGGGAAAAGGGAAAGCATTTGGAATGTAAACAAAGAATATAGAAAAAAAAAAAGATACTGGAGCTCTTGTTTGCTGGCCAGCCTAGCAAAATAAAAACAAAAACCATCATTAAAAAAATTGCTGAAGTAAAGCACCTGACTGTAGCACCACAGATATGTTCCTGTGTTTCTATTTGACTAGATCTGAAATTTTAGGTTATCACTTTTCAGAATAATATTCCTTTTTTTTTAAAAAAAATTTTTAGCCCTATTAGAATGTAATTACAAAATGTGGTTTCCATAAGAGAAACTGAGTATTGTGGCCCAAGATGCCTATCAGTCTTGAAGCTGGGGATGTCTGCTATGCATCCAGTGTTGTGCTGAGTGAGGGCGGTGTAGTCATTTGAGACAACTTCCATTTGTCTTAGATGGAAACAGTGGTTCATCCCATCTTCATCATGACACTCCTCCATAATCCTAAACAAGAGGCACTGACATCTGTTTTGTTATTGATGTCTTGCAGATTATCTACATTGTCCTGCTTCCTGCTCTCTGCCTTACTTCAGGGAAGACTGTCCCGAATCCCAAATCTGTTGTTCTTGTTTTGTTGTTTTGAGACAAGGTCTTATTGTGCAGCTTTGGCTATCTGGAACTGTCAGTCTCTGCTTCCCCAGTGCTGGAACTAAAGCTGTGTGAGGCCAGATCCAGAAAGGACATGTGATTAGTTCTTCTAACTTGTCCTCGTCGTGTAGAAAACAGCGTTGTCACTGTCTCATGACTGCACTGAAGTAAGGAGAACTGGCGTTCCCACGCTCCTACTGGCCTGTGTTAATCCCACACAGACACAGAAAACACTCATGAGCTGCTTCCCCACTTCTTCCATTTTCCTCTTCAGTTTCTTGACCCTCCCAACACCTCCCACCATCCTCTGAACCTCCTTGTGTAGCAGTTGTCCTGTCATTCCCGCTCATTTTTGTTTTCTTCTCGGGGTCTTTGACGCGTAGCTCTATTCCATTTCAGCATCTTCACATCTCACTCCTGCGAAGGTTCTGCCATTTGCTCTGTTCTCTGGCTCAGCACAGTTTTCCTTCCTGGGAAATGCTAACCGGCCTCTTCGCTTATACTTAATTAAAACCGCTCCATCCAACTCCTCAGAATTCTGTACTTTATCTACCTCGCATTTACTAAACCTTAGAGTCACATTTACTTGTGTAAGAACTCATTAAAATGCCATCCTTTTCTTAGATTGAGGAGTATCATCTTCCTTAGCATCCAGCACCATGCTTCATGAGTGAAAAGTACTCAGTTCCCAGTTATGAAAAAAATATGATTGGACAGATCCTCAAACAGTTTTTATTTCTGCTACTCAGCAGAGCTCCTTCATCACTCATTCGGTTATTTGCTATGGTTGTCAGCACGCCGTTTGTGGATGAGTTTGTGTATAAAAACATTCCAGTAGTGGCTCCCATTGCCAGCTTCCTTAAGTCAGATTTATCCCCATGCAGTGCAAGTGGAGATCTGAATGGAGACCAAGTGATGACTGTAGCTCGCAGAGCCCTTGGCCACCAATGTCTGACCCTGCCTGCCATCACGTCTCTGCTTTCACACATTAGGCTCCATCTGGCCAGCACTACACAGTTACTGAACACTCAGCCCACATTATGACATCCAACAGGGCTTTTCTAACTCCCTAGGGTGGAGATGGTCTCTGTTTTAATTCCAAATCTTTTTACTAGTTTGTTGTTATGGAGCTCTGACATGGTCCTGTAATCTCCACCTAAACATTGCCAAATCTATAGTAATCCTCACAGACTCTTAATAGTATCCAAATATATTTGTCAAGTCACACTTAATACAAAGTAATATTCAATGAAATTATGTGAGTGATTTGATATCCATGAGGATAATGATGGGTAAAACATTTTAGATATAAAATGTTTTTTATATTTAAAACAGAACAGTGCCAAAGAGCAGAAGGCAAAAAGTGTTTGATGGAAAATTCTCAGACAGTATGATAATGAAGTAAATTCTGACATGTGAATACTTGGTAACAATGAAGGTAGCAGTCAAGACACAGGATCAAATGACTTAGATCCTGAGCACCACTACAGTGTACGAACAGATAGTATGCCTAAGACAGTAAATCAGACTGTGCTAGGAGTCCTAATACTGTGTATCTTCTTAGCAACAACTGAGTACTGACCACTGCCTGTATTTTATTTTGATAAAAGAAAGTTTAGCTGAGGTATGAAACCTCTCAAAGACAAGCCCTTCAGAATTCAAGCAGAAGTAGAGACAGCTCTGCAGCAGTGGGCTAGGGCATATGACATCATCTCTGTCTGACATCAGGGCCTGTGAAGACTGAGACATGGTGCCTCAGCCTCTCAGCAAACACATTCCATTCCTTCAAGTATCTGGCTATGTATGTGAATCCTGTTCAATATTTAAATACTAATCACAATTTTGGCATCTGATAATATTCTCCCCATATATATTTGGAAGCAGGCATGATAATTCTCTCTAAATATGAAACTCAAATATTGGACAAAGGGCATTTAACTGCCACCATATGCTTTACTGTAAAGCTATCTCCTTTATTTACCAATCTGGTAAGCTGTAGCAACCTTTAACAAGACATTTAAATGCATAGTCACATATATCCACATAGGCCTGAATGGATACCTGCAAAGACATATATATATATATATATATATATATATATATATATATATATATTTCATATGATTTGAAAAAATAAATGTCAAAAGCAGCACCACAGCCCATGGAAATTAAAGCAGAACAATCATCTAAAAACAACCTCAAACATTTATGAAGTTTTTGTCAAGAAAACTAGAAAGAAATCTAAAAGAATGAAACAGATTGTGGATATGTTAAAGGATTGCTACTGTAACATGACTACCATTTTATATTCTAGCTGATCTCTTCCTATCATACAGTGATTTTAATGATGTCATGCTCAAGTTGTTTTATCACCTAAAATGAGAGAGAGAGAGAGAGAGAGAGAGAGAGAGAGAGAGAGATATGCTATGACCCTGTGTTTCTGTTCTTTCTGTTGACTATGATGACCACATATATTGACCACTATGGTAGCCTGTGATAAAGAAAAATATATTTCCTTACAACAAGCTTGTTTATTAACAATAACATAGGGACAAGCTTTCTAATCTTTTTAACCTCTGTAATGCATACAAGTGGCAAACTTGAACATATTTTGATAGTCATAGGAAAAAGTGGTAACTATGAAGAAATCTCATTTTAATGCTAATTTTAGAATAAAAACCTGGAAAAGTTTTTTTCTTTCCAGGAATATCCTTTTTTTTTTCATTCTCAGAATCTTACTTGGTACACATCTCTGAAACCAACTTCTCAGAAATTAATTTATTTATATTTTATTCTGATGGTATCCAAATATTCTCTAGATAGTCTAGTCTTTCTAAAGAGTTGGATGAAGTCAATTGAATTAGCATAGGGCTAGGTATGGAGAGATGTATCCTAACACTTACAGACAGCAAGATCCCATGGAAAGATTTCTATTGTGCTTTACTAATTTCACCTGTTTTGAGGCAGAACCACAGAATCTTAAGAGTTTGATTCATAAAGACTCGTAAAAATGAATAGTTATACACTTCATAAAGTAAGGTATATCGCTAGGCTTCATACTAGTTTATAGACCACTAACCCAGATCATGAAAGGATTTATCTTAACACATTATTTCTCTTATCTTGGGAACATCCTCTCAGCTCTAAGAAGATTAGTTCCTAAGTAAACTTACTAAAGTACATTTAAATTAGCAACTAAACCCAAGCTCTCTTTAAATTCTTTGATTCAAAAGTCAGGAAATAAGGAGTATGTTGGGAGATGATTTTCACTGTATACTCAGATGCTGATTTCTAGGCCCAAACCTAGAAATTGAAGTCCTGAAGACAGCATTCACAAACACCTCTGGTCTCGCTGTTACATGAAAATTGTTTTCCATCATCTCCGATTGTTTCTTTCCCAGAAAGAGACAAAGTAGAGCCAGACCACAAGAGGGAAGGTGGAGAGACCACATGGAGAAACCAGGAGGGTTTGCCATGTGGTCATGTGGAGAGAGCAGATGTGCGGACACATGTGGACCAGAGCGAGCCAGGGCAAGACCAGATCTGCAAGTAATGGTGCATTTGTCTGGTATCCGCAGCCTAGTTAGTTTAGAATAGCTCAAAACCTTCCCAGCTTAGGCTTGGAGCTTGTTAATAAAAATACCAGGTCTTTATTCAAGGGCTAAAATGGACCAGACTGTATATGTAAATACCTAGAAATAATTTGAAAACAAAGGGGGTGTAGTACACGGTCCCCATACACATACAATTATCTTTACAGGAGTACTTCTGCACTGCTGTCTCCTAGTTCAACAGATGGAAACAATGTGATTCCTTGTACAGTACTCAGTGCAATTTGTGCAACAGTCATAACAATCAAGCCACCAATAAGAAGACAGCATATACCATGTGTTAACCCTGTAAGACATTATATAAAAACATAAAAGACACATAAAGATAGATCCTGCCCTGGCTTGGGAATTGTGCAGACTATAGGCAGTCAGGTAGCTCTGAAGGTCAGCTTCCATGCTTGAACTGTTGGATAAAGCATGAAAAAGATGCAGCTCTGAGTAGTCATCAGAGACACTGAAGACAAGCCCTGTCTCTGCCCACTGAAGCAGATGATACACTACAGTGCACCGACTGCCTTGAGCCCCTGACACACACTCATGTACCAGCAATGGGTGATCGGTAGAGGCAGGCCACCAGCTTCCTTCAATCCCAGCCCATTAATATGGACGTAATGTATACACTCTGACTGATGGAGAAAGTTCAGCCAGGTTCATGCCTCAAAACCTATAGATCCCAATTATAATAAGTAGAAACCCTCAGCTGTCACAGAAAGGCTTACGTTTTGTAAAATATCATTGTGACTTCATGATTTCACTCACTCCCTTTCTATTGGAAGAATGGTTATCTAATCCCAAGTGATCCTCCCTAAATACATATACATGTGAGCCACAATAAATGTGCTCAGCATGATACATATGCATATATGTACACATATATATATATATATGTGTGTGTGTGTGTGTGTGTGTGTGTGTGTGTGTGTGGTATCTGTGTGTATGTATGTGGGGGGGGATGTACAACAATAATAATTTAAAAAAGAGTCCATAAAGTTGAAAAAGAGTAAGAGAAGACAAAGAAGGGGCTGGAAGGGAAAGAATGTGAGATAGAAATGGAAATAAATTACTCATGTATGAAAGTCTCAAAAACTAGCTAAAACATGGATTCAACAGATCTTTAGGTAATCTACTGATAATAGGAAAATCAGTAAAAGACAAGAAAAAAAACAAATATAGGAATATCATACTAGTAAATCTCATATCACATAGTGTTTTCAGTGAAGCAAAATGAAGACAAAATGAAAGTTATGCTTCAAGTGTCAAGTCACAAACACCAAATACTGTGTTTTTCCCAGGGTGAATCAAACAAGTTGTTTGAAAAGATTGACTGTCACGTGACACCAGGACAAACACGGGGCACCCCAAAAGCATTACAAATATCCATGGCCATCCATAGAAATATGTGCAATGTCTCACTATAAAGAAGGCCATTCATGGGTATATGTGCACACATCTCATTGCAAAGAAGGGCATTCATAGGTGTATGTGCACACATCGTATTCGAAGCTGATGAATAGCTGGAAGATGGTTTTCTTATACTTCATTCATGAGGTACTATTTTCTCTTTCTCTCTTATCAAAACTACTATTTCTTCCAAAACATTAAACATTTCCTTACCTATCTACACAGAACTAACTGTATTTATATTTATTTTACTCTTGGTGTTTATGACTATTTTAATCAGCTGAAATAGAAGTCTTTATGTGATAATTAAACTCAACTTCTTCCCATAAATAAATATGTACTATTGGGACTGTTTTTAAAAGATGGCAGTTTTAAAAAAATATTATTTTCTTCTTTCCATGCCTACGAATGATAAACAATGTATCTTCAACCTTCCATTAATCAGATGGCTGTTAAAAAAAATAAGGAATGTGTGGGAATTCTGATTTTAAAGGATGCTGGAAGTTGATGCTTGAAGATGATGACATTGCACTAACTTTCAGCTTCACACAAAGGTTCAGAAGTTAGACTGTGGAGACACCAGGACTTTACTATTCCCTGAATGCAAGATGCATCTCATACTAGTTAAAAATTCAGCATTGCAACTGCACTCATTTAAAAGGTTGCCCGAAGGTCATTAGGCCCAGGCATGGGCTGAAACAGCAAGGCAGACCGTTGCCTTCGGAAGCCCTGATTACAAACATATTTTCCAAGAGTATCTAGTCGTGAAGAGTACACATACAGTAATTTATGAATTAGAAGTAATTGCAGATCTCTGGAGATTCTGAGTGTCC
The DNA here is from genome assembly GCA_964023405.1 of Apodemus agrarius. NCBI lineage: Eukaryota > Metazoa > Chordata > Mammalia > Rodentia > Muridae > Apodemus > Apodemus agrarius. Next base: position 62,308,217 of record OZ030014.1, on the reverse strand, counting down.
TGGGTGTCCTATGGAGCATTCATTTTCCCATCTGCTTGAAAAGGACAGCACTCTAATTATTCTGTCAAGGTTAATAGACCCCAAATTTGACTCTTAAATCTCAGTGGATGTCTTTTCCCAATCACCAATAACTTTGCATTTCTGACACCCTCCTCCTCAAAATTATGTGTTACAGGAATTCTCATAAAGTCGATTCATATAGCAACAACTTCCAAATCAAAGCACTTACATGGTACAATCATGAGATCAATTACAAAACAGCAAAATCTCACCAAGGACTTTGAAAAGAACCTTAGAAATAGAATTTAAGAATTGTTAACTATTAGCTGTAATCTTTGGCTTCTGTCACCATCAAAGCAGTGCTCAGTGAGAGACTAACAAAGTCAGATAACAGTTCTATTAAAGAATGAAGTCATGAGTAAAGTCTTATGAAGAACTTACTGGAATCAAAGTAGAAGAGGGACCGGACAGTTGGCACCTGTGGACCAGCTTTTACTCTGAGACTGCTAAAATGAGTGTGAAAGAAAAAGCATACCCTCTATAGCATACTAAAGATAAACAGTATATTATAAAACTTTGTAATAGAGTCAGAAAGACATAACAGATATCCATACTCTCTAAGCAACAGGGTTGAGAAATTAAAGCACTACAGGAAACACCAAAAAAGTACACCCAAATATCTTGATGTTGGCAAGGGATGAAAGTGTGGGAAGATGGGGACCACATATGTATTAATTCTTCTTAATTTCTGCAACATAAGAACACAGAGAACTTGAAAATCATGCATTTAAAAACAAAACAACAAACCTCAGAAGGTACTATGCCCAAGAAAAAACAGTGCAGAAACACATCTTAAAAGAATTTGCATGTTTAGAGAAGAAATTGTAAAATCAGTTGGTTTTGTGTTTTTTACAGAAATATGTGGGTGGGTATGCTAGAGAGATGGCCTAATGATTCAAAGCACTTGTTCTTGCAGAGGACCTAGATTTTGATGGTTGAAAATCATCTCCAGTTCCAAGGCTCTGATGTTCTCTACTGACCTCCAATGATGCCCAGACATGTATGAAAAACACTCATGCACACAAATTAAATTTAAAAATAAAATGTAGTGGTTTGAATGAGGTCAATTCCATAGGCTCCTATAATGAGTGCTTGGTCCCCAACTGGTGAACTAATGGGAAGAATTAGGAGGCAGGGCCTTATTGGAGGAAGTGTGTCACTAGGAGTGAGCTTTGAGCACTCAGAAGCCCAGCTAGACCGAGAATCTCTCTGTCTGATGCTGTGTATCTAGGTGTAGCTCTCAGCAGCGTCTCCAGCACTGCACCTGCCTGTGTCTAGCCATTCTCTGCATCATGGTGATAGTGGACTATGATTCTGAAACTATAAGCTAGCACCCAGCTAAATCTTTTCTTTATGAGTTGCCTTGGTCATAGTGCCTCTTCACAGCAACCAAGCATAGTGACTGGACCAGAAAAGACAGAAAAGACTGAAAAATTATATAAAAGAATGAATACATATGACCAAGTATGCCTTAAGGAGATCAATAAAAAATAATAGAACTTAGAAATAAACTAAGTAGGTCAACTATATTTTAGATACTACTGAAAAAAATTAATGAAGTATAACTATATTTTAAAATCTAGTTCAGATGAACCCAGAGTTACGGGTCAGAAAAATATATGATTAAAAATGGTAGATTTGTATCTATTTGGTGTTCCAGAAAGAATGGTGAGACAAATTTAATTTAAATTACAGTAAGTTTTCCTGCATTATCACAAAATGGATTTCCTAGCTAACAAACCTTAACCACAGAGTGAAGACAAAGATGCCACATGTGCATGTATAGTAAAACCCTAGGAGGAAAAGAAAGAGTAGATCCTAAGGACGCCAGAGAAGAGCATGCCTGCACTGTGACTGAGCAGGCAAAGCTGATGTTTTGGCGGACAGTAAACAATGGAATCACTTTTCTGTTTCACTGAGCTGTAGTTGTCTACTTGAAACCTGGTATCTGCTATAACCAACCTCTAAATACAGAGGTGAAACAGACTTACCACAGAATACTCATTGTTTAAGACTTCTCAAATTATGCATGCTAAACTACAGGTTTTTGTTTTTTTTTTTTATCAAGGATTCCCTTTCAACTTTTAATTTTGCACCAGTAGTGAATGCTTGATATACAGTGATATATAACTAAAACAATTCACACAGTGGCTTTTAAAGTGGAAACCACTGCAAGATAATAGTGAGAATAGATGATCAACAGTTACTCTTATCAACATGATTAAATTAAAAACACACTCTTAGGCAAAAAGGCAAATTAAACAAACAAAAGAAAGAAAGAAAGAAAAGGAAAGCCAGGCAGTGGTGGCACATGACTTTAATTCTAGCACTTGGGAGGCAGAGGCAGGCAGATTTCTGAGTTCTAGGCCAGCCTGGTCTACAGAGTGAAATTCTGTGTAGTCAGGGCCACAAAGAGAACCCCTGTCTCAAAAAACAAAAAAACAAACCAAAAAAAAACCCCAAACAAACAAACAAAAACAAACAAACAAACAAAAAAAAACAAAAAGAAATAAAGAAAAAAGGAAAGGGAAGGAAAGGGAAAAAGATACTGAACCCTCAAGAAACAAACCTATATAAGCCATATCTAATATAGAGGCATAGTCATGGGATGATGATATATTTCTTAATCGCTCTGCTAGTGGCTCTTATAATAAAAATGACAACCTATTCTATACAATAGAACTGGTCCCGGGACGTAAGTCCCTGCACTTTATTCTCCTGAAGCAGCAAGATGAAAAGGGAAGGAAGCTGGCCCAGGCACATGCTCTGTGCTTAAGAAAACTGAACACACTTCAGGCCGCCAGAACTGGTGGGGCAAGAATGATTTCCTATCAACAAGGAGAAAATGCATTCACCCAAAGGGACACAGAGGGAAATGGGTAAGAAATAATGCCCTTGCATAAAGCCCTAGTGCTGTTTTTAACTACTGTCTTATATTCTACAATATGACTGCCATAAAATATTAAACATTTTAATGTTTGCCTTAGCTCAGGCTGCCATGAAAACTCTCATGGACTCAATGGCCCAAAGAACAGACATTTGCTTTATCACCAAGGCTGGAAGTCCGAGATGTGGATTCCAGTTTGGCTGGCTGGCTGGCTGGCGTGGAGTCAGCCATCACTGCACTGTGAACATCTTGTCTTTTCTCTGCTGCAGATTTAATACTCTGTGCCTGTGCAGGTGGGGGAATGAGCAGGGCATGCACATGCAGGAGAGAAAGGCAGATCGCTGGCATCTCTGATGGCAAGGCCACTAACCCCATCTTACCAGGACCCACTCTTACGACTTTGCTTTACCTCCATTACTTCCCATTCCCAAATACAGCCACACACTGGAAGACAGGGAGCAGCATCTGATCATTCTGTAGGAACGACCCGTGATGGTTCGTTGTTTCTTCTACCTATTATACTTTGTAATGCACATGATTGTCCATTTCTGTAAATAGACAGCATTCGAGTACAGGACCAAAAGTCATACTTTTGATATTTTTATATTATCATATTATCACCCATATTTTACCTTTCCTCCCTACAAACCTTCCTATATACCCCTCCTCACTCTCAATTCCGTGGCCTCTTTTTTCATTTTTGGTATGTACATCTTGCCTCTTAACCTACCTTAATAGAAAGGCTTTGTCTCAGTCCTAGGCACAGAGATGGTTCAGTAGGGAACACCACTTTCCTTGTAAGCCTGGCAGAAGCTGAGATCAGCACCTGGGAACAATGTCAAGCCAGATGCAGTGGCCAACAGCCCTACTGGGAGATGGACACAAGACACATGAAACCCCTACACCTAGAACCATGGCCTAGACGGAGAAGAGGAAAGACCTAGGAGTCAAACTCTAGTAAAATCATATAGAAAAGTAACAGCTTTGTCATATTTCAGAAAATACCTAAGGGGGAAAATCAGTAATGTCGGTTGTCAATAAATTTTCAAATAAAATAAAATTTACCAGTTGTTCAGTGTTTTACTGGAAACAAATGTATGTGTGAAATAAAATAGAATTAAGAGAGACCCCGAACCCCCTGCAGGCAGCGCCATCTTGCCTGCAGCTCCCCATCCAGCCGGTAGCAGGTCAGCCAGACCTAGCCAGCTTGCCAGGTGCTCAGACCCTGCCCGCGGAACCAGGATAAGCAACAATTCTTGTTTATTAAGAAGAGTGAGGACCAGCTATAGCGGCAGGCCTCCATATTGCAACCAGGACACAGCTGGAAAGGTGCAGGTAGAGACTCCGTCTGGTGCTAGAGCAAGGAGAGCTGCTAAGCTCTCACCCACAGGCGGACCCAGGCGCCTAGGCTCTGCAGCACGTCCCTGCGAGCTTAGGCCGTGCACCAAGGCAGCCAGAACCACCCAGCTCCCCAGGACCCCGGACCAGCGATAGCAGCAGGCCTCCATATTGCAACCAGAACACAGCTGGAAAGGCACAGGTAGACAGATTCCATCAGGGGCTACCACGTGGGGGGATCTGCTAGGCTCTAGCTACTAGGCAGGCCCATCAGCGCCTGCCGAGGCTCTGCTGCACTCCCCCACACTTCCCGGAGACCTCAGGCCGTGCACAAAGTCAGCGGGTGGCAGCCAGCTCGTGATCCCGTTGAGCAGCAATCACGCATAACCACCAGTAGAGAAACAACAGGTAAGCCCAGCCTCACAGGAGATTCAAACACCAGCCAGTGACAACAAGGTCAACTAACACCAGAAATAACCAGATGGCAAAAGGTAAACGTAGGAATGCCACTAACAGAAATCAAGGCAACATGACAGCATCTGAACCCAGTTCGCCAACAACAGGAAGCCCTGGATACCCCAAAACACCAGAAAAACAAGACTTGGATATAAAATCACTGGTCATGATGCTGGTAGCTGAACACATAGAAAAATCTCGTAAAGAAATAGAAGAGAAAATGGATCAAAAGTTAGAAGCCTTTACAAGGCAAATACAAAAATCACTTCAAGAAATGCAGGAGAAGATGGATCAAAAAGAAGAAGACAATAAGGAGGAAAGACAAAAATCACTTAAAGAAATACAGAAGAAAGTGGGCCAACAAGTAGAAGCTATGAAAGAGGAAACACAAAAATCTATTAAAGAAATACATGAAAACACAATCAAGCAAGTGAAAGAACTAAGAAATCGCAGAGGGAGACAACATTGGAGATAGAAAACCTTGGAAAGAAATCAGGAGCCATAGATGCAAATATCAACAATAGAATACAAGAGATAGAAGACAGAATATCAGAAGCCGAAGATACCATAGGAACCATTGATTCAACAGTCAAAGAAAATACTAAATGCAAAAAGGCTGTAACCCAAAACATCCAGGAAATCCAGGACACAATGAGAAGACCAAACCTAAGGATTATAGGTATAGACGAGAATGAAGATGTACAAGTTAAAGGGCCAGCAAATATCTTCTACAAAATTATGGAAGAAAACTTCCCCAACCTAAAGAGAGAGATGCCCATGAATATACAAGAAGCATACAGAACCCCAAACAGACTGGATCAGAACAGAAATACATCCCGTCACATAATAATCAAAACTCCAAATGTACTAAACAAAGAAAGAATATTAAAGGCAGCAAGAGAAAAAGGCCAAGTAACTTATAAAGGAAGACCTATCAGAATAACACCAGACTTCTCACCTGAGACCATGAAAGCTAGAAGATCCTGGGCAGATATAATGCAAACTCTAAGAGAACACAAACTTCAGCCAAAACTACTTTACCCAGCAAAGCTCTCAATCACCATAGATGGAGACATCAAGGTATTCCATGACAAAACCAAATTTGCACGATATCTTTCCACAAATCCAGCCCTACAAAGGATAATAGGGGGAAAACACCAAGACAAGGACGGAAACTACACCCGGGAAGAAGCAAGATAGAAACCTCCTCTCATCAAACCCAAAAGAAGGTAACCTCTCGAATATAAAAAATAAATAAAATAAATAAATATAATTTCAAAAATGTCTGGAGGTAATAATTACTATTCCTTAATATCTCTTAACATCAATGGACTCAATTCCCCAATAAAAAGACATAGATTAACAGACTGGATATGGAAACAGGACCCTACATTTTGCTGCATACAGGAAACACATCTCAGCGTCAAAGACAAACACTGCCTTAGAGTAAAAGGCTGGAAGACAATTTTACAAGCAAATGGTCTCAGGAAACAAGCTGGAGTAGCCATTCTAATATCAGATAAAATTGACTTCCAACCTAAAATCATCAAAAGAGACTCAGAAGGTCACTTCTTCCTGGCCAAAGGGAAAATCCACCAAGAAGAGCTCTCAATACTGAACATCTATGCTCCAAATGCAAGGACACCCTCATTCATAAAAGAAACCTTACTAAAGCTTAAAGCACACATTACACCTAACACAATAATTGTGGGTGACTTCAACACTCCACTCTCCTCAATGGACCGATCAGGAAAGCAGAAACTAAACAGGGACACAGTGAAACTAATTGAAACTCTGGACCAATTGGATTTAACAGATATATATAGAACATTTCATCCTAAAGCTAAGGAATATACCTTTTTCTCAGCTCCACATGGTACCTTCTCCAAAATAGACCATATAATTGGTCACAAGACAGATGTCAACAAATACAAGAAGATCGAGCTAATCCCATGCCTCCTATCAGATCACCATGGAGTAAGAGTGGTCTTCAATAACAACAAAAACAACAGAAAGCCCACATACACATGGAAACTGAACAATACTCTACTCAATGACACCTTGGTCAAGGAAGAAATAAAAAAAGAAATCAAAGACTTTTTAGAATTCAATGAAAATGAAGGTACAACCTACCCAAATCTATGGGACACAATGAAAGCAGTGCTAAGAGGAAAACTCATAGCTCTAAGTGCATCCAAAAAGAAACTGGAGAGAGCATATACTAGCAGCTTAATGGCACACCTTAAAGCCCTGGAAGAAAAACAAGTTAATTCACCCAGGAGGAGTAGAAGACAAGAAATCATCAAACTCAGGGCTGAAATCAATCAAATAGAAACAAAGAGAACCATACAAAGAATCAACAAGACCAGGAGCTGGTTCTTTGAGAAAATCAACAAGATAGATAAACCCTTAGCCAGACTAACCAAAGGACACAGAGACAGTATACAAATTAACAAAATTAGAAATGAAAAGGGAGACATAACAACACAAACTGAGGAAATTCAAAAGATCATCAGATCCTACTACAAAGGTCTATACTCAAAACAACTGGAGAATCTGGAGGAAATGGACGATTTCCTAGACAGATATCAAATACCAAAATTAAATCAGCATCAAGTAGATCAGCTAAATAGTCCCATAACCCCTAAAGAAATAGAAGGGGTTATAGAAAGCCTCCCAACCAAAAAAAGTACGGGACCAGATGGTTTTAGTGCAGAATTCTACCAGACCTTCAAAGAAGACTTAACACCAATACTTTTCAAACTATTCCACAAAATAGAGACAGAAGGGACACTGCCCAACTCATTCTTCGAAGCCACAATTACTCTAATACCTAAACCACAAAAAGATCCAACAAAGAAAGAGAACTACAGGCCAATTTCTCTTATGAATATAGATGCAAAAATACTAAATAAAATTCTTGCTAACCGAATCCAAGAGCACATCAAAACGATCATCCACCATGATCAAGTAGGCTTCATCCCAGGGATGCAGGGATGGTTCAATATACGGAAATCCATCAATGTAATCCACTACATAAACAAACTGAAAGAAAAAAACCACATGGTCATCTCATTAGATGCTGAAAAAGCATTCGACAGAATTCAGCATCCTTTCATGCTAAAAGTCTTGGAAAGAGCAGGAATTCAAGGCCCATACCTAAACATAGTAAAAGCAATCTACAGCAAACCAGTAGCCAACATCAAAATAAATGGAGAGAAACTTGAAGCATTCCCACTAAAATCAGGGACTAGACAAGGCTGCCCTCTCTCTCCATATCTTTTCTTCCATACTTGAAGTTCTAGCAAGAGCAATTAGACAACATAAGGAAGTCAAAGGGATACAAATTGGAAAGGAAGAAGTCAAACTATCATTATTTGCAGACGATATGATAGTTTACCTAAGCGACCCAAAAAACTCCACCAGAGAACTTCTACAGCTGATAAACAACTTCAGCAAAGTGGCAGGTTATAAAATTAACTCAAGCAAGTCAGTGGCCTTCTTGTACTCAAAGGACAAGCAGGCAGAGAAAGAAATTAGGGAAATAACACCCTTCACAATAGCCACAAACAACATAAAGTATCTTGGCATAACTCTCACCAAACAAGCGAAAGATCTGTACAACAGGAACTTCAAGTCCTTGAAGAAAGAAATCGAAGAAGACCTCAGAAGATGGAAAAATATTTCTTGCTCCTGGATTGGCAGGATCAATATAGTAAAAATGGCCATCTTGCCAAAAGCAATATACAGATTCAATGCAATCCCCATCAAAATCCCAACTCAATTCTTCATAGATCTAGAAAGAGCAATTTTCAAATTCATCTGGAGCAACAAAAAACCCAGGATAGCTAAAACTATTCTCAACAATAAAAGGACTTCTGGGGGAATCAATATCCCTGACCTCAAGCAGTACTACAGAGCAATTGTGTTAAAAACTGCATGGTATTGGTATAGCAACAGGCAAGCAGATCAATGGAACAGGATTGAAGACCCAGAGGTTAACCCACAGAATTATGGTCACTTGATCTTTGATAAAGGAGCCACAACCATCCAGTGGAATATAGATAGCCTTTTCAACAAATGGTGCTGGTTCAACTGGAAGTCAACATGCAGAACAATGCGAATTGACCCACTCTTATCTCTTTGCACTAAGATCAACTCCAAGTGGATCAAGGACCTCCACATAAAACCAGACACACTGAAACTATTAGAAAAGAAACTTGGGAAGACCCTGGAGGACTTGGGCACAGGGGAAAAGTTCCTGAACAGAACACCAATAGCTTATGCTCTAAGATCAAGAATCGACAAATGGGACCTCATAAAATTACAAAGTTTCTGTAAGGCAAAAGACACTGTCAGAAGGACAAAACGGCAACCAACAAAGTGGGAATGATCTTCACCAACTCCACATCCGACAGAGGGCTAATATCCAATATATACAAAGAACTCAAGAAGTTAGACCGCAAAGAAACAAATAACCCTATCAAAAAATGGGGCACAGAGCTAAACAAAGAATTTTCACCAGAAGAAATTCGGATGGCCGAGAAACACCTTAAGAGATGTTCAACATCATTAGTCATCAGGGAAATGCAAATCAAAACAACCCTGAGATTCCACCTCACACCAGTCAGAATGGCTAAGATTAAAAACTCAAGAGACAACAAGTGCTGGCGAGGATGTGGAGAAAGAGGAACACTCCTCCACTGTTGGTGGGAGTGCAAAATGGTAAAACCGCTCTGGAAATCAGTTTGGTGGTTCCTCAGAAAATTGGGCATGTCACTTCCAGAGGACCCTGGCATACCACTCCTGGGCATATACCCAGAGGATTCCCCTGCATGCAATAAGGACACATGCTCCACTATGTTTATAGCAGCCTTGTTTATAATAGCCAGAAATTGGAAGGAGCCCAGATATCCCTCAAAGGAGGAATGGATACAGAAAATGTGGTATATTTATACAATGGAATACTACTCAGCAATTAAAAATAATGAATTCATGCAATTTGTAGGTAAATGGTTAGACCTGGAAAATATCATCCTGAGTGAATTAACCCAATCACAAAAGAATGCACATGAAATGCAATCACTGATAAGTGGATATTAATGAGCCCAGAAGCCCTAAATACTCAAGACACAAATAGCAAGTCAAATGATTCCCAAGAAGAAGAAAGGAGAGGACCCTGGGCCTGTAAAGATTGCATCCAGTTTAGTAAAGAAACCGAGGGGGGAGGGGGAATGATTGGGGAACAGTTTGGGGGGGAGAGGAACTATAGGAACTATGGTGGGAGGGAACAGGGAAAGGGGAAAGCCTTTGGAATGTAAACATAGAATATAGAAAATAAAAAAAAATTAAAAAAAAATAGAATTAAGAGGCTGGTTCACACCAAGTGAGCAGGTTCATCCATCATTGGGATAACTGCACACTCTGTAACAGTTTTCTCGCCCTGCCACTGTGGAGAACTCTGCATGTAAAGTATCCAGGATGTAACGCACACAGAGCCCAGCACAGCCCTGTGACTTGCACACTCATAGTTTGCCTCATAGTTCTTCCTTGAATTCAGCACAGAAGCACACCTAATCGAAATGACATGCTGTGGAGAATACTTCATATTTCATAAAGTTGCATTTCTATGTGAATTAAAATGTATTAAAAATTAAATTTAACATCTTTTTACTTTAAACTAATTGATCTTAGGCAGCTATAATCCTTGGCTCCTAAGAAGCCTCTCAAATGATTTTTTTCCTATCTGAGATTCACTTATGTTACTAAGATTATTTCATGATTCTAAAAACATGACTTTTATGCAGAAATGTTTGCACAATTGCTCAATACTTGGTTAGATTAAACACAATTAAAGTGCACGTGCAGAGCGGTTTCTCTGGGAAAGGCTCGTTTGCAGTGAAGTATGATCACAGCCTCTCTCTGAGCACCTGCCATGGGTCACTGCATCTTTCCAGGCACCAACAGTTCTGTTCCCACCCCATGAGTTCCTAAAAGGCACCTGACACAACTATAGGCCCTTTACTGCCTTTGTGCCTGCACACACACACACACACACACACACACACACACAAAGCTGTGATTAAAAGTTACTGTGGCACAAAGTGGAGGCTGACATGTCAGACAACAATTTAAAAATCAAATATCCTTTGTAAAAGTATAAGGAATTTTATGAGCCTCAAAATACCATCTATGAATTACATAGGAAGAAAAATAGCACTTTGCAAACAAGCAGAACGTTATGTCATGGGGCAAAGGGTCAAAGCTTCTGACTGATATTCAGATACAATATGGACTGGGTTTTAAAAATTGAGAAAGTTAACTTGAGAAAACTGAATTCTGTACACATGATTTTGTAGTACATACATACTATACCTTCAGCATGGAGCTCAATAAATATTTGACGGTGAAGGCTTGGAACAATAGCTCATCATTAATGGAGGGTTGTCTACATATCTATTGAGCTGGACACTTACTGCTCAACTTATGCCACAGCAAATCTCTGCAACTTTGTACTAGGGCAATGAATTTCGAAGAGTGGGCCCAGGACCACTGGCAGCAGAAGTACTGCATGGTGCCTAGTCAGAAATGACTAACTCCCTCAAGCTTCACTCAAACACACAGGAGCAGAAACTGCCAATAAAGCCTCTCTAGGTAATGAACCGGGGAAGTAAGTTTGATATCCATAGTTCTCACCCTTCTGCAGCCAGAGAAAACACCAACAACACAGTCCAATGACCTGCTTCCCTTCCTGGAGAGCAGCCCTTACTGGGGGAATGGCTTGTCTGTGAAGAACTGTTTTGAACCACTATGGCAGAACCCACCAGTGAACCATCTCCAAGCAGGAAGCCATCTGGCTGCCTGAAGCACCTCCTTCCTCAGAAGTGTGCTTTAAACAAAGATCTAAACTACACTGAAGTTACAAGATACATTGTTTCAAAAATCATCATTTCCAGACCTTTGTTCAGGAAGCGTAGCCAGCTGTCACAGAAGCCTTTCTCTACTGAGGTTTTCAAAGGTAAATTTAAATGGGGAAAGCCTATAATTTTTCAGGTGCACTTAAACAAATTTAATTATTAGATTCTCCAGCTCTATCCTTTTCCTCTGGCCTGATCCCCTTATCTTTAATAATAATTCTTCATACCAGATGCTGTCAATATATTGCTTCTCTTTCTTAGAGACACTTAATCCCCTTCATTTGAGAAAGCATTAGTCTTTAAAGAATATGAAAGCAGCTGGGACCATCTTAATTCTGCAGCATATAAATTCTGTATAATCATCCTCATTTCTCTTTTTCCTACTACCCGCCATACACCTATGTTAGTAGCCTCCAGAGAGTTTTACATACAGTCATTTTTAGATGCTAGAGGGATTAGAGAATAGCTTAAAAAATCAACATTGGAAAATAATAATTATGTACCCACACAAGCATGCAAATGAATATAAACATATATACACATATATGCACATACTTACATGCAAACTCATTCACAAACCCACAAACTCAGAATCTTGCCAGGTAATCAACCTTAGCATAAGTGAGCCAAAATAGAAAAGTTTCCATTTTTCTAAGTGATTTTAGTTTATCTGAGGATTTTCCATTATTTATTTTATAAAGCCGATGCTACACTTTCTGTGATATTACCAACCTGAATTATATTATGGATTGAGATTCATCCACACTGAAGTTTGGATCGTGTTTTACATAATCTGACCATGTAAAAATATCTTTCATTGTTTTAGATTTAACTCCTAACATTATATTGATACTAAAGAACTCATGTTCACAAAATTACAGCTGGTTTTACCTGTGACATAATACCAACAATATGCATTTACATAATGACCCATTTCAAAGCCAAACTGGAGAAATGTATGTGACAAAGCAGCAGTGGCATGGCCACTCACCTTTGCATGGAAAGCCAAGCCGGTGTGGGGACAGCAGGCTCTCTCTGGTCTGCACATGCTCCTTCTGCCTCTACACTAGTGGTGACAACCTTGGCGGTACCTTTTATATGACTTCCTCCTTGTGAATATCCCCGAGGCTGAATATCCCCTTCTGCTCATGTTTGGGAGCTGTGAAGTTCCAGGGTGTTCCCCACCTGCTTTTGTCCTTCTATAGAAGGAAAGGGCCACCCCAAGTGTAACGAGGAAATGAAAGGGCCCAGTAGACTAGGAAAAGAAAAAAACTGAAATGGAGAAATAAACCAGAGCAAGCCTGTCCTCATCATAAAATAAAAACAGTTTTCTTGATACAATATGATATATATAGATATAGATATAGATATAGATATAGATATATAGATATAGATATAGATATAGATATAGATATAGATATAGATATACACACATATATTTAAACAAATGTATATTCAGAAATGAACACCATTCCAATACTAAAAAGTGACAGTTTCAGCTGAACAGGCTCCAAAGTTAATCAGACTCCACTCTAGAAGGCTGCTTGCTGTATTTTTGGATGAATTAAAGTACATTATAAACATTCTTCTGCCTTATCAGTAAGTAAAATTAAAAAGAAATCAGTGGACAATTTTCGCCATGACAAGGAGTTGGACAAGAACAACCCAAAGTTCCTTGCTTTCAGCTCTGACTTAGTCAAGTTCCTGTTAAATGTGTCTTTTCACTTCCTAGTTACACTTTGGAAGCTCTCTCCTTCTACAGAAGGGCAAATGCTGGTAGGGGAGGGACACAGTGGACCTTTACTGCAGTGCAGGGATGTGCCATTGCATATCATGTGTCTAGGGAGAGCGTGCAAACTTGGTGCAAAGACATCACCCATTTTATGAGGAAGAAGATATTTCATACAAGAAACTTTCATTACGAAAACATTTTACTATAAGAACCATTAGGATCATTAAACCATTTCTCTAGGGACACTATAGAAAATTTGGAACTCAGAATGCTTTAAATCTTCTATCTTTGTTTTTCTTTTTCGTTTTTTCTTTCATGTTGGACCCTACAGTTTTCACTCAGATATATTTTCTTTGAGCTAAATAACTGGCATTTTAATTGTACTGCTATTAAATGTGGTGACTTGTTTTTGTTCTGATATAGGGAAAGAAAAGCAGTGTCTTACCCGTTCACTCCATTGATGTGTGATTTGGGGAAGGGAGAGGAGAGGAGAATACAGAGTCAAAGGGAAGGGATCTGCTTTTAGGAAAACTATGTAAGCACATTTTTTTAGGAGAATCATAGTATTAATGGTTACATGAAGTAGGCCTCTTCACAAGTTAACCATATCATGACAAGCACTTCCTTTTCCAATTTGTAACTTCTCGTCGAGACTTTCCAGCGCATTATCCTGCGAATCCATAGCTGTACTTTGTTTAGCTACTCTTAGGCTTATCATTCTTCCCCTTGATCATAGTACCCCTTTCTACATAGCCCTGAATGTGAGACTGTGAAAAGTTAGAGAAAAGGAAGGAGGGAAGAGAAAACAGGAAAGATGAACTATTAGAGATATGGTTATTGTTGAATACATCACAGGATTATTTTAAAGACAGGCATCTTTAACATAGATGGTACAAACAATCTACCATCTAAAGTTAGAGTGGAAAGTGAAGATTCTGACAACAGTCCTAATAACTATGGAACCTTACTGAATAACTTCATCAGTAGCAGAATGTATACTGCATTATAATAATTCATATGAAACTATGTCACATCGGGGAGTCCAATCATACACCACTGGATGCTAATTAAATACCTCATGTTATTGAAGGTGAAACATCTCACTGGGTATCAAATGCCTGATGTAAAATCAGAGGAGGAATGTTGGAGAGGCCTTGGATCTCAAAAGGCATAGAATTTGCTGTGGTTTTAGGATTTTCCATGGCATAAAAATAATAAATATGCCAAAATGTTCCTAAAACCGCTAGAGGAAAAAATAGGAAGTGCGTTTCACTTCAGTATAAGGGCCTCGGTAAGTCAGGCCCACATTACATTTGAGCAAGGTGTGAACATGAGGAAGAGGCTCACAAGGTTCTCCTATCACAGCTGAACTGCTGGCAGCTGACTGCCTCTGGGAGAGGGCGGTATTGTTTCTACCTGTGTTCCTGCTGGTGATCCTGCCAGGCTCTGATGGACGGTTCAAAACCCATGGTTCCACTGTCTGCCATGGTTACACTTATGTGGAACACACAAACAAACAAAAAGTCATGAATCTGGGAATTACACTTTTAAGGAAGGAAAGGGACAGGACAGCAAGGGGAGAGAGAGGGTAGGACTGTAATCGGAATGCACTAATACATGTATGACACTTTTAAAAAAATTTTGTTAATCAAAAGTTACTTGTAATTCAATTTCTATGAAATAATTTCAAAACATATTTTCTTCACATGTCTTCATTGTACAAGCACAAGTATGGGCACAAGCCCATTTGCTAATACTTTCAATGTCATATATAATCCTGTTGCCCTCTCAAAAACTTAAAATATTTTGGTAATACAAATAATCGTTTTATCTATTATAAGTGGTCCTTGGGATACTTACTAGATAGATTTTCTATAATTGTATTTCTGATTAATAAAAATGTAATGTTCTAAATTCTAAGATTCAAAACCCTATAATTTATAATTAAAATTATATTTCTAATTAAATTGCAGAGATATGAAACTCCAATTTCTTCTGCACAAAAACATTCTGTCAAACACAGTAAAATACATAATTTAATACAGTTCATTTCATTACCAAATCTCTACATACTACTGTACTTATTCCAACAAGCCCAAAACTACTTTCCATAAAACTGTAGAGATTTTAAATGCTAATTTCAAAATATATCAATACATATATTTCTTATACCTTGCTTTCAGATATAGTTTGATTATTGCTTTTGAAAATATTTTGAGAATTTGTGTGTGTGTGTGTGTTTGTGTGTGTGTGTGATGAATCAGAATATTTTATTTCAGAACTCAATTTTCTCACTCATTATATCATAAATCATCTGTCTGTCTGCTGTCCCAGCACAAACAAAGGAGAGAAGGCCAGAGTAAAGACATGAAGGCACTGAGGGGAAGGTAAAAGGCAGGAGGACAGGAGAGCTGGGGCAAGCCAGTATCCATGGGAGGAGCAGAGTCTATGGGACACAACGGGTACCACCTCCCTTTTGAAGTCTGCATTACATTGGCTCTCTTACCACAAATGTGTCACTGATGCGCCCGCCCGCAGGAGTCCCCTTCCCACTGGGACTCCCACACTGTGAGGTCTCACTTCTACATCATGATTATTTCTGCATCACCCCACACCTATGTTGCCCTTGTATGCCCACATCTGCAACCAGGCATAGCTCCTGCATTTCTGCAATGAGCACTACGCAGAGTCAAAGCTGAACCCTTACCTACTAAGAGTTCGTTTTAGTATTGCATCCAGTTCTAAGAGATTTCCTGTAATTATCTTATTTGATTCACGCAAGAATCCCGCAGGGTACCATTTCACAAATGAAATCACCTTCCGTGGGGTTAAGTGACTTGCTCCAGGTCTAATGAACAAGGTAAGTGATGACACTGGCTGGGCCTGAGATCCAGGTGTTCTAGCTCTGAACCTTGTGCTTTTTCATCCCCATCACACTGCCGCAATCAACAGGGTACTTAGAATCAGGACTAAAAACAATTGCTCATCAATTCATGAAATGCAGGTGCCTTTCCAGCCCCTGGCTGGCATAGTCAAAGTGATTTGATAGCTGTTGGGTTTAATAAACTGTGCCACTGAATTGGGGGAAGACACAGTAGGAAAATTTTCTTTTGTTTTTAATATTCTACTTCTTATTTTACCTTTGCTACCTCTGGCCTGCTAATTCACAAAAGTGTCTGTTGTGGAAATGTTACCCTTTTAATCCACCACCTTGCATTGCTAATATGGCAGTAGTTAATAAGCATGTTCGTACCATTCAAAATAATTTTATTATTATATATTTACATATGAACATATTCATATAAAATATTTAATGCATTTATATTAAACATATAAAACAATGACTACATATATATTAAATATTATATTTAATATGGATTTCTGATTCATTCTTTATGGCCAGTTGAAACAGTATTACTTGCACCAAAACCATTCTGGTCAGTGCCTGTACAAGCCAGTTCCTCTACAAGATTCTGGATGTAAAATACATTTGCTTTAATCCTTAAATTGTTTAAAAATGAGGATTTATTTAGCTCCAATGATTATCTAAATCTTCCCTTTACATCCCTCCCTTCCCAAAAGAAGTTAACATTTACTGTCTATTTGGTGCTAGGTCCCGTGTACAGCAGGAAACAAAAATGACAGATTTGCTTGTAAAGGTAGAAGATCATCTGGACAAACAGATAAAGCAATGCTGATAAATATATAAACAATAAGAACAGCACAAAGGAAAATGGTTTACCAGGTTACACAGCAGAGAAAAGTGCTTTGATTTCAAAGGTCAAGGAGTACATTGGTCATTTTCTGGGGAGCTGAAACTGGTAAAACATCTCTGGGGTCTGCTAAGCAGATATGGTAGTCAGGGAACAGAGGTAGGGGAGTATGGATTAATATGGAGAAGCAGGTATGGTGGTTAGCACTCATTCTCAAGAGTATTTGAAATAACCTGGAAGACAAGCACCCAGGCACATTAGAGGTAGTATCTCAGTTAGGTAAGCTTCTGTGAATGAATATAAGGAAATTTTCTAATTAGGTTAATTGAAGTGGGAGACCCACCTTCTGTGGGCAAAATCTTTCTGTCACTAGGTTCCTGGGGTCCTGGAAGCTAGCTAAACAAACGTATCCATTGCTGGTTTTTGACTGTTTGCGTGATATGATCAGCTGCCTCAAGCTCCTCTTGCTGTTATTTTCCTGCAATAATTGACTTACATAATTTATACAAATGATCACATTCCAAGCCGAAATAACCTTTCTCCCTTAAGCTGCATTTGTCGAGGTCTTTTATCACAGAAACAGGATAGAGCAGAGCAGAACTCTTGAGCACTCATGAGTTGTGTTAAAGACTCTATTTTATTTTACTTGACACAGGGTAACAAATAAAAATAATCCAAATTAACTTACTTTTTATTTTTTATTGGTTATTTTATTTATTTACATTTTATTTATTTGTATTTTTACTTTTTTTTAGGTTTTCAGTAAAGCTTTTATATTCATCAGAAGATAAATAGACTACTGGGCCTCTTGACACTGTACTAGAAGTGACTAGGAAGGCTGTTTAACTTGATTTTTTTTTTATTCGATACTGTATAAATGAGACCTTTACTTGACACAGACAGTCTTGTTTCTTGGTTGGGATAGCAGAACAGCTAGAACTTCTTCAGGACTGTTTTCTGGAACTGTATTGTTGTGGCTTGACCTAACCACTGCTTCTACCTTCTGTATGGTGAACATTTTGAATGGTTTACTTGTAACAAAATAGGGTCACCTCGCCAAGCATGGTGGTACATGCTTTAATGTGAGCATTTGGGAGGTAAAGGCAGGTAGATCCAGCCCCATCTATGTAGCAAGCTGCAGGACAGCTAAAGCTACAAAACCAAGAAACAAGACTGTCTGTGATTGAACCCTGAGAAGGCGTGAGATTGCAGTCAATATTTTTCACAATAAATGAAAGCATAGTTTAGCAACAAGATAGAGTTTAAGGGCACCTTGGTGATATAAATCTTCTCGTCTTTAATTGCCTGCTTAGAACATTCTTTTTCTCGTTTACAACAGTAATAATGGCAACTTACATCTGTATTGCTTTTGGCTTCAGAGGATATTAGTTCTCTAATGGAAGTGAGCAGGTGTTCATCTTTCCTTCAAAGCACCCAGCATACTGTGCTGTGCAAGTTGGGCTTTTAGTTTTAAGTAACTAATTACTATTAGTTGGAGATGTCATTGTAAAGGAGGTGCATTAAACAGACTATAAAACAACTTCTGGATACATATTACATATTCTCTGCAGACAATATATACTGACTTAGATGAATAGCTGAGATCACTGGTTAACAAGCGTCACTACTAGGGGATTTCTTATCTTACTATAGGATTTCTAAAATACCTAAGATTCATTAAAAGTATTTTGCTTTTTTTTTCCATTCAAGAAAAATATAAATGACTCTGGAACAATGAACCTATATACAAAACAATAATGAAAAGAATTCATGAAAAAGTAACAAATAAAAATAATCCAAATTAACTTACTTTTTATTTTTATTGGCTATTTTATTTATTTACATTTTATTTATTTGTATTTTTACTTTTTTTTAGGTTTTCAGTAAAGCTTTTATATTCATCAGAAGATAAATAGACTACTGGGCCTCTTGACACTGTACTAGAAGTGACTAGGAAGGCTGTTTAATTTGATTTTTTTTATTCGATACTGTATAAACTTTTCCTGTTTCTGTGGAACTAAAATCCTAGTACATGACATAATTAACAAACTATATAGAGTATAAAATATATACGAAAGCATGTGCAACTTATTAATTATCAGGAAAGAAACGAGGCAAAAGTGAACATTTTTAGGTAGGGAAGATCATTGTCATCACACAAGGGAAGGGATTTCTGAATAAGGGCAAGAGAGAAAGGTGAGGGAGCTGAGGAGCTGAGCAACAAGGGAGCATCGACTCCAGAAGGACTGGCTAGGACAGGCACAGGCACAGGCGAGAAGCTGGAAAGGAAAAAAACAAACAAACAAACAAAACAAAAAACACAACTTCTGGAATATGATCAGGTTGGACCACAGCCTTGTGGATGACTCTGTGGCTCCAGGCACAACAGAGAATCCAGTTACTCTTTTTAGCCTAGTTCATCTCTGTCATCGGTCACCTGTCCCTTCCGCTGTACCTTCCTGTGTGTGGCAGGAAATTACTGTGTGCTTTTGTCAGAGCAGTGTGAGTTCATCCCTTCTGCAGTGAAATGCAGCAACCTACATGGACAGGTGAGTGCTACAGGGGGATTAAACATTCCTTCAAGAGCCCAGCTTTGAACAGTTAAAATTCTTGTCTCTACAGAAATATCAACTATCATTACAACTGGTTCTAATCATAAAACCAACCTTGGATGTTGAAACATATGAAAATATAGTTTAAACATCCACTGTGATAATTCTAGAACATATGTGCTTACCTTTAAGATAAAAAATTAGCAAATATGTTTACTCATGTATACATGTATACACTGTGCTGATACATACTCTAATGCTTTTTTCTGAATTTAGCCATTTCTTTTAATTCTGTGTCAGCTTCCCTCCCCCAGTTTGGGATTTTATGAGAACTATAGAAAGACAGCATGCTAGTCAATCTACTTTTAAAAACCTTGAATGTCTTTCAAGTACATTTTGGCATTAGCCCATTAAACAAAGTATTACTTAAATAACTGTAGTATTCCAGGCTACATTGCTTGGGCTGCAGTGGCCATAAATAAAGGAGGGTTTAAAAAGGCTTCTGAAACAAGGTTTGGTAAATCTGTGACCTTCCTCTAGCTTAATTGATTTACCTATATAACTACCTATCATTTATTTGTGTGTGTGTGTGTGTGTGTGTGTGTGTGTGTGTTTGTCTGTCTGTGTGTGGGGGGTTTTCATATATGTATATATCTCCACCCCTAAGTCACCACAGTTTCAATACCAATACATATGGGACATGGGACAACTATTTCTATTCATCAAAGCAAAATCTAAAAATTTCTTTCATAAAATCCATATCATACATTCTTGTTGAGTAGTTCCCCTTCAACTAGGACAATCCCATTAACCCAAAGTGGAAATACTGATGAGCCACTGCACTGAGAAGGCTTTTGTCTAAATTCTTCAGCTGCCAAATCCACCCAAAAATAAACCAATACAGTCACTAGACATGCTTTGAGAGTGGAGAGAATGTTTCCCTCTAACTGTAATCAAACTCTGTTCTTGTGAATCTTGGAACATCATCATTTTGACTTTTTCTTTATACTTCATTTAAATATTTCTACTCAGTTGGCTTAAAATGTGATCAGTTTTTCCCTGAGAAAACTTATAAAAGTAATGAAGTGTTAGGTCCTAATTATGGACACGTGAATGGAGTTTTCACATAAATGTGATAGCTAAAGGATGCTGTCCTCATTTTCAGATGCGGTAATGAGAATCCTTACTTCTCCAATTACTCACAGTGGCCACCTAGGTCACTTCTCAATGTGTTTGATCTCAGCAACATAGTTAGAAGAGTAAAATTATATTACCCTTTGAAGTCCAATCCCTATTCATTACAAAGTTTAAGTAAAATTTTAAATCAAATAGCATCCTGGAAAACAAAGCTTGAGAGATAAATTTCTAAAATGAAGGGGAGTTCAAAGAAAGGTGACTTTCCAGCTAAAGTCTATTATTCAATTAATAAAAGAAATAGTATAAGCAATTCATTTGCCCAGTTCTTTAGGTAATAAAAGCAGTTATCATGTTATAGCATAACACATAAATTACAACAAACAGGTTTAAAAATATTTTTTCAAGTCTATTCACTCACTAATTCCCAATTAGGACACAGACTTCACATATATCAGAGGCATAATGAGAGAGGATTCTTCATAGCTGTGTGTGCAAAATCTAGAAATTCTCCTGGGCTAAATCTCCTCCTCCAGTCAGTGAGGATGGACACAGCCATGATCACTTGTGCCCTGGGACTTAGACAGAAAGTAATTCCATCAGGACAACTCATCCTGAGAACTCTGGCCTTGTTTCAGATTTGAGAGAATGGTAGGAAAACTCATCCTCCCTTTGAAAAGAAATAATCTTGACCTACATTAACTGAATTTTTTAATGTCAGAATCTAAATCCAGATCTGTAAATGAGTTTCTCTGAAGATCATATACTGTGTTGATACAGACTCTAATGCTGTTTACTGTAATTAGCTATTTATTACCAGTTTTTCAATTCTATCTTAGCTTCCCTCCCCCAGTTCAGGATCTTATGAGGATAACTATTGAAAGACAAGGTGCTAATAAATCTACTTTTCAAAGTTTGAATGGCTTTTAAATATTTTTTAACATTAGCGTTTTATATATAAGCTATTACTTAAATAACTGTACTATTCCAGGCTACATTGTCTGGGCTACAGTGACCTTAAAAAAGAAGTGAGTTTAAGGGGGCTTTTGGAATTAGGGTTGGTGAATCTATGAACTTTCTCCAACTTAATTGATTTACCTACATAACTACCTATCTTGTTCACTGAATTTCAGGAAAACAAGATACTGCTGAAAATTTAAAATACCCTCAGATGCCAAGAATTTACATTGTCAGGAATACAAAGTGCCAGAGGTGAACTCTGAAGATGCAAATGGAATCCCAGTCATGCCTATAACAAGAAGAAAGTTGATTAATATTTATGACCTGGGTCTTCTCATCTTGAGATTGAGATAATATTATTTTACACAACAATGTAATTAGATAATAGACTAAATTCTTAACATATTACAGCCCCTCAGTAGATGCAGGATGACTGTGCATATTTAGGAAATATTATATAAGATAGGTCATATCTGCTTTGAACATTCCTCACATTGGTGCTAAAACAGATGACTTACATAGCACTGATTTTCTTAATTCATTAAAATATCTGTTATTAAAGGAAAACTGCTAGTACAAATTCACTAGTACACAGTCAGAGGCACAGATCCAGACAGCCAGTCAGGATTCTGTCCAGTAGATAATAGGAAAACTTCAACAAAATAACTCTGTGATTCAATGTTTCATATTAGCAATAAGACTAAGAAAGAAGTCAGGGAAGGGTTTATAAACAAATTTGAATGCATAGACCTTTCTGTAAAAGGCTAAAATGCACTGTGTAAAAAAAACTGAACTGAGTCTAAATCTTTTGAAGCTCTATATTCCATAATAAGGATTTTTAATTTGACACTACAGGCAACACATGAATAGCTAAAGACATTTGAAGAAAAAAAAAAAGAAAAAAAATTAACCTTATCATAGAGGGAACTGGCCATGTGTATAATGACAGAGTCTGAACCAAACATTGGGAAGGTCAAAGATTAAAATTTGGAGATTGTAAATAGTAAATAAAACAATCAGAAGGCAAAGATATTCTAAGATGACATTTCAAAATGGAAATGCCTTCTTGGTTAGTCAGCACAGAAACTAGGTCTGTAAGTGACAGGAGCCAGTGTGTGACACTAATCAGCAGAGACACAAGTGAAGTTTTGAGACACACACAATTCCCCGGGCTACAGTGTAAAAAAAATAGCTCTGAACTCTAGCTGTGCATCTGAATTACTTACACAGCTTTAAACATTTGCTCATGCTCTGGGCCTCACCCCAGAGGTTGTGATCATGGCTGGGGTTGAGCATAGCTGAAGCAGAGAAAGAACAGAGGGTAAAAAGGAGCCTCAGGGAACTCCTGGGGCAAGGTAGGAAAAAGAGATTGAAAAGGAAGCAGAGTTTGCAGAAGTGAAAGGAAAAGAATGAATGAAATATGGCAGAATCCTGTGTAAAAGGAGATTTCAAGAGAGCTTGGTGATAAGCACAATGACCATATAAAGATTAGTGGCGAGAGATCTAAACAGTGCCTGCTTCCTGTAGGGGCTTGGTTCATGTGTATTCCCAGGAATAGATGAGGGCTGGGAAAACGGCGTCCTTTCTCTGGTGCTCAGATAAGCTGACGGCCTAGGAAGCCTACAGTGGACCAGAAGCAGATGGTCTCAGCTGGTTTGAATGGGATTGATTAGACTAAGCTTCAAGTTGCAACCTTCCACATCCCATGAATATGATCAAAAATTAGCCCTGTGCCAGAGAAGAAAGCTGTAACAACATTCACAGTGAATAACTGATTCATTCATTCATTCCACCAGCCAGTCAGAGATTTCTACATCCATTCATTTAGCAGCCATTTACTGCAGGCAATGAAGACAGCACTTCAAAACAATCTCGAAGCCACGTGATTTGTGTTAATTTGCATATAATTTAAATCTGTTTCAAAACTGTAGTACAGCATATTTAACATGTATTTTTGAAGTACTTGTAATTCATTTTGACAGATTTTTTTTTAAAGAAAAAAGCGTATTTTTATTGTGAGCAGACTATTTTTTCCCTCCAATATCCCCCACAGTACTTCTGCAAGTGTCTACCTCATTAGAATTTAGTTTTGTTATCCTAAAAGTGTCAGACTAATGGGTACTTTTAAAATTATTACATTAATGTTCTTAATGCAAATTTCAGCTTTGAAGCCATTCATTAACAAAAGAGAAGGCCAGATCTCTTTAACTAAGCATGAGCCATCTTCCGTCTTCTGTAACTATCTGCCTTGTTACAAAAGCCTTAAAGAAAACCAATTAAATTAATATTCTCATGTAATACATGAACAAATCCTCACCTCTGTCACTGGCTTCTCTTCTTTTTCTAAGAAATTCCCTATGTATTATAATTTCATTCTTTCTACCACTGAACTGATTTTCAGAAAACCATAAATAAAGAAGGATGTTGTTATTGCTGACATGGGTTTAATACACAATGTCACCACATCTATTAACACAGATCATGGCTTCAGTTACATTTCCTACCCAGATAGATAGAATTTTTAGTTTATATCCGATCAAAGAGTAGATACAGGAGTCAACCACTAGGAAAGTCAGAGAGCCTCATAGCAGCAGAACTAAAGGCAATAAAGAGAGTATTCAAGCCAGTAAAAGCAAAATGAAAGAAATAACCTTAATTTTCATGACTTTTCCACACACATCGGTGGAACTAAGCAGCCAGATAAAATAATTCTGTTTCTAAGGGAAAGGGGGTGTTATTAATATTTAATTATTCTTATATTATAGCAGTGAGAGGTGACTCTTGAACATGTTTGCTAAGGCAACCTTGTTCTTCAGGCTTCTTCTGGAACTCACCAATTGGCCCAATGCATCGGGAACCAGAAGGCAGAGTTTCCATACCCCTGGGTAGGCATGAAGGACAGAGTGGAGAGAGGGAAGAGAACAGGGCTGGACAGTGCTTTGGCTCAGTGCACTGGGAAAATGCTTTAGTCCCCGGAGAGCTGTCCCTAAAACACCATTCCTCCTTTTCAAATTTTCATTGTATTTATTGACTCTGTAGTTTTTAATCAGCCCCACTGTCCTTCTACATCCTAGTTTTCGTCAATTAATGACACAAGACTCAGTCACAGTACGATGCAGAATCTTGACTCATGTCCACGCCTTTCTTAACAGTCAGTATTCTATTGCTCAGATTATTTTTATCCTGCATTAATTATATTTATGTATGCAGGTACTAGGCTATAAGTAAATCTTATTCTTCATTTCTGTATTTACTGTTACATGTCATAAATTAAGTTCAGTTTCTTTCATAAAACAATAAACAACAATCCACAATGGCTCTTAGACTTTTTTGCCATAAGGCATACCTTTAAAAAATTTAAATACTCATGAATTGAAGAATTCTTTGTTTGATAATCAGCACTTAAAACAGCAGCACAAGATACCCATTGTCATATAACAAGAGAAAATGACATTTTGTGGAATAAGAACTGAGATGAATATAAAAGCTAAAAACAGCTGAAATCCACCCACAGCTGTGAACACTGGTGGGTGTTCATCAGAGGGAAGGGTCCCAAAGGCAAGAGTGAATGGGATGGATGGAGCTAAAGGTTAGAATTTATCCACATGGCCTCACTGATATTTTGACCCTAAAGATAAAGTCATAATACACATAATCCATTTCAAATAAGCAGATCCACTGTGGAACAGTGATTTCCTGAAAGGCGACCCTACTGCTTCAAGATCCCATTATTAATGAAAGGGATTAGGAGAAAAAATATGCTCTCCATTACACAGCATGGGACACATTTAATGAACTGACTATGTTTTCTCTATTTCCTATCTCTCAGTATTTATTCAATGCCATCAATGGGAGTCACATTCAATCCAGAATAACCGGGAACAAGTTATGTAATAATACAAGAAACATGTTTACTATATATTATAAATGAGCTAAAGGAAACTTATTTGAGTTGAAAGTTGAACTTTCAAAATTCATTTGTGTGCTCCATCTGTTTTGTTTCCCTATAAAGTGGTTACTGATACTATTGAGATTGCCACATTGCCCTGTTTTTAACTTCTAGCATGAGAATGGTTCAACTGTCTAAATTAATCTGAAATATTGGTATAATATATTAATAAAAATTTGTATTTATGTTTTCAGGTTTTCTCCAAGACTTTGTTCCTAATCCTGAGTCCTGGCTCTTCTGGCTCCTTTGGCTGTGACAGCTTGTCTGATGGCCTCACATTTGATGACCTCGTCTGCTCTAAGGAGCACTGGTCAGGCGTTTTATAGAATATTCTTTATTATGGACTGTGTCTTAAATTTTGTTATAATCAGACAGGTTTTATAGATTTGGGGAAATCACAGTAGTAAAGTCCAATTCCCACCACAACATATCAAAGATACGTCTTATCGTGTTGACTTATCACTGTGAATGTTGACCTTGACCATCTGATAGGAATGTGTTGGCTCTACTCAGAAGCTCTCTGGAAGCTGCCCTTCCTACACTGCTCTTCCCAAAGGACACTCACCATGCACAGCTTATACTCAATGAGCACGGAGATATGTTTCACCATTTTGATAGCAGAGAACCTACATAATTTGAAATTGTTAGGTGTAAAAATATATTTATCACTTATTTCTTTACTCAATATTCATTAATATCACAGAACTCTAGAATATTTATTTGCTTTGAATTATTTCCAGAGCAGTTTTTATTGTTTAATTTTGTTTTTCTCTTTGTGGCAATTGGAAACATTTTTACTTGGCCCCCATGTCTGTTTGATACATTAAAATTACTATGGGACCATTTAAGCACTAAAGAAAATCCATGTTACTTGCCCTCCTATTGTTGCAAGGTGCTCCAGCATGACACTATGACACACGTGGTCCAGGGTAGAATCAATCATTGCTCTTAGGCAGTTCCTGACCCTTTTATTAGAATACAAAATTAGAAACCACTATTTGAGAACTAACAATGCTTATTTGTTGCTACCATAGTGTGGCTCCATCTAGGGACATCTTGACATTCAGAACAATGCTGTTATAATTACATACTAGTAAGTGAACATGTGTATTTATGGCTATCTTTTATCCTCATATATTTATATGTATATATCTCCATCTCTATTGAACTAAGCATGAGTTCACACTGATGTGCCTGCTACAATCTCCTCGAGTCTCTCTTTCACTTGTCTCTGTCCACTCATGCTAGATTCCTTAAGACATTCAAAATGTACTTCTACACACTGTCCCATGAAAATAGCACAGTTTAAAAGAGGAGAGTGATTTCCCAATTGACAGTTTAATCTATAGATAAAAGTTCTATGAAGATGTTAATAACAGAAGGTATGAACAAAGACTTCCTTCCTCATTATAAGCACTACTTAGTTTAAGTTCTCTTAAGTACGGGCCTTAGCTAAGGCTGAAATGTTCAACCTTCACTCAATATTTCTCTTGGGGCAAGTTATAATTGGATGTCACACCTATTAACTCAACTTCATCCTGATAATTATTTAATAATTTTCCTTGTATTTCTTTTTTACAACTGCATTTTGAATAGCACTAATATATGCAATGATAACATTTTGAGACATGTGAACTACTTAAAATTGTAATTACTGTATGATCATCCCAAAGGAATCATTGAAACTACAGTAACACTTTCAGACCAATATAAAAATAAGTCATCGCTGTATTCTGGTTGGCTAAAAATTCCAATGTTTTAGTAAACTTTGTTTTAAAAATAAATATTTTGAGTTACCATATATCTAAAATTCTTAAAATGAAAAATGAGTGTGAATGATGAAAATCTACATCCACGTGTACTGATGGCCTTATTAAACCAACATTTCTACTTACTTCTGTGTAAGGAAGGCAAACAATGTCCACCCAGAAGTCCCGAGCTCCCTCTCTCCTTATACCGCAGTCAGGGCAAGGATTCATGCCTCTTCCTTCTTTTTTGGACCCTTTTCTGATGCAGTGACTACTAGTGAGTCACTGCAGGTCCACCTTTTTTGTACTCATCCTTACTTCAATTCCTTTATCACATAATCTTTTTCACAATCACTCTAAGAAGGTAAGGAATGCCAGGGAGATGTACATCTATATTAAGAACCATTTTTAGTCAAAAGGAGCTCATGCTGTTGAGTATCTCTGTATTAATAAAATAAATAAACAGGGTCTTTACCTTGCTGAGCATAGATTCTACCACTAAGCTGTATGCGTAGCTCCCAAAGTAAACTTCTGCTCCAGTCAAAAGTAGTATCAACTTGTAGATGTATTTCTGGGAACATCAACAACAAAAACAAGAAACAAAAACAAACAAACAAACAAACAAACAGGATAAAACCACTGAAAGCAAAAAGTTGAAAACAATGAACCAGAAAGACAGGAATAATGGTCAACAAGACATAAAAAAGCAGAGCCTGAAATTCCTTCAGCCTACCACCTTATTTCCAGGATTAGATAAGAACAAAGGAAACAAAGCCAAGTCCACTGGATAGCTACAGTGAGAAATGAAGCTCAGAAAAGAGTGCAAGGTGGGCAGAGTCATAGGACTGAGGTTCAGCTCCAGGCCTGAGTCCAGAGGCACTCAGAGTAGGACCCACAGACTCAGATAAATATTAGTTGGCAAATACTTATAAGTAAACTACCCAGGAGGGTGGAAATAGCTGCATCAGCAGACACACTGCCAAGAACACTTAGGAATTGTTTCTCTTCTCAAGGGGCTGACTTAGAAGTCCTGACTGATTACTCACAGACAGTGCACAGCAGGGTCATGGCTCAGGAGCAGGAGACACTTAGACTCGGCCTGAATGATTCTCTGGTGCCAATGTACAAATGCCTAAATACCTGGAAGGACTGAATTATTTCTAAGAAATGTAGTTATGTCTCAGAATAACAATACACAATATTAATAGGAATAAAAATTAAATCCAGGGACTGGAGAGATTGCACTGTCCTTATGAATCCTGGCTGTTCTTCTAGAGGAACTGGGTTCTTTTTCAGCACCCATAGGGGCTACAACTCCATCTTCTGGCAGTATCAGGCAAGCATGTGATGCACAGATATACATGCAGGCAAAACACACATATCCATGAAATAAAAAAAATTGAAAGAAACTGTATCCATAATCCAGTGAGATAGAAACAACAAAGGCTGGTACCAAATAAAAAAAATTACCAAGCACACTCAGTGTATGAAAATTATGACTGAAAAAATTGAAGATTTACATGAGAAATATTTCATTAGTCTATGTCTTTTTATTGGGGAGTTGAGTCTATTTATGTTAAGAGATATTAGGTAAGAGTGATTGTTGCTTCCTGTTATTTTTGATGTTATTTTTATGTTCGTGTAGGTATCTTCTTTTGGATTTGCTGGAAGAAGATTACTTTCTTGCTTTTTCTAGAGTGTAGTTTCCTCCTTGTGTTGGCATTTTCAATCAATTATCCTTTGTAGGGCTGGATTTGTGGACAGATATTGTGTAAATTTGGTTTTATCATGGAATATCTTGGTTTCTCCATCTATGATGATTGAGAGTTTTGCTGGGTATAGTAGCCTGGGCTGGCATTTGTGTTCTCTTAGGGTGTGTATGAGGTCTGTCCAGGATCTTCTAGCTTTCATCCTCTCTGGTGAGAAGTCTGGTATGATTCTGATAGGTCTGCCTTTATAAGTTACTTGCTCCTTTTCCCTTACTGCTTGTAATATTCTTTCTTTATTTAGGGAATTTGGCATTTTGATTATTATGTGCTGGGAGGACTTTCTGTTCTGGTCCAGTCTGTTTGGAGTTCTGAAGGCTTCTTGTATGTTCATGGGCATCTCTTTCTCTAGGTTAGGGAAGTTTTCTGCTACAATTTTGTTGAAGATATTTACTGGGCCTTTAAGATGTAAATCCTCACATTCATCTATACCTATAATCCTTAGGTTTGGTGTTATTGTGTCCTGGAGTTACTGGATGTTTTAGGTTACCAGCTTTATGCATTTTGCATTTTCTTTGACTGTTGAGTCAATGTTTTCTATGGTATCTTGAGCACCTGAGGTTCTTTCTTCTATCTCTTGTATTCTGTTGTTGATGCTTACATCTATGACTCCTGAATTCTTTCCAAGGTTTTCTATCTCCAGAGATGTCTCACTTTGTGATTTCTTTATTGTTTCTACTTCCACTTTTAGATCCTGGATGGTTTTGTTCAGTTCCTTTATTTTTTATTGTGTTTTCCTGTAATTCTTTAAGGGATTTTTATGTTTCTTCTTTAAGGGCTTCTGCCTGTTGACCCATGATCTCCTATATTTCTTTAAGGGATTTTTGTGTTTCCTCTTTAAGTGCTTTTACCTGTTGACAGATGTCCTCCTGTATTTCTTTAAGGGAGTTACTTAAGTCTTTCTTGAAGCCCTCTATCAGCATCATGAGATATTATTTTAAATCCAACTCTTGCTTTTCTGGTGTGTTGGGGTACCCCGGACTTGCTGTGGTGGGAGAACTGGGTTCTGATGTTGCCATGTGGCCTTGGTTTCTGTCGTAGGGTTCTTATGCTTGCCTTTCACCATTTGGTGCTAGTTGGTATTCTTGTCTCTGGCTGGAGTTTGTTCCTCCTGTGGGCCTGTAAGCCTGTGTCCTTACTCCTCTGAGCTCAAAATTATCAGAAAATGTTTGCAATTCCCCTTTTAATTAATTTAGTAATTTCTTTTATGTCTACGATTTTATCTGCATTATTTTTCATGATAATCTTCAATTTTAATGTCTTTCTATATACTTCCTCTATTTTACCAGAAATGTTTTCAATGTAAATCTTTGCTTTTATAACAAATGTTTCTAATTCCACCTTAGTTAATTTAGAGAGAATTTTTAAACTTTTTTTTTTTTTTTTTGAGACAGGGTTTCTCTGTGTAGCCCTGGCTGTCCTAGAACTCACTCTGTAGACCAGGCTGGCCTCGAACTCAGAAATACACCTGCCTCTGCCTCACAAGTATGCCACCACTGCCCGGCTAGAGAGAGTTTTTACATCAACCATTCTTTATGTAAATTTTTCTATGAAATAGTCAATTTTAACATGTTTGTCTATTTATGTCTTGAATTTTACCAGAAATATTTTCCATGTAAATCTTTAATGTTATCTGAAAATGTTTATAATTCCACCTTTAATCAACTTAGAATTATCAAGGACCTCCACATAAAACCAGAAACACTGAAACTATTAGAAAAGAAACTTCTGTAAGGTACTGTCAAAAGGACAAAACGGCAACCAACAAAGTGGGAAAAGATCTTCACCAACCCCACATCCGACAGAGGGCTAATATCCAATATATATAAAGAACTCAAGAAGTTAGACCCCAAAGAACCAAATAACCCTATCAAAAATGGGGTACAGAGCTAAACAAAGAATTTTCACCAGAAGAAATTCGGATGGCCGAGAAACACCTTAAGAGATGTTCAACATCATTAGTCATTAGGGAAATGCAAATCAAAACAACCCTGAGATTCCACCTCACACCAGTCAGAATGGCTAAGATTAAAAACTCAAGAGACAACAAGTACTGGCGAGGATGTGGAGAAAGAGGAACACTCCTCCACTGTTGGTGGGATTGCAAAATGGTAAAACCGCTCTGGAAATCAGTTTGGTGGTTCCTCAGAAAATTGGGCATGTCACTTCCAGAGGACCCTGGCATACCACTCCTGGGCATATACCCAGAGGATTCCCCTGCATACAGTAAAGACCCATGCTCCACTATGTTTATAGCAGCCTTGTTTATAATAGCCAGAAATTGGAAGGAGCCCAGATATTCCTCAAAGGAGGAATGGATACAGAAAATGTGGTATATTTATACAATGGAATACTACTCAGCAATTAAAAATAATGAATTCATGCGATTTGTATGTAAATGGTTAGATCTGGAAAATATCATCCTAAGCTAGTTAACCCAATCACAAAAGAATACACATGAAATGCAATCACTGATAAGTGGATATTAATAAGCCCAGAAGTCCTAAATACTCAAGGCACAATTAGCAAGTCAAATGATTCCCAAGAAGAAGAAAGGAGAGGACCTTAGGCCTGAAAAGATTGGATCCAGTTTTGTAGACCCAGAACAGAGAAATGGTGGGGGGGGGGATGATTGGGGAATAGTTGGGGGGGGAGAGAACTTATGGGACATATGGTGAGGGGGAACTGGGAAAGGGGAAAACCTTTGGAATGTAAACAAAGAATATAGAAAATAAAAATAAATAAAAATAAATAAATAAAATGTAAAAAAAACTTAAGAATAAAATATATTCGCATGGATGGATGGATGGATGGATGGATGGATGGACAGACATACAGATGTTCTATATTTGGTGTTCAACAGCTAGTAGTGCAGTTTTGCTAAGTGTTTAGAACACTGTGGGTAGGGCCTAGCTAGAGACAAAAGGAGTTTGCTTTGGAATATTATGCCTGGTCCCAATGCCTAAATCTCATTTTCTTGTTCTCTATGAGATGAGTAGCCAATGCCCACGTTCTATGTCTTGATATTCAGCCTCATCATGGAACCAAAATTAGCATACCCTCTGACTACAGACTCATATCTAAGAAACTATTTTCCAAAGTAAATAATACTACTCTTCTATTGTTCTCTGGTGTGTTTTTGGCATGGTGATCAGATCTGTTTAGAGTCGAGAAAGAAGTCAGAAGAAAACAAAGACATTGGTGCAGAGAGAAAAGCAACAATGGCGCCGCCCTTCTTACTAACAGTGCAAGTGGGGAAAACTTCAGGGGTGACATTGTGAGGGTGCTAAAAGAAGATTTATACTTTTTTTTTTGCTATATCTAGCAAAGCTGTCTTTTTAAAAAATTAGATGTATTCTTTATTTACATTTCAAATGTTGTCCCCTTTCCTGGTTTCTCCTCCCACCCCCCATCCCCAAAAATCCCATAAGCCATCTCCCCTCCCCCTGTTCCCCAATCAATCCTCTCCTGCTTCCCTGTCCTGGTGTTCCCCTATACTACTGGCATAAAGCCTTTCCAGGACCAGGGGCCTCTCCTTCCTTTGATGTCCAACAAGGCCTTCCTCTGCTGCCTATGTGTTTGGAGCCATGGGTAACTCCATGTGTATTCTTTGGTTGATGGTTTTGTCCATAATTTATACTTAATCTAAGATTTATACTTAATCTAGGCTTCTGTATATAATTTAAGACCTTTTCAAAGACAAAATGAAGGCGCCAGGAGACACGTGTTAGCTACAAGATGTTATAGGCAGCGAACTACTCTGAAAACATGATGCAGAGGAGCACAAGGGTAAAGCATGGGCATGTGTGGTTCACTCCTTCCTGCTACCTTGGAAGATAATGAGCAGATAACATGAAATACAAGTAGCTTAAATGCCCTGGTAAAAAGCAGCCACCCACAGACTTTGCTGTGTGCTACCCACATAAAACTCATCACATATGTGTACAGAGAGAATTTAAAGGACGAACGAACAAACAGGTCATGCCAGCACCAATCAAAGGAAAGCAAAAATTTTTATGCCCACTCAGATAAAGTAACCATCAAAGAAATGAACAGTTACCAACATTTTCAAGAGCATTTCATAATAAAAAAGGGTTAAATCACCTAAGTACATAAGCATTGTATTTGGAAACTCCACGCACAGAGTAGCTGAGCTCAACATCTAGTGGCATAGTCATTACAAAATGTGATAGAAATGGGCACACCCACAGTCAAGGGTTGTGGGGCCCCATTGCAAAAGCTCAAAGCAACAAGCAAAAAGCCATCAAAACAAAGCAAAATGCCGCATCTATTCTTGAAAACATATTTGGAAAACATTATCAACCAATTTAATTTAATTGACACCTATAAAACAGTTTATCCAATGACAACAAAATACACATAACTCTCAATAAATTGAAAAGCATTCAAATGGCACAAATTATATTCTCTGACTTAAAAATCGATAATGAAAGAGCTACAGATTATATAAATTTTTGGATAACAATATACTTCTAAATTCAGACTCAATGAAGATATAAAAATACTAAGTACACTGAATTGAGTGAAAATCAAAAACTATCAAAATTTGGTTGGATGGTGTTTGGGCAACACTCAAGTGAATTAATAGCACTAGATAAATGTCTATACTAGAAATGAAGACAGGCCACAAAATTAATCACCCCAGCTACAAACTTGTGAAAACAGCCAGAGAATTGAAAATTAATCACACAATGAGTAATAATGGAAACAATAAAGTTCAAAGTGGGAATCAATGAACCAGATACAGAAATAACTCAGAAAAAAATCAATTAACCCAAAAGCTGATTATTTTGAATTTATATTTTAGATAAAAATTTCTCAACAGATGGATCAAAAACAAAAAGAGAGAAAACCCAAATTAATTTAAAATTATCAATAGAAATGCAGCAGAACTAATAGAATGGTAGCACCTCTAGATTACAAACAGAACAAGAAAATAGTCTTCAAAACTTTGTCCCAGAACGATCAATGATTCAAGTGAAGCACACAATTTTTATAAACTATACAAACTATCAATATTATTTAAAATGAAAACAATAAATAACATATTTCCAGTTAGAATGTAATTAAAGAAAAAAACTTGGGTAGAAAAACTCATGGCCCACACAAGGAAAGAGTAACCATAGAAACCCGAGTCAGATCCTTTAGGAAGAGAACTAAGAGGTGTTTCACAGTGCATAGTTGCGACAGTCTGGCTGACTAGAAAACCTAGGAACAAAAATCCACAGAAATAAACAAAAGGTCCTAAACAAAATTTTTAAAGATTTATTTATTTTATGTATATGAGTACTCCGTATACTGTCACTGTCTTAGGACATACCAGAAGAGGACATCAGATCCCATTATTGATGGTTGTGAGCCACCATGTAGAATTGAACTCAAGACCTCTGGAAGAGCAGTCAGTGCTCTTAACTGCTGAGCCATCTCTCTACCCATTTCCTAAACAAAATTCTGATTTTACAAATTTGATCTAGGAATCCACAGAAAGGATACTGAACCACAATGTCCATTTTCAATGAAGGAAAATTTAACATTAAGAAGTTAATTATTGTAACATCATCTTACCAACAGGAAAGAAAACCACACAGGAATCACAAATAGAAAAGGTCATTTAATGTGTCTAATGTGCATCCCTGCTCTTAGCACCAACAAGCCAAACCCCACTCAGAAACCTGGAAATAGGAGGAGCCATTCTCCAATAGCAAAGAGATATACAGAAAACCCAGAGCTGGTAACTTTCTTAATGGTGAGATAGTGAATGTTTTCCTCTTAAAGTAGTCACGCATGCCACTTCAGTACAATTTCTGTAATGGAGGGTCTAACCAGAGAAAGCCAAAAAAAGAAATGAAATTCATTTTGATAATAGAAAAGTAAAATAAAACTCTTTATGCTTTGGGAGGCAAACCGGACAGAAAATGCAATAGAAAATCCCATATTTAGCAATTTATATATACATATGTACAGTGGCTTATTGCTGATATATAGTTAATTGAACATCATATATATGCATATATATGCATATATATATATACATATATATATATTATATACATATATGTCCGTGGCTATATAATAATCATAATATTGCATTTCTAAAAGCTAACAAAATATTAACTTTTAGAATTGACATTTTAAAACAATATCATTAATAATCAATTTTAAAATTATAAGCAACATAGGCACCTATCAAGCAAGTGATATTAAAGACTAATGTATACAAAAATCAGAAGACTCTGAAAGAGAACTTAGAGGAATATTTCAAAGCTGGAGAGATACTTGTTCTTTGTGAATAGGATAATGTAAACTCTCCCTACAATGGGCTAACATAATCCCATCAAATTTTCAACAAGCTCCTTTGCAGAAATCAATAAGCTAATTCTTTGAAATGTAAAGGATCTACAATAACACAGAAATTTTACCAAAAAACTGTGTCAAAGGCAGTGCAGCATTGAAAAGATAGTATTTTGTGAAAATTATGTTAAAATAAATAAAGATTTGTGTAAAAAGAAAGGACACAGGGGACTCGAGAAATGGCTTAACAGTCAAGACTAGGAATGCTGACTGCCTGTCCAGAGAAGGTCAGATTTGATCTCTGCCACTCGCATAGTGGCTCACAACCATACTCCACTTCCAGGACATGGGGTGTTTTCATTTTGCCTTCTGAGGGTTCTAACCACACTGTATGCACATGATATAGTTAGACACGAAGGAAAACACCCATATATGTGAAATAAATATAAAAGAAAAATAATTAAAACTGACTTTAA
This sequence comes from Apodemus agrarius, assembly GCA_964023405.1. Taxonomy (NCBI): domain Eukaryota; kingdom Metazoa; phylum Chordata; class Mammalia; order Rodentia; family Muridae; genus Apodemus; species Apodemus agrarius. The sequence continues at coordinate 62,272,217 of OZ030014.1, read as the reverse complement.
CTTATGTCTCTTTGTCTTTAGATAGATAGATAGATAGATAGATAGATAGATAGATAGATATAACTGTTCAAAATAGATTACTGACTTAATTATACTACCTAAAATCAGAGAAGAGCTAAAATTTTTAAAAATATAATACCAAAAGCATGATCTGGAATTCAAATGGAAGTTGATTTTAATAAAAACCAGAGATTCTCTTCTTTGTGTACCATATTTAAGGAAATGAAAATATATGTCACAGTCTGAAATACTGCCAAGTAATGTGGCTAAGAATGATTTGTGTCCACAGTACATAAAGAACTATAGAAACTCAATGGGAAACAACCAATGAAATAAAAGGGTGAAAGCTTCAGCCAAAGCTTATATGAATGTCAAACAAGTATATAAGAAGGTGCTCCCCACCCTGATCATGAAGGCATAACCCACAATTTAAATCACAAAGACTAAAAATATTAACCACATTAAATGCTGGTAAAGAGAAAGAATAAAATTGGACCTCAAATATAATCCTGGAGAGTCAATTTCTAGTCACATCTGGAAACAATCTTAGTTTCAGCACACACTCGCTATGTGATCCAGTTATTTACTGTCAGGTATTTGCATTGATGCACTAGAAACATATCCTAATCAAAGGGCTTTTACACAAAGGTTCAGAGCAGCATTAAGTGTAAAGACCTAGAAGCATGCAAATCAATGGTATCAAATAAATGCCCATTAATAGATAAAGGTGTGTCCATACAAGGAATACTACTTAGACATAAAAATAAAATGAACTATGTAAACTGTGCCATCAAGACATCTCAAAATGATTAAACTGAGCCCAAGAAGAAGGACACAAAAACGATGTGCTTCTACTTATATATGAATATAGAATCTGCAAAATATGCAGCAGTGACCACAGTGGACTGAATAAGGAACCTGACATGTGAGAGAATGGTTAACAAACAGTTCATCGACTTACTGGGGTAAATGGATAAAATTGGTATCTTCATCCTGATGACAGCTGTATGGATATGTTTTCATATATTCAGTAAAGAACAACCACAACAAAACCCCACACCAACAAAAACAGTGTTTCCAAACTGACTGTTCCTCAAAGAAACAATAGGGGACATGAGAGAAATGGAGGGGAAGGGTCATGGAGACAGCAGGTTTTATTGACAGAGGGGAAGGCAGTCTGGGGCTGGGGAAGAGTGTCAGCCCACTCGCCGTTCAGGGGTCGAAAGCTCCCTGTGGACTGGGTGGGTGAGGTTGCTGCAGCTAGCCTGTTGCTCCATTCAAATTCAATAGATCTGTTTTGCTCTATGATGAAAGCTGATAACCTAAAGGACACTTTATATGCTTGATCATACAGTTAACAAGATTTTTTTTAAGTTGTAATTGTCATCAAATCAGTTTAGAGTATTCATTGAGTGGCATCAATTATAGATACTCTTGAGCATCAGTAGTGAGAACAAACACAAAAGTAAAAGGACATTAAAGAAGAGAAGAAAGGAGAAATACTGTAATTACTCAGAGGAGTTGGAAGTTTTCAGTACATAGCTTAACTTGGAGGAAAATATATAGAAAAACTAATAGTAAAGTTTAAGTATATTAACTTAATATTTAGTTAGTCAGTATATTTAGAAGTTTATCAGTTCAAGTAGAAGTAAAAGAAAAGAGTCAGAACTCTGGTACATACTACATACCTTTAGACTTTAGCTTTAATTAATGAAATTGCTAAATTGATTTCTTGACAGCTTAAGGAGGGAGTGGGGTGAAGAAAGTCTTAATCATAATAAAATAGGAATCTAAGCATCCACAACTGTAAATCATAAAGTTGGCAGCACAGCAAACACTTCTACTCGCTTAGACCACATACTGGCATTACATTCCAGATGACAGAAGAAGTGCATGCCACCCAGCCGCCTTTTGGAAATGTTTCCAAATCCTTCACTGCAAACCTTGCAGGCCCCCATGTCTACCTCACACGGCTCCCATTGCACACCAAGGGGTGCAGGTCTTCCTACAGGTCTGCAAGACGATTTCTCTTTCTAGCATTTGCCCCAAACAGTCTCAGATACTGTGGGAAATAAAATCAAGATTCCAACACAGATTCTCTACAGGCCAGTAGAATGAGATACAGCAGGTGAGAGTAATAAAATAGTCAATTTATGCTAAATACTTCAGAATATTCTGCATCAGACACCACAAAGATTCCACCTTCACCTAAAATGGAGCTTAGAGGGCCATAGGTAGATCCTGATGAATACAGATTCATACCACAGATGCAGAGGCAAATGGCAGGACATGGCTCACAAAGTCGGTAAGCCAGTGTGTGCACAGGCAGTTTCACTCCCTTTAACACCAGAGATATGAAACAGGAAAACCACATTCAATGACGACCAAACCATAAACCAGAGCTATCTTAATTTTACAATAAATGACCTTCTCATCTTTTTAAGTTGCCTAAACAAGAATGGCTTAAAATTACATAGAACAGTTTTCTTCTCATTGAGCCAGTGTTATTTCTCAAAGTAATAATAAAAGTTATTATTATCATTAATTGATATAAAAATATGAATTTGGTAGCAAACTTCATCTTAAAGTTTTAAAGTTTATTAGGCCTTAAATACTAATATAAAATACATTTGTTTAACAAGTAAAAAAATTAACTTAAAAATATCTATTTATAAATTAATTTTATTGCATTTATTTGACAGCTTTACTTTTTTATTTATTCACATTCTAGTATTTGCAACCTCTTCTCAGTTTCCTCTCCCACAGTTCCACATCCCATTCCTTATTTGCCTTCCCTGAGGCCTCAAGTCTCTCAAGAATTAAGCACATCTTCTCCCACCAGGGACTGACTAGGCAGGCCTCTGCTATATTTGTGCCAGGGGCCTTAGACTGGCCCCTGTAAGCTCCTGGATGGTGGTTCAGTTTCTGGGAGCTCCCTGTTGTCTGGGTAAGTTGAGATGGCTGATCTTTCTATGGGGGAGCTCTTCCCTTCAGCTTCTTCAGTCCATCTCTCTTCCCTTCAGCTTCTTCAGTCCATCTCCTAATTCAACCATAGGGGTCACTAACTTCAGTTCAATGGTTGGGTGTAAGCATATGCTTCTGTCTCAGTCAGCTGCTGGCAGGGCCTTTCATAGGACAGCTATGCCAAGGCTCCCATCTGTAAGCACATCATACCATCAAAAATAGTGCCAGGCTTTGGTGCCTTCCCATGAGATGGATCCCAAGTTGGGATAGTCATTGGACTGACTTTCCTTCAGCCTTTTCTCCATTTTTGTCACTGCAGTTCTTTTAGACAAGATTAGTTCTGTGTCAGAAATTTTGAATGTGGGTTAGTAACCCTGTCCCTCCGCTTGAGGCCCTGACAATCTACTGGAGGTGGACTCTTCTAGCTCCCTCTCCCCAATGTTGGGCATTTTGGCTAATACCACCCCCATTGAGTCCTCAACAAAACCAAGAGGTAGTTCTTTGATAAAAATCAATAAGATAGCTAATCCTTGGCATAGAGACAGTATCCAAATTAACATAATCAGAAATGAAAAGGGAGACATAACAACAGAAACTGAGATAATTAAAAAAATCATCAGAACCTACTACAAAAGTCTATACTGTACAAAACTGGAAAATCTGGATGAAATGGATTCTATACAGATACCACATATCAAAGTTAAATCAAGATCAGGTAAACTATCCAAACAGTTCTATCACCCCCAAGGAAATAGAAATAGCCATAAAAGCCTCCCAACAACAACAACAACAACAACAACAACAACGACCAGGGTTAGGTGGCTTTAGTGGAGATTTCTACCAGATCTTCAAAGAAGAGCTAATACCAAAACCCCTCAAACTATTCCATGAAATAGAAGAGAATACTACCTAATTCGCAAATTAGCCATATTTATTCTGACACCTAAACCACAGAAAGACACAAAAGGATAGAGAACTTCATGCCAATCTTGCTTATAAATATCAATGCAAAAATACTCAATAAAATTCTCACACACCAAATCCAAAAGCATATCAAAATATATCATTCAACAACTATCAAGTAGGCTTTATCCCAGGGATGCAGGGATGGTTCAACATATGAAAATCCATCAAAGTAATACACTACATAAACAAACTCAAGGGAAAAACCACATGAACAGCTATATATATGCTAGAAAATCCTTCAACAAAATACAACATCCCTTTATATTAAAGGGATCTCTCTTGGATAGATCAGGAATTCATGGAAGAAACCTAAGCATAATAAAAGAAACATATAGCAAACCAACAGCCAACATCAAATTAAATGGAGAGGAAACTAGAAGCAATCCCACTAAAATCCACTACAAAAGTTACCTACTCTACCCCTATCTATTCAATATAGTATTCGAAGTTCTAGCCAGAGTAATTAGACAACAAAAGGAGACCAAGCAGTTACAATTTGGGAAGGAAGAAGTCCAAGTATCACTATTTGCAGATGATATGATGTATATGTATGCATAAGTGAGCCAAAAATTCTACTACAGAACTACTACAGCTGGTAAACACCTCAGCACAATGGACAGTTGTAAAATTAACTCAAACAAACCAATAGCCTTCCTTTACACAAATGATAAACAGGCTGAGAAAGAAATTAGGGAAATAATACCCTTCACAATAGCCACAAATAGTATAAAATATCTTGGTGTAACTCTTACCAAGCAAGTAAAAGATCTGTATGACAAGCAAGTCTTTCTTCAAGTCTCCGAAGAAAGAAATTGAAGACCTCAGAAGATGGAAAAAACTCCCATCCTCATGGATCAGCAGCATTAACATAGTAAAAATGGCCATCTTACTAAAATTAATATACAGATTCAATGTAATCTCCATCAAAACTCCAACATAATTCTTCACAGATATGAAAAGAGCAATTCTCAACTTCATATGGAAAAGCAAAAAACACAGAATAGCCAAGACAATCTTTAACAATAAAAGAACTTCAGTAGAATCACCATCCCAGACCTCAAGTTGTACAGCAAATAACAGTGAAAAAACTGTGTGATACTGGTACAGAGACAAGCATGTAGACCAATGGAATAGAATTTAAGACCCAGAAGTAATCTACATACCTATGGAACTTGAATTTGACAAAGAAGAAAAAAATACAGTGGAAAAAAAAGAATCTTTAACAAATGGTGCTGCTGATCTAACAGGAGAATGAAAATAGAACAATATTTATCACCCTGTAAAAAGCTCAAATCAAAATGGATCAAGGACCTTAACATAAAACCAGATACATTGAATCTAATAGAAGAAAAAGTGGGAAAGAGCCTTGAACTCATTGGCACATAGGGGAAATTTTCTGAACAGAACACCAATGGCTTAGGGTCTAAGATCAACAATCAATATTTGGGACCTCATCAAACTGAAAAGCTCGCATAAGGCAAAGAATACCATCAATAGGATAAATCAGAAACTTACAAATTGGAAAAAAAATCTTCACTAACCCCACATCTGACAGAGGACTAATATCAAAAATACATAAAGAACTCAAGAAGTTAGACTCCAGAGAACCAAATAACCATATTAAAACATGGAGTACATTCGGGACCTCATAAAATTACAAAGTTTCTGTAAGGCAAAAGACACTGTCAAAAGGATAAATCGGCAACCAACAAATTGGGAAAAGATCTTCACCAACCCCACATCCGACAGAGGGCTAATTCCAATGTATACAAAGAACTCAAGAGGTTAGACCCCAGAAAAACAAATAACCCTATCCAAAAATGGGGTACAGAGCTAAACAGAGACTTTTCACCTGAAGAAATTCAGATGGCTGAGAAACACCTTAAAAAATGTTCAACATCATTAGTCATTAGGGAAATGCAAATCAAAACAACCCTGAGATTTCACCTCACACCAGTCAGAATGGCTAAGATTAAAAACTCAGAAGACATCAGGTGTTGGTGAGGATGTAGAGAAAGAGGAACACTCCTCCACTGCTGGTGGGAATGCAAGCTGGTACAACCACTCTGGAAATCAGTATGGCGATTCCTCAGAACACTGGACGTGATACTTCTGGAGGACCCAGCCATACCACTCCTGGGAATATACCCAGAAGATTCCCCAGCATGCAATAAGGATACATGCTCCACTATGTTCATAGCAGCCTTATATATAATAGCCAGAAGATGGAAAGAACCCAGATGTCCCTCAACAGAGGAATGGATACAAAAAATGTGGTATATATACACAATGGAGTACTATTCAGCCATTAGAAACAATGAATTCATGAAATTCTTAGAGAAATGGATGGAGCTGGAGAACGTCATACTAAGTGAGGTTTCCCAGTCTCAAAAGAATACCCATGGTATGCACTCACTGATAAGTGGATATTAGCCTAGAATCTTGGAACACCAAAGACATAAATCACATACCAAGTGAGTTCTGACAAGAAAAAAGGAGTGGACACTGGAGCTAGAATGCACCAAAGCATCATTGTGGGGGAGTACAAGAACAGTGAGGTGGGAGGGGGTGGATGAGGGAGCATGGGGAGGGAAAAGGGCATGTGGGACCCTTGGGGGTGGGGAACCAGAAAAAGGGAAATGAATTGTAAATATAGAATATATCAAATAAAAAAAAAAGAAAAAAAAGAATAATTTCAGGATTAAAAAAAGTAATTAATGTATAAATTAATTAATGCATTCACTATTCCAAATACATAATTATCTACAATTTTAAAAAAAGGTCTTCTTGCTCTCTCTCTCTCTCTCTCTCTCTCTCTCTCTCACACACACACACACACACACACACACACATACACACACACACACACACACACACACACACACCTCTTTTACTCTCTTCTCTTGCTCTCTTGGGCTCCTCTCTCCATTCCCTTCCCCCTCTTTCTACGCAGCCATGGCTGACTTTTCACTCATCAAAACTCTTTTCCAACAATAAACACTTTAAAACCATGGGCTGCCTCTTCTCATCTGGATCCACCTTACTAGAGCAATGGAGCAGGTCTCCCTCTAAAGAGCTGCTTCTAGTATCCCGCAGGTAATCTTTCTGCTCTTCCAGACACAGTCCCTGCCTAGCCAAGCAGAGCAGCCAAACAAGCCAAGGACACCCGTCCCTGTAGAAACCAGCCAGAGCTCCTCCTTCCCACTTTTCCCTTTGGTCCCCTGGCTAGATCCAGCCCTGAGGACCCCAACCCTCTTTTCAGCTCTTCCATGACATCCAGTTGTATCTGAGGTATCCAAGAGCTAGAACCTGCCATCGTTGGCCTCCATGAGGCCCGGGGACCCATGAGCCCAGCCCTGCTGGTTCCCCAGGGACCTCAGATTGCCCTTCCAAGAACAATCTGCCCTTTTGATCCCATGCTTACCACTTTTCTTTTGATTAGAATCTGGGATCTTCTTTAGGATGCCTTTAAGCAGAACTTGCTCAACTCAAGGGGCTTGATGAATAACATAACAACCTCCCATTATGAGTTAAGAAGAGGGCCGATTGATTAGAGTTGTAAGTGGAATACCTCCAGCAGTTTCACTTGAATAGATGGAATTCTGATTTTGACCATGAGAGTTGTCAACTTTCTTCCTTTGAGCCCAGCTTGAGTGGAAAGCTGTGCTCTAAAGAGTGATGATTTGGGGGGCTGGAAAGATGGCTCAGTGGTTAAGAGCACTGACTGCTCTTCCAGAGGTCCCAAGTTCAATTCCCAGCAACCACATTGTAACTCACAACCATCTATAATGGGATCTGACACCCTCTTCTGGTGTGTGAAGACAGCAACAATGTACTCATATACATAAAATAAATAAATAAATATTTAAAAGAAAAAAAACATGGAGTACAGAACTAAACAAAAAATTCTCAACTGAAGAATACTGAATGGCTGAGAAGCACCTAAAGAAAACTTCAACATCCTTAGTCATGAGGGAAATGCAAATCAAAAAGATCCTAGGATTCCACCTCACACCAATCAGAATGGCTAAGATCAAAAACTCGACTGACAGCATATGCTGGCTAGGATAGAGAAAAAGAGGAACACTTCTCCATTGCTGGTGGGATTGCAAGCTGGTACAAACACTCTGGAAATCAATTTGCAGGTTCCTCAGAAAATTGGAAATAGTCCTATCTGAAGACCCAACTACACCACTGTTAGGCATATACCCGAAAGATGCATATACCACAAGGACATGTGCTCCTCCATGTTCATAGCACCCTTATTTATAATAACCAGAAGCTGGAAACAATGCAGATCTCCCTCAACAGAAGAATGGATACAGAAAATGTGGCTCATTTATACAATGGATTAATATTCAGCTATAAAAAATGGAGGACATCATGAATTTTGCCAGCAAATGAATGGAACTAGAAAATATCCTGAGCAAGGTAACTCAGACCCGACAAAACATACATGGTATGTACTCATTGATTAGCGGCTATTAGCCAAAAAGCATAGAATGCTGAAGACACAACCCACAGACTGTAAGAAGTGTAACAAGTAGAAAGTCCCAAGTGAGGATGCTTCAATTCCACTTAGAAGGGGGAAGGGAATAATCATGGGAGGCAGAGGGATGGCTGGAACTGGGGGAGAGGGGAGGGGGAAGGGAAAAGGAGAACATGATCAGGTATGCAGATGCAAGAGAAAAGCCCAGAGGGCCAAAAGAATGGAGAGAAGCAGCCGAGGAGGGAGGCATGTGAGGGAACCCGGAAAGAACCAGAGACCCGGGAGGTGAGTGACCACTTTTAATATAAATTCCCAGCTACCTAGTATTATTCACAGGTTAATATTTTGGGTAAAATTATTTAATAACTTCTCTTTATGAAAGTAACACAATACAGTGACAACAAAGGAAACAGGAAACAGCACACCATAGTGTTAAATGCTTTGCTTTGTTTTGTATTTGAATCTGGTTACATTTTCTTTCAGGCAATAAACTTATCAATAAAGTCAGAATGTATTTCAGTAATCTATTTACATACAAAATAGACTAGAATGCTTTCCCTGGACTCTTATAATAAAATTATTTATAATTGAGAAAAGTTTTCCTGTATAACTCATTGATAGTGTTTAATTATTAATAAAAGGTAAACTAGTTTATTTTCTTAAGAAAGTTCTTAATCTAATAACTAGTTTAAAAGAATATTGAAAGCACATTGCAGATATTATCTACATACATCATAGCCAGAGACAGATAGGCAGAACCTATTGTCGGAACAGAACCAGAAGTTCCTGGGCCAAAAATAGTCATATACTAACTATAAGTTCTTTGAGCCTCACCAGGTCTCCTGTGTAGGGAGCGGCACTTCCTTATCAAATTGACTGGATCTAGAGTAGACCAGCAGATATGTATCAGGTTCTGCCCGGGGTGTGTGTGTGTGTGTGTGTGTGTGTGTGTGTGTGTGTGTGTTAGACTTTAGTTTGCCTCTGGCAGGATTGTGGAGGATTTTTCACTCATACTCAAGTTTTCTGCGAATCCCTGACTGGGAATGCAAAGTCAGCCAGCTGCATGAGCTGCAGAGAAGGTCAAGGGGAACAGTGGTTCTGTGGGCACTGAGCTCCAAAGCAACTTATCCATTTCTCAATTTTGAGTATGGTGAAGTTCTATTCTGTGGCCTGGGGTACCACTGTTCCTCTTCCCACCATGGTGATGGCATGGAATCTCAATAGCTTACTATAGAACACCCCCTAGCAACATACTGATTTCCCATGAAAATTTAGGCACCAATAGTTATCAATTGAACCACTAAGCCCTCAAAAAAGGAAGTTATAAAGAATAGAGAATCATTCTTCTCCAGAGATATCTGATCCAACCCCAAGTAATGAAACATAAATATACATACAAAAAAAACACTAAACAGACTCAGCAGTTGTGTACATGTTTGTGTGTGAATGAGTGTGTATACATGCATAAACATATAACACAATATTATCTAAAGAAAAAGATGTCATTAATTTGAGAGGGAATGTAAGGACTTGAAGTGGGGAAAAGATGGAGAAATATAGTATTCATGGAGGGATGTCTTAAAACAATAAATAAATGCAAAGAAAAACAGACAAACAAACAAACAGATTAAAAAGTGTGAATAGCACCAAGGCTTACAACCAGCCAACTGAAAAGCAGAGTACACATTATGAACAATAATACTGTCTCCATTAAGATTTCTTTGTCCTTAAGTAGTTGATGGTTTATGCCCTGTTTTCTCTTAGAGGCTGATCATAAATGATATTATTCTCAAAATAAAGAAAACATCATAAATGAAAAGGATTGGGAAATAAATATCACTTATGTTTGCTAACAAAGACCTGTTAAATTTGTCTTTCTCTTCATGATCAAGGTAAAGATCACCCAAATTGTGTATTATACGAGATCTGTACCTTAAATAGAGGGGAAAGTACTCCCATCCCATGAATAAGTCTAAAGGTATTTTAAGGACTTTTCAGTTTTACTCTTAATGTATTTATTTTGAATGTGTTACATCTGTAGGCCCACAAATGGCATGGAGGTCCCATGGATGTGAGGGCACAGTTAAGGTAGCTGCTTCTCTCCTCCCATGTGGACTCTGGTGAATGATAGAGACCAGGGCATGCCCCTGCTGAGCCTCTCCACCAGCCCATTTTCACATTTCTTAGAGGCAGCTTCTTCACTGAGCTGATGCTTGTCATCCTTGCGTCCTTCACAGTTCTAGAGTGGAATTCAGGAAATGCATTTCTGGGCAGGCTCAGCTAATCGAAACAGAAAAAGTCAGATCATAGAATGTCTGCCTCTGAGAAAAGCTTAGGCTGTTTCCAAGTATTATTCTTTGTTCCTAAGAAAAAAACAAACTTGAAGTTATGGTGTGAAGAGGCAACCCAATATCTATTGTCAGCCTGGACTGGGCTCTTGAGACCTCCTTCCCTTCACAAGTCAGAGCTAACTGGCTTGGAGTCCATTTTGTGTGGAGTGTGGAAAGTGCCTTGATCTCTGAAGTTACCTTGGTTTATTACAATAGGATAGTTTGACTTCTTTCTTTCCAATTTGTATCCCTTTGACTTCCTTATGTTGTCTAATTGCTCTAGCTAGTACCTCAAGTACTATATTGAAAAGATATGGTGAGAGGGGGCAGCCTTGTCTAGTCCCTGATTTTAGTGGGATTGCTTCAAGTTTCTCTCCATTTACTTTGATGTTGGCTACCGGTCTGCTGTAAATTGCTGTTACTATGTTTAGGTATGGGCCTTGAATTCCTGTTCTTTCCAAGACTTTTAGCATGAAAGGATGCTGAATTTTGTCGAATGCTTTTTCAGCATCTAATGAGATGACCATGTGGTTTTTTTCTTTGAGTTTGTTTATGTAGTGGATTACATTGGTGGATTTCCCTATATTGAACCATCCCTGCATCACTGGGATGAAGCCAACTTGATCATGGTGAATGATCATTTTGATGTGTTCTTGGATTCAGTTGGCAAGCAATTGAGTATTTTTACATCGATGCTCATAAGGGAAATTAGTCTGATGTTCTCTTTCTTAGTTGGATCTTTGTGTGGTTTTGGTATCAGTGTAATTGTGGCTTTGTAGAATGAGTTGGGTAGTGTTCCTTCTGTTTCTATTTTGTGGAATAGTTTGAAGAGTATTTGTATTAGGTCTTCTTTGAAGGTCTGATAGAATTCTGCACTAAAACCATCTGGTCCTGTGCTTTTTTTGATTGGAAGACTTTCAATGACCCCTTCTATTTCTTTGGGTATTATGGGACTGTTTAGATGATCTATTTGATCCTGATTTAATTTTGGTATTTGGTATCTGTCTAGGAAATTTTCCATTTCCTAGCTGGAAAGAACCCAGATGTTCCTCAACGGAAGAATGGATACAAAAAATGTGCTATATATACACAATGGAGTACTATTCAGCTATTAGAAATAATGAATTCATGAAATTCTTAGAGAAATGGATGGAGCATTTCTCCATCATACTAAGTGAGGTAACCCAGTCTCAAAAGAATACCCATGGTATGCACTCACTGATAAGTGGATATTAGCCTAGAATCTTGGAACACAAAGACACAATCCACATACCAAATGATATCCAACAAGAAGGAAGGAGTGGACCCTCGTTCTGGAAAGGCCAATTCATCAGTGTAGGGGAATACCAGAACAGGGAAGTGGGAAGGGGAGTATGGGGGAACAAGGGGAGGGAAAATGGTATATATGACCTTTGGGGGGTAGGGAGCCAGGAAAAGGGAAATGAAATGTACATAAAGAATATAACCAATTAAAAAACAACAATAGTATAGACATTGCTTTCCTATGTGCTGTGACAAAGGAAAAAACACATCTCCAAATTGTCTGAAGTAACTATCACTTTATTGATTCAAACACTTGAAAGAGAAACTGGGCAAGACTCAAGCACATCATATTAGGTCATCAGAGGTATTACTGAACTAATCATAAAATGAGCCATCATTTTTCTTGCATATATATAGAATTTTAAACTCCTTATTGTTAAATGTTTACATTTTGATTGTTTCTATAAATATTATTTTATCATTTTTAATTCTATGTATATGTGCATGTCTTGGATATATATATGCACATGAGTGGAGATGCCCAACAAGTCAATAAGAGGGTGTTGGAGCCCCGGGAATTAGAGGTGGCTGTGAACAGGACAACATGGGATGTGGAAAGTGGACGCTGGTCCTCTACAAGACTAGTACGTGACGTTAACTGGTAAGACATCTTGTCAGCTTCTGTGAGTATATCTGCTTTCTTCCCATAACTTGTACTCACCATCCTTTTTGCACAAGAGCAATAAACAACTATTTTAAGCTTTTATATAAAACAAGCCTTCTGTCGAACTCGTTTATAAAATGATGATGGTGGTGGTGAGAACGAGAGTATGTGCAGAACTGAGCATCACCATGTTCCAGGGCAAAGACAATAATCAAGGAAGCAGCTGCCAGGTACAGATTCAGGGCCGTAATAAATCTCCAACTGTGTGCTTGGTATGGGCAACCTTGGGACAGCCTGCTGTTTGCTTTCAGGCATTTATTTTTTTTTGGAAAGACTACTAAAGCCTACCTAATATTAAGCATCTAATTATGTAAAATCCCAATTCAACGAATTGTTGAAAACAATTCTAGTAACAACTTTAAATACTTCCTAGTTATTTGACAGCATCTTATTGTCATCCTCACTTGAAGTTATTTATATAGCTGTTATCAGCATACCCCATCCAAGTCTTCTGCTTGGAAACATCATACAAGTAGGTTGGAGCTATCTGTGGCCTTTCAACATGGTAATAAGTAAATGCTACACATCTCTCATCTCATGCTGGCCCTGAAAGTCAGTTGGAGAGACCATCACCAACACACTACTGTAGTCTTTAAGCACAAAGAGCTGAGCACATTAACAATGAACACTGAAACAAAGGATAACATAACCTTCATAACAGCATCACAAAGAGTAAATGTGAGCAAACGGGTTACAACTGTATCTACATTAGGGTTTCTATTAGTGTGATACAACATTTGCACCCAGGCAGCTTATAGAAGAGTTATGTTGAGCTTATAGTTTCAGAGGAATAGGGTCCTTACTGGTTGCAGATAACAGGCAGCAGACACAATGGCTGGAGCTAGAACATGAGAGCTGAGCGCTCACTCACATCCTGGATCACAAGCAGGTAGCTGAGAGTGGACTTGAAATATCATGAGCTTTCTCACTGCTCTGTCCCCGGTGACATACTAAGTTTCAGCAAACAGCACCAACTGTTGACCAAGTGTCAGAGAACTGGGGGAACAAATACTATTTAAACCCCCAACCGTCATTCATTTTGCCTCCAGAAGTAATGATGTTACCAACATGAAACTTAAGATTTGTAAGATTTCATATCAAAACTAATTAAATATTTAACAGGTGGGGGAGGAGCAGAGTGGTGACTTAGGAATTTAAAGCTCTTACTGCTCTATCTGAGAAAAAGTTCAGATCCCAGCACCAGCACCAGCTACAAATGCCTGTAATTTTAGCTCCAAGGGGTCTGACACCCTTTTCTGGACCCATAGGCATATGTATACCTGAATAAAGATACACACACGTGCGCGCGCACACACACACATACACACACACACACACACACACACACACCTTTAAAAGTGTATACAAGAAAGAGAGCCCAAGCCACTAGAAAAGTAGTAATAGAAAACCAAATACTCTTTATGCTTTGATCCATATCTAAGATTCTTTCTATTTTCCTAGTTTGGAATACGTTTTCTCTTTTTAAGCATACCCCTTTGCAATCCAACAAATCAAGTATGCACACACAGCGCTATAATAAAGTATTGGAAAAAAACTTACTTCCTAATGCTACATCTAAATATTCACCAATGCAATAATAATGAAATAGGCAGCACCCAGAATAGATTTTGTCATGTGTAATGATAAAAGGGGGAAAGTGAAGAATGTTAAGTAAACATGTGGGTAGTAAGATGGAAAATGAGACTCTTTGAAAGTCAGCCACCCGTGGGGTTTATTTGAACTGTACTCTCTTGAAGGACGACTGTTCAGATCCATCCATGACCAGGAAACTGCAGCACTCACATAAAACACAAGCAGTGATACAAAACCAAAAATCATTGGTGACTAGCTAAAATGGCTATTTACTGAGAAAGAAAGATTTTGTGTTTTAATCAAATAGACATATGGGGACTTCTTCTCATGACTGAGAAGCAAGGGAATAGTGGTCTAAAATATGAATGAAGTATTCTGAATAAAACTAAAACTTTGTTACATCAAAGAGAAAAAAGAATGAGAAAGAAAACGTAAAATAGAGCAAGGCTCATATATCTTGCAAATACCCGTCACTGTCAAAATCAGCCTGTACTGTTATTGGGGACTTCTTTTGATCATCTTGGATTAAACAAAAACTGATCTTCCTTTTTCCTTTTTTATTCGTGCACATGACAATCAGGGAAATATAAAGCCAAAAAGAATTCTTGAAGAATGTCAGAAAGGCTGCTAGCCACCATCTGTCTGTTATATGCTACAGACCTCAGTGATGAATGGATCCAAACAAAACCCTCAAAACTATATGGTTGTTATTATCATCATCATCATCATTGTTGTCGTCATCATTGTCATCGTTGTCATCGGCGGCGTCGGCGGCGTCATCGTTGTCAACATCATCATCATCACCAGTAAGCCAGAGTGGGAGAGATGTGGGAGGTAAGCAAGCACCTTGTGCTCATGCCTTCTAAAAGAGTAAATGCAAACCACGTTGTAAACGCTCTACCTTAGAAGCCACAGCACCTTCTAATTAGTCACTTTAGCAATATCTGACTTCCATATAAGCCGTAGTTTACATTTTACATGTAATGTATGAAATACAAGGTTTTAGTGGTATCTTGGGTAAAAAGATAGCAAATGATGCAGAATATGGAATTATAGGCTAGGAAGTCTAAAATGCCAAGAGATTTTTTTTCCTCTTCAGCTTCCCTAGATTCCTAGCTCTTAAAAAAGATCAACATTATATCAAAAAGAAACGTAAGCTTCTCCAGCCTGCTTCCTCACAAGCTCTGGAACACAGAGCATATATTACTGGTCCTTAGTCAACACAGTTTGATTCTGAAAAGTACAAAGGTCCTGGTCCCAGTGATTTGTTTAAAGATTTCACCTTAAAACCATTATTGCTGGATTCTTTAACAAGCAAAAACGGTGAAGTCGATCTAAAGGGATAATATTTTTAAGTACTTTAAGAAAGGTAAGGTTGTAGAAATACAATATGTCCTGATATTTGTGCTTTCGCCCATAAAGTTCAGCACATATCCATAACAATCAAAAGTCTAATAAATGTATATTTGCTACCAGATTCAGTATTCAGAATTTTTCTGTTTACCAAATTGGAGAAGTCTTTCTAAATTAGATTTTTAACACCCTTCCAACTTTCATTATCAGATTTCACAAGGGCATAAACTCCAAAGAACTTTTTGTTAAATGTAAAAGATATAGTCTCATGTCCCTCTTGAACCCATAATACTATACACAACATAAAAATAAATTTTAGTACAGTAAGGTACTACCAGAGATTATGAACATTAAAAAACCTTTAAAATCACTCAAGAAAAAAGGGTCAGATTTTCAGCTCTAAAGGGCGGAAATTATGTGGAACAGTAAATGAAGTAATTAAAACCAAGTTTATACTGTAATTTAGCATTTCAATTCTATACTCAAAACTGGTAAAAAAAAAAATAGGTATTCAGACAATGTTATGGAAATAATGCTTTGATCCTGGAAAAAAATATGATAATTGACACAAGCTTTATGCTACCCAAGAGAGATGATTCCAAAATAGTAAGTTAGTAAATAGTAATCAGAATACTGAATATACAGTTCAGGCTTCACGGAGCTTGAACCCCTCACTACAGATGGGCCAGTGAATCAGAGTCAAGCTTTCTACAGTGGTAAAGTTGGCCTTACAATCCAAATGAAAAGCTCCCACAATCTGTTCCACTTCCATAATCTCTGGTTCATCAAAACCACTCTTCTGAAAAACAAGGAGGAAGTGAGGCTTAGAAGGACAAGGAGCATGTATTTGTAGCCCCACCTCTCTGGGAGGCAGCAAAAGGACAGTTATCTGGACAGACCAACCTGAACAACAGAGCAAGAACATGTCAAAAACGAAAACTAAATAATCAAATCAGATCAAAATAGGCACAGTTTAGAAATTGATTCACAAAAGTCAATACTTCTTACTACTACCATGAGCTTGTTCTTAGGATTGGCAGCTCAGTCATGAGTCTTAAGAGAAGACTAATAAAATAATAGGATACTGTTGATGGGAAACTGTACTGAGAGAAAGGAGGATGGAAATTAAAACTAAAGCAAATTACCATGACCACTTTATTCTGTCCAAAGTGCAAACAGATCTTATTGTGGGACCCAGCATCCATATCACCACAACTGCCCTGCCCTCTTGAGTGACCACAGAAAATTGTTTAATTCTAATAGAGGAAGGGCAAACATTTTCTTTTATACTCTGAACTTAAACATAAATTTTTTTTAAATTTTATTTTCTATATTCTTTGTTTACATTCCAAAGGCTTTCTCCTTCCCAGTTCCCCCCCACCATACGTCCCATAAGTCCTCTCCCCCCCAACTATTCCCCAATCACCCCCCCCCCGCCACCATTTCTCTGTTCTGGATCTACAAAACTGGATCCAATCTTTTCAGGCCCAGGGTCCTCTCCTTTCTTCTTGGGAATCATTTGACTTGCTAATTGTGCCTTGAGAATTTAGGGCTACTGGGCTCATTAATATCCACTTATCAGTGATTGCATTTCATGTGTATTCTTTTATGATTGGGTTAACTCGCTTAGGATGATATTTTCCAGCTCTAACCATTTGCCTACAAATTGCATGAATTCATTATTTTTAATTGCTGAGTAATATTCCATTGTATAAATATACCACATTTTCTGTATCCATTCCTCCTTTGAGGGATATCTGGGCTCCTTCCAACTTCTGGCTATTATGAACAAGGCTGCTATGAACATAGTGGAGCATGTGTCTTTATTGTATGCAGGGGAATCCTCTGGTTATATGCCCAGGAGTGGTATGCCAGGGTCCTCTGTATCTCTTGCTCCTGGATTGGCAGGATCAATATAGTAAAAATGGCCATCTTGCCAAAAGCAATTTACAGATTCAATGCAATCCCCATCAAAATCCCAAATCAATTCTTCATAGATCTAGAAAGAGCAATTCTCAAATTCATCTGGAGCAACAAAAAACCCAGGAGAGCTAAAACTATTCTCAACAATAAAAGGACTTCTGGGGGAATCAATATCCCTGACCTCAAGCAGTACTACAGAGCAATTGTGTTAAAAACGGCATGGTATTGGTACAGCAACAGGCAAGTAGATCAATGGAATAGGATTGAAGACCCAGAAATGAACACACAGACTTATGATCACTTGATCTTTGATAAAGATAGCCTTTTCAACAAATGGTGCTGGTTCAACTGGAGGTCAACATGCAGAAGAATGCGAATTGACCCACTCTTATCTCCTTGTACTAAGATCAACTCCAAGTGGATCAAGGACCTCCACATAAAACCAGACACACTGAAACTATTAGAAAAGAAACTTGAGAAGAGCCTGGAGGACATGGGCACAGGGGGAAAGTTCATGAACAGAAACATAAAATTTAGGAATAATGTCCCATTTGCTAGACCCCTCAGAATATAGACAAAGACTAAATTAAAATAAAAGCTGACTTGGCTTGGAAGGGCCTCTCTCTCTGAGGTACAGAAGGCTTTGGACAGTGCTTCTCCCTCTGAGCTTCTACAGTGGCAAATGCTAGGATGATGATTTGGGAATAGGTAATGTCAGTCCATGGAGCTGAGTCACAAATCCCACATTGAACGGATGTCTCAGACCACACCTAGTCCTTGTCTCCTCCCTGAACCTTGTCTGCAGGTCATGTTATTCCTAACACCAAGATTCATCCATGACTAAAAGACTTTGTGGAATTGTCAAAATCAGGGACATGAGTCCAGTTCTTTAAATCGAAAAGATTCTAATATTAAACATTATTAAGATGTTAAGTGGAACTCTAAGCCGCCAAACAATTGTGGAATTTTTTAGAACAGTACCACCTGTTCTAGTTGATCAACCAGTTCAAAATCCCGAAATAGAGTTTAAAGTTGTGCATCAAGAACAGCAGATGTTCTATGAGCTCCCAAGTTCAACCATGTAGAGAGCTGATGGTCACCAACTACATGATGTCACACCTCTAAGTAATACATTTCTTTCCTTTAAGTAACTTGAAAGCCTTTCCCTACCCTAAGTCATTTAAGAAGCATAAAACATCTAATTTTAATAATATTTTATTTCTAACATTTTATCTCTAGTATTAACATAGTCTCAAAACAATTATACTAGCATAAACACATGCACATGCATACAAACACACACACACACACACACACACACACACATGCACACATGCACACATACCTATCAAGAAAACTATGACATCTCTTAATAGAACCATTGGAAAAAATGAAGAGAAATATATGATATAACACTGCCTAAATTCTAAAGTAAATATTTAAATGGATGGAATATAGTTAATTGAAAAAAACATCCTTTACAACAATCATGACATATATACAACACCATATTAAATAACAAAGTTTTTTCAAGTGCATTATCTTCTCTAATATCATAAAATATTACTTTGTTATAACTTATATCATAATTTATATTCCCATCCTTCTTAAATATCTTTATATTCACCATCTTATGCCAATTCCTTTAACAATGAAACTAGTACCCACACCCTTCCAAATGTCTAACCATCAGTGGGACACTTGGCACTAAACGAAAGGATTACTTACTGAAAATTCATACATCATGCTATCATTTAAAAACTTTTTTGTTGTCCAAAATGATGGGACATTCAAAATCTATTAAAATCTGCCTAGTCTCCTCAGACATGTCTATTGGGTTTCAATATTAAGCAGCATATATGTATGTTTAGATATCATATGAGAGTACATCAATGTGTATACTTTTGTGGCCTTGTAGAAAACTCAAAAATTTAAGCTAAAAATATTGGGGCTAAAATTGTTGTACAAAGAGAAAACAGTATTTGCATCTAAATGTCTTCTGATGGATTCAATGAATCTAAGACATATTAATAATGATACAATGACAAAAGTTACTCTCATAGTAATAAGTATCTTGTCACATGAGCACTAACACATGATTTTAAGGAAGGACTCATCCTATGGATTGTGCTTTAGTATATGGTCAGGCTGCGGGGAGGCTGGAATTTTCTTAAATAAGTCTAAGCCTATCTCAGTCACCATCGCGATGATGTGTAACAGAGTCCTTTAATGTGTATGCATTCTACAGAGTAAGCACTCCTAATAAAATGTAAGTAGATATTCAACTAGTAACCAGATTCTTACAATATACACATTATAAAAGATGGCTATGAGTGGATCTGACAAGCAAATCAGTCAAGAGTTATTATAGAAACAAATTTATTCATGAAACATGGATTAAACATCTAACCTCAACGAGACACTATCATTGAAGTTCAAAGATGATATTCATAATGCCACAAGGAGCTCAAGCTAGGAAATCAATACACAAATCCAGTTCAATAATGACATTCTGCCAAGGCACAAGCTAGGATATCTACCTCAAGTCAATGGGAAGGGCAAAGAGAGCTGAGAACACCACTACCCACATATTCACCGGGAAACACTGGCACTGGGCATCTTCTCCAAATGCTTCTTCCATTAATGGCAAGTGGCAGTCTAAAACTGTGAAAATTTTCAACTTAAAAGTGGAATGGCAGAGCTAGAGAGCTGGCTCAGTGGTTCAAAGCAACTGTTGCCCTTGGAAAGGACTTCAGTTTGGGCGTCGGCAAGCACATGACAGCTCACAGCTACCAGTCATCCCACATACATGGGACACATGTATAATGCACAAACAGACATGTAGTCACATACCCATAGAATAAAAAAAATGAATAACTTTTGTTGGGTAAAGGGGCCATAAATTCCATCATTTTAAATACACATTGCTGGGTCAAAATCCTAATGTGTGAGTTTGAACTGTCTCGACACCCACATACACACTAAATAAACAAACAAAAGACAGAACAAAACCATTAAAATCAATTCAATCTCATGGTCAAATAAAGTAAGGGCTACTCTTTCCTGTATCTCGCTAGCATTTATATACCTTGAAATTTCTACTTATGAAGTAGTTATAAGTATAAATAGATAAAACACAGGAGGCAATTGTAAGTTGCCCTCACAACTGCGGCCTCTAATGGTAATAATGGTGCTGGTGAGAGTGTCTATTCACCAAATGTAATTTCACAACTGGATTGGAGCTGGACCTTCCCTCAATGTCAGTGCATCAATAGTTGATACTGTTAAGGGAGGAAATTCTAATATACAAGAAACTGAGAAAAGCTGGGTTTCTTCAGAAAAGAGGCAAGAAGGAAGGTTACAAAGTGAAATACAGCATGAGGTCCATTCCTGGAGAAATCAATCCAGAGGCAGCAAACCAAACAGCCCCTGGAGAAGCTGTACCTAAGGATGAGGAATGGCAGTGCTCTGGGGTGGGGAAGCCCTGTTCCTAACTCCCTCATAATATGGACTGGAAAAGATGTGTTCAGTAACTTACAGAGTGCCATAAAAACGAATTTCCCCTTCAGCTTTCATGTAAAGATGCAAAGAGCTCCGTGAACAAGCAAGAATCCCAGGTGTGTGTAGTTGATCTCAAGTCTAAAGAAATAAAGAACTAACATATGTGCCCAGAGAGCCGAGCTCTACTCCCTAAGTCACATTCATCTTAGAATGCATGGCTGGCACACAGATTTCAGTTTTATTGATATTTTTGTCTTTATTGCACTAAGAATGAGAGCAAAATGCCTGTAATTTCCCCAGTATCTGGTGTACTGAGTGCTAGTATGATGAATGTAGTTGCTCATTGGATTTCTGAGACTGTCATGGACCATCTCTAAGATAACTCTTGCTTTAGTTGTGAGGTTGGGTTGTTTGCTTGCAAAAAAAAAATCAATGTACATTATTTCTTAAGTTTAAAAAGACCATATTTGTCATGAAGTCATCAGGAGCACTGAGGAATTGTGACAAGAGAAAATGGATAGGACACAAAACTTATTAGCTAGAGTAAGTTCCGGTGACCTCCTCAGGTACCCTGCAATGTGGTGATTTTTCAACTGTTTAGCTTATTGCCATCCAAGGAAATGACAGTAAATTCAGGCCACTGTGTGGAGGGTGAAGTGCAGACAGGTCACAGAATCTGTAGGCTCCAGTAATTCACAAAAAGAACAAAAACAAACAAAAGTAGCAAATTCAAAGCTTCATAGCACAGGAGAGTCACACATTGTTGGACTGGGACATGTTTTATAGAAGGAAACAGAATCTAAGCAATGCATCTCCCAGAATAAAAAGCAATATCAAATCAGGTCTTAGAAAATGATATCCCTTAATTTCCTGAAGGTAAAATTCCATTAGAATCAGGCAAGTGTCTGTCATCATTTTTTTTACACCCTACCATACATATAATTCAGGCTATGCCCCAAACAAAAAAGTAACAATTTTTATTTTAGTTCCACATGCCTATATATTTTGACAGATAAACACAACCCAATAAAGTCTCTTGATATTAAACGAATAGTTGAAACAGTTCATAAAGAATTGGAATATAATTAGAGACTAATAATTAATTCAATATAGATATATGCATATATATTAGGTACTTGCTGAATGTCAGGTGCTGAACTATTAAAATCAAGTAACTGATAAAAAGTTTTCTCATGTTCTAGGTGAGGGAACCAATAGGAATAACTTCAGAACAATAAGAGACTGAGACAAGCAAATATTATTTAATTTTTAATTGCAGATTTAATGCAACACTGTAAGAGTATCTATCTAGCTTTAATGTATCAAGCTGTAGGACAACCACTAAGGAAACAGCTTACTGAGTTACCAATGTAAACAAGGCAGGTACTATTAAGAAGAACACAGGTAAGACAGCGTGACCCATCTGAGAAACTCCTGCCACTAAATTCATTCTGTAGAAATCTAGCATGCAAAGATAAAGGTAATGACAACCTATACTGCAGAGATAAAGAGGGGTCAGATTGATCTGATGTCAAAAGCATTCATACAAATGTTAAGGGGGAAAAGAGGCAGAAGAAGGTATCACTGATGGCAAAGAACTACAACTGTTAAGAAACTATCAGTTTCCATCACATTGATGGAAAGTTATCACTAAAATATGATTATGCTTGTACAAACACAATTTCTCTTGGTATAAACAGTAGGTAGGCCTGCTCATGCTGTCAGCATATTCAAAAAATACTCTATCTTTGTATTTGTATTTGAGACTTACTTAATGTAGGATCATCATTAATTCTTAGGCTTTTATGGTTGTAGTAATTGAAGAATTTGTTGCTATAAGTTTCAAAGTTGGATTTGCTAAGTATTCTTTGTAGAATGACTCAATTTGTGGTCACTGGTCCCTTAATCCAGTTACATGTTTCTAGTCAAGAGGACACAAAGCGCAAAAGCTCCTGGAGTGACAATCACTGTCTGGCACCCTCAGAATAAACCTGGGTGATCTCTTATCTGTTTATGAAAGGTGGATAACATAAAAGTTGTCATAAAAATCATCATTCCAGCATCAAATTGAGTTGGACATAAGAGCCACATTTTTAAAATAGTTGCTAAGTTTAGTATGAAAAGTTCTAAGAGCCTCACTACTTTTTCAAAGTAAAATAGCTAGTTACTACATGAACATATGGACTCTAGGCAAGCTAATTACATCTGTGATACAGGTAGACAAGCCTGCCTTGCATCCTAGGTTTGCAATCTGTAACACAGACTGAAGGTGATTACTAGGCACAGAATCATGATACAGGCTCAACTGTGTTGTTCCAAAAGTCCCAATGGCATTTAGAGGCATGGCATGGCAATAGAGGATTAAAATAGATGACATCATAATGGTGGGGCCCAATGACTATGGGGTGATGCCTTTATAAGAGGCAGAGTCAGTGAAGATCTTTTTGTAGCACACAGGGAAGAGGCCACAGAGGCCACAGAAGAAAGGAAACTGTCTGAATGCCAGGAAGAGAAGACTCACACAAATATAACCTGACTAATATGGGCTTACGGCCATTCCAGATTCTCTCCACGAGGCCGGTTTTTATCTTTCTATAGTGTTACAAGCATGATGTCGCTCTCAATGACTCCTTTGTATAAAGAGCACAGAGAACCAGTGAGAAGCACATCAAGCTGCTAAATCAGTTCAAACTATTTTACTGACATCAGCTCAGCATGAAAAAATGAAGTCTGTGAGACAGACACTGTCCTGCTGGACTAAAGGAAAACACTACAATAGGTAAGTGACTCAGGAATTTTCAAGGGCAAGTACTCTTTGAAATTGAAAACGAGTCAGAAACCTAGAAAGGCTGGGCTTCTGCTTGTCAGTTGAAATGAAAATAGCCAGAAGCCAATAATGGGAAAATTTAACAACAACAACAACAAAAAAAACCAAAACACTACCTAAATTACAAAAATAAATAATGCATTGCTTAATTGCCTAACAAACGTGGAAAAAATACATATAAAAATTTCCAATAGCTTTAGTTAACTGAATTTCCTTTTCAAATGGCTGATTTAAAATACTTTACAAATTGATGTAACTTTGTCAACAACTGGAAAGTATCTTAATGTAGATTTTGCAAACCATATCTTTTTAACAAGGAATGGAATTCTTAAGTGATTTACTAATATGAGAAAACAGTCTCTCAAGCATACGCAGTATAGAAGACAGTTATTCCAGAGAGAAAAGGAATGGCACAGCTGTGACGTGCCAGAGAACCAGAGGATCCCCGATAATTAGGCTGAGCAGCATTCCCACATAAGGAAACAGTGATACTACACTCTCCAAACAGAGCCCCACACCTCTTAGTTCACGAGATCTGTGACTTCAGCTGTTTTAATATGAGATTTAATTTTCATTGTTTAGCATCAAGCAAACTTTCAACAGCATTGTTAGCCTGCAAACTTGTAGTTTAAAAAGGAATAAATATTAAGAATTAATCTGATTATTAAAAAACCACAAAAGCAGCGTGAAAACACTCAGTGAAAGATTTTAAGTAGTGTAATTCATAATGCCATCATATTAGCAACCGGTCTATTAAGTGCCGTCCATGACTAAAAATATATTACTAAAGAACAAATATGAGACTTGAGTTAGGTACACCAACTGAACTATCTTATTGGACTTCAGTATGTGGTCAAAAACATTTTTAAAGCAAGAATTAATAAATTACTGGAACTACTGGTATTTGGATCAAATGTTAGTTTGAATTTAACTTTTAGTAGATCAGCAGTGAAAAGTGATTATTTGCATTGTTTTATATTGACTAGGATTGCAACCAAAGTCCCTATGGATAAAACCTTTATGTTTTGATCAGAAAAGTAAATTACAACATTAAAACTCAATTTATTCTATCATGTAGTCGATTATAGAAATAAACATACCTTAACAATTAACCTTGTATATGATAAATAAGATAAAACAATTAAGTGTAGATATTTATAATATTATATTATTGCAAAAGTAGATTGAAACTGGATCTTAAATTTACATTTTGCATTCTGATGATTCTGCTTAAGGCATTTGCATTTGTACATTATGTACATTTGGTTTAATATCATTCAATCCACTATAATAAATTTCTAAGGACTGGGCATTAAATTAGAAGAAGACTCAAATTCCAGGCACCGTATCCATTTCAAAGAAAATGAGTACAGGTAAAAGATCCAAGAGGATTGTGATCTATAAATAAACTGGTCATACGTATCAGGGAAAAAAACACTACAATTACATACCACTAGCATCGCCTCTGCCAATGAATGCGGCGAGCTCACTTGAAGCACTGCCTCCTCCAAAGAGGATGTTACCTGCTCCCTGAGTGATGCAGGATATGGAGTATCCGGAAAGACGCAGCCAGTTTTCATTTCCACATTGATGGGCACTGTCATTCTTGTTGGAATCCTTGCAGAGCTTCGTATTAGAAAGTACAGAGAAAAATCATCCTTCCTCCTGACTCAGATGGATTGCTCAGAATAGGAAGAAAAACGATGCTTTCTTTCTAATCCCTTCTTTGTAGAGCCATGGCTTGGAGACTGGCACTTTGCACTGTCAACACTGTCTCCATGCGTACACCAGTATGCACAAACCCGGAACTCTGCTGTTTTGTATCCAGAGGGGCAAATTCCCTACGCTCTGATATTGCTGTGCCAAATGGATTATTAGGAGTCTCCCCAGGCTTAGAAGAATTTTCCATATTTGGGTGGAATGAGATTGTGGGAGAGCCCTGTAATGCATGAAGCTGGAGGTCTGGGGCAAGGGTTCATTTTAGTAGCAGTCAGAAATATTTTATAGAACACATCTCTATTATTTATAAATTATTTAGAACACATTTTACTATGCATAAATTATTTAAAAATCTTAGTTTTGAGCTAGCTTCCCATTCTTCCTAGATGATAACCAATTATTTCCCCATAACTATCAAAGGCTAAAATGCTTTAAAAAACAAACTGTATAACGTTTTTAATAACCAGTGCTGCTAAGGTTTCTATAGTTACGCAGGAAAGGGTCATGACTGGCTGAAATACACTCACTCCTCTCTGATAATTAGCCACATCATGATAGACTGACAACACTTAATGATTAATTAGAGAAAGGACTCAAATCCTTAGCAGGAGGTAAAAGCACAGGATTCAATGTACTGAACACCTCCCAGAGAGACATGGAATACAAAGAAAGCTAAATTTTAAAATGCAGGTTTGCAAATTCGATATTAGTAATATAAATGTCTCCTTGGGGGTCTCACAGCAGAGAAAATGAGGAATTCTTTGCTTGCCAAATACAGCCACACTATCAAAACGAAGCCTCTGTTAAATAGCTCACGTGGATGCTTTCAATGCTGCTTTTTATATAAAATTCACATCTTCCCCTCTTTTTTGTATTTGAGGAAATACAGCATAGAGATGGGTAAGTCATCTATACCTTAGACCTGACTTTGCTAAAATTAGACCATACAACACTTAATAGTGTTCTCATGAAGTGTCATGGTTATTTAATATGACAATTGGCAGGAAATAAGAGAAGTCAAAGAGTCAGAGGCATGTTGAATTTTCATGTCTTTTGAGCTTCTGAGCTATACTTCTGTGCTGTGCCATCAGAATGCTGCCATAAATGACTACCTTATTTAGACCTTAAAATACACACACACACACACACACACACACACACACACACACACACACATTTACATGCAGCTCCAGCTTCAATCAAAAAACTTTCTTTTTATAGAGAGCAATGGTTAATGAAGATTCACAGACTCATAACTGGTCAAAGTATTGAGAATAAGTGACTGTGCAGAACTCAGCCCTAAATGGCACATCTTTTTTCTTTTCTTTTTTTTTTTTTTTAGTTTTTTTTTAATTTTCTATATTCTATGTTTACATTCCAAAGGCTTTCCCCTTTCCCAGTTCCCACCCACCATAGTTCCCATAGTTCCTCTCCCCCCTCAACTGTTCCCCAATCATTCCACCTCCCCCCTCGGTTTCTTTACTAAACTGGATGCAATCTTTACAGGCCCAGGGTCCTCTCCTTTCTTCTTCTTGGGAATCATTTGACTTGCTATTTGTGTCTTGAGTATTTAGGGCTTCTGGGCTCATTAATATCCACTTATCAGTGATTGCATTTCATGTGCATTCTTTTGTGATTGGGTTAATTCACTCAGGATGATATTTTCCAGGTCTAACCATTTACCTACAAATTGCATGAATTCATTATTTTTAATTGCTGAGTAGTATTCCATTGTATAAATATACCACATTTTCTGTATCCATTCCTCCTTTGAGGGATATTTGGGCTCCTTCCAATTTCTGGCTATTATAAACAAGGCTGCTATAAACATAGTGGAGCATGTGTCCTTATTGCATGCAGGGGAATCCTCTGGGTATATGCCCAGGAGTGGTATGTAAATGGCACATCTTTATCACCACCACCAGCAAGGCTCAAGGAACAGCCTGGAAGTAGGGTTGGAAAGACTGAGAAGGATAGAGGGTGAGACTGTCTTCTGTACAATGCTGTCTTATGGATATGACATGGTTGTTGCAACTGTGAACACACTAGAGCAGTGGCTGCCTACACAGATATACATCAAGTAAGGACAGTAGGAGGGGATATAGTTGAAGATAAAAGTGTTGGTAGGATTGGGAGAGGAGAGGGTAACAAGAGTGACTATGATCTTAACCCACTGCATTCATGCAATAAACTGACAAATCAATAATACAGTTAATATAAAAGTAAATAGAAAAGAATATGAACAATTTACCTATATCTTCCTGTATATGTTCTATTTTTCTGCTATAACTTTAATTAACAAAATACTAAAGATAGAAAATGTATATAAATAAATGTATTTAAAAAATACATTTTTTTAAATGGGTGGTGGTGGCACACGCCTTTAATCCCAGCACTGGGGAGGCAGAGGCAGGTGGATTTCTGAGTTCGAGGCCTGCCTTGTCTACAGAGTGAGTTCCAGGATAGCTATGGCTATATAGAGAAACCCTATCTCGAAAAACCAAAAAAGAAAAAAAATTATAGATCTAATACCAAGGTCCATTGCAACATGAAAAGAAGGAAAGAAAATCATGCCACTCTCGTATACTGTGATTCATTAAGACATAGAAGAAACTGATAGCTAAAATAAGTTACCAAATACCTCTGATAACCATAATTCACATCAGTACTATTAAAAGTGTCATATATTAAATTTGAATGTCTTTAGCAAATACCTGTGATTTGAAGGGAAAATTATAAAAATGGGGAGGGATCTTCAATTAGGGAGGCAAGGGAGATAGATACATAAGAAGAGGGGTAGAGAATAAAATAATAATAAGGATGTTTTTTAAAGCCATGAAGAATCATACTATTAATTATCTAGCTAAAATTACCTATAATAAATATATGTAACTTAGTACATGGATATATTTTTTTAAAGAAAATTTCCCCATCTGGGTTAACAACGTTCCCCTAGAAGGCACCTAACAAAAACCCCAACACCAGGAATAAAAAGCTCTCATTTTATTTATTGGCCAGGTTGTCCAAGTGACTCCCAAAATAGTGATATTTTGCTATTTCACTTGTTTGTCCCCTTAAGGTAGAAGGTAAGTTGAAGGTACCATGCACTTCAGACACAGGATCCAGAGGACTTGAATTGGATCTGACCTAAAGTCTCCTCCATTGGGGCATGTTAGTTTTCATGTTACCAGAAGGTTCCATGCAAGCTTCCAAGGGAGGGAAAAAAACCCAATAGTCCTATCTAGCCATGATGCCCATGGCTGACACAACGGCCGGCATGGCATGGTAAACCTAGGACTGCAATAGTGACACACATACCTTGGTGGTAACCAACAGCTCCACAATTCAACCTAAGGCCTGCTCAGTAAGAGCAAAGCCATGCCAGGGACTGCAAAACCAGCCAACTACACAAGCGTAGTTAAGTCGTGGAATATGGCAGAGAACTGACAATTGCCATTCTACTAAACCAGTATATTCCCCAACTACATTCTAAACACTTATCCTTATAACCATAGATGAGTATAGCTATCATTCATTAAGAAGGGAAATTATTTTTTGTAATAGACAAGAGACCATTACACAAAACCTCAAACAATTAAATGGTAGAGTTATAGAGCCAAGTCCCAACTGAGAAATTTACAACTCCTATATGTAAAGTTCAGGAATTATTACAGAAGTGGGGCAGAAAGACCATAAAAGAGAGAGCAAAAGGAAGTTTGATGTGTAATTGTGTCTCCTAAAATTGTTATAGAAGCAACACTCATGAAATCTTATCAACACAGTTAACCAAATGAACTGATCAAATGGACATTCTAATATGCAAACAAGGAAGCTCATGAAGTCTCAAACCTAGACAAAAGACTCAGAGTGGGAGAAATAGTCTTTTCCTGGGAGGAGAGCACAACAATTTTTTTTTAATTCCATACCAAAAAATGAAAAAAAGACAATAAAAATGTCATAGGTGGGATTGCAAAATGGTAAAACCGCTCTGGAAATCAGTTTGGCTGTTCCTCAGAAAATTGGGCATGTCACTTCCAGAGGACCCTGGCATACTGCTCCTGGGTATATACCCAGAGGATTCCCCTGCATACAATAAAGACACATGCTCCACTATGTTCATAGCAGCCTTGTTTATAATAGCCAGAAGTTGGAAGGAGCCCAGATATCCCTCAAAGGAGGAATGGATACAGAAAATGTGGTGTGTGTGTGTGTGTGGGTGTGTGTGTGTGTGTATATATATATATATATATATATATATATATATATATATACACACACAATGGAATACTACTCAGCAATTAAAAATAATGAATTCATGCAATTTGTAGGCAAATGGTTAGATCTGGAAAATATCATCCTGAGTGAGTTAACCCAATCACAAAAGAATACACATGAAATTCAATCACTGATAAGTGGATATTAATGAGCCCAGAAGCCCTAAATTCTCAAGGCACAATTAGCAAGTCAAATGATTCCCAAGAAGAAAGGAGAGGACCCTGGGCCTGAAAAGATTGGATCCAGTTTTGTAGATCCAGAACAGAGAAATGGTAAGGGGGGGGTGATTTGGGAATAGTTGGGGGGGAGAGGACTTATGGGACATATGGTGGGGGGGGACTGGGAAAGGGGAAAGCCTTTGGAATGTAAACAAAGAATATAGAAAATAAAAAAAAGAAAAAGAAAAAAGAAAAAAGCAAAAAAAGAAAATTTCCTATCAGAGAGAAAATTGTGACGTAGCAGGCATATTGCACTGTAGCGGGAGTCTTTTGTACACCACTATGGCTCCTAACAGAGCGAATGTGCACTTTCCCAGGAGCTCTCTTTGGATCCTCAAATGAACGGCACACATATATTATCTTATGTTTTTAAATGCCTTGGCTACTTCAAAGACTTGGCACTCCTAAACCTCTTCATGCGATCCCAGGCCCAAACAGGGAAGCCTCACATGGCTGGTTGTCTTTATTTCCTGCCACTCCTGTGTCCCATCCTTTTACCCTCAGTTATCGTGATTCTCTCCCATTCCTTTCTTATTGTAGCTTGTAAAACTCAAGTGTCCCACCCCGTGCCCAACTATTGGCAGGTTGCATCATCCTGAGTGAGGTAAGTCAATCACAAAAGAACACTCATGGTATGCACTCATGGATAAGTGGATATTAGCCTAGAAGCTTGGAATACCCAAGACACAATTCACATATCAAATGATGCCCAAGAAGAAGGAAGGAGAGGCCGCTGGTCCTGGAAAGGCTCAGTGCAGCAGTGTAGGGGAATACCAGGACAGGGAAGCAGGAAGGGGTGGATTGGGGAACAGGGGGAAGGAAGAGAGCTTATGGGACTTTCAGAAAGGGGGAGCCAGGAAAAGGGAAATCATTTGAAATGTAAATAAAGAATATATCAAATAAAAAATATGAAAAAACATAAACACACACACACACACACAAAAAAAATTTGGAGACAAGGACCTTTAGCATTTGGGCATGCATATTTCCAATTGAATCAAAGCATTAGAATCAATCTTCAACATGGCACCAAAGATTTAGCAATTGAAAAGGTGAAGTTATTTATGATCTATGAAATTATCTTTAAACAAATAATTTATTAAGGCAGGAAATAAATAAACAAGAAAATCCTGCCCAGGGTTGTCGAGAAAGGCATTAATAGGGATAAAGTTAATAATCAGTGCCTCGAAGCAGACAAGGCATTGGCCTTGTAATGAGGGCAGGTTAAGTAAGCATCTTTAGCAAGAAGAAGCTATATTCAAATGTCCTTCTGAAAAGAGCTGGACTCCCTGCAATAAAGACAGAATTCTGACGCCAACTAACTACAGGGCAAAGATTTTGGAGATAAGGAAATGAGGTCGGTGGGCTTCAAAGTAGAAAGTTTGTAGGATATGAGTTGGATTTTGTTTAGGCATAACAGGAATAGCAATCAACATGTAGGACACACAGGAAGGAGGACCAGTGTGCGTTCAAAACCAGCCTAGTGATAAATTCCAGGACAACCTGGACTATATGGTTAGATCTTATCTTTAAAAACAGATTTGGTGTAAAAAAAAAAAAAAAACAGATTTGGTCTTTACACATAAAGAGGAACTTGACCATGTCCAGAAAGACATGCCACCTAACTGTCCAAAGGAGAAGGAAGAAAAAGGGATAGCAGGAACATGAGAGCAGTTACATTGATTCTGCAGCAGTGAAGGCCGAGACAGTCCTTGTGTGAGTAGTAAGAGCCTCTCCAAATTTTAGAATAAACAGGGTTTGGCTAAGAGTTGCAAATGGGTAAGACCTGAAAACATCAAATTGAGTTTCTCTTTTCTGGGAGCAGTCAATCACACTGGAAATATCAGAGCCACCCAACATTTTACCCCAAACTCAAGACTGTTTTCACAGGCACCGCCTCCGCACTGATCTTTACTGGCACTTGTCAGTCAATTTGGGCTCACTCTCTTTGTTACAAATGGTGAGACTTTTCTAAATACATTCAATGGTAACCAGTTATCAACGTAATTAATTCCCATTGCTAACATCAAACTTAGCAAGAATTGGCTTATGAAACACATTTCGGTAAAAACCACAGAAAATGAACTATATGGGAAGAAGAGAATGATCTTAAAAATGTGGAAATTGATGTGGTTTTCGCCTTCATTTAAATTCATATCAGCTGGGCATCTCTTTTTCATTTCCCCTTTGCCTTCTCTCACCAACACTCAGAGCAGAGTATGGGACAGTGAATTAGCCTGTGATAAGACCTGAGCATCAGCATGGGGCCTATACATTAAGTGTTGAGTTGAATTCTGGCTCCAGAGAGTAAAAGCAGAGCTACCTACTCTTCCAAATGTTTTCTAAGCAAATATCTTTAGTCACTTGTGGGTAAAGTGATAACAGTCTGAGCCATTCATTTACAGTTATTGTTCAGGATGTTGACTTCTTTGTCTACAAAAGTTTTAAAATTGATTGTTCAATAACAGGTACAAATATATCACTGGTTTTACTTATTATTTCTGTTGGCAGACGCTGGTAAGGGCTCACCATGTAAGATTTCCTAGGGATTTTCTGACTGACTTTTCAAGTTCACAGAGATGTTATATCTTAGTGTTTTTCTTCTTTGTATTATGTCACTTTTATTTTACCTCCTTCATTATCCCAACTCTGAGTGGAGCTCAGGACATAGGCTAGCCATAATCAAATATTCATATCACTTCTTCTCCTGAGCTAGGAATCCCATCCCCTGGCAACCCACACACATGAAGTGAATATAA
Organism: Apodemus agrarius; assembly: GCA_964023405.1. Classification (NCBI taxonomy): domain Eukaryota; kingdom Metazoa; phylum Chordata; class Mammalia; order Rodentia; family Muridae; genus Apodemus; species Apodemus agrarius. Next base: position 62,239,313 of record OZ030014.1, on the reverse strand, counting down.
AATAAGTTATTGTTGACCATGATCACACACCCAAAATTTCTGACTATCTACCACCTTTGGATCAACTTGAATTTCTACCTCTGTGGACCTGAGCTTCATCTGTTCAATCCAAGGCAAGAAGAAGCTAACTGCCCATCCTTATGCTCACTGTAGAAGACTAGGTGAGTTTTATTATACAAAAGGCAGAATTGTATGAGTATATTCTGTGGGGGAGGGATTTCTGTTTAGAAAAGGAGGCATAAATATTTCATATGCATCTGTTTCTGAGGAGTAGCTTCATATGTGCTTAAGAACAAGATAGCATAAGATATCACAATTGGCAACAAGGCTACCACAAAATGCTAAAGGCATTCCATCACTAACCATCTATCCTGAACTCATAAAACTAACGTAAGGGGGAAACTATTCTATTGCCTTATCTTTGAGGCCAACAGGTTCTCCCAGAATCTAATTTTCAATACATCACCTTCATACTGCAGACCTTAATTAATGATTGTCATTCAATCAACCTCTTTTGCAAGCCCTCATGGCTTTCAGATACTGTGCTAAATTACTGGGTGAGTCCCAAAGCTCACAAACACCAGCAAAAGCTACTGTTCTATGAAGAACTATTTCAGCATTTCAGCACAATTTCTCAATCATTCAAGAACATTTGTTAAAGAAGTCGATTAAGGACAGAATTGTACATTAGAATGTCATTGGACCATATATGTGGTTACTGGTATATTCTAGTTGACCAGCCTTCAGATAGTGTAGAATCTCGGCTGACATAAACAGTGAGTGATTAGTATCTCTGAGGAAAGCGTTGAATGATTCTTCCTATTTCATCAGTTGGGCTTCTGAGAACCGTGCTGTCATTACACCTTTCCTAAGAAAAGAAAAATGTGCTAGCCAGGAAGATTTTATATAACACAATTAGTCTTACTAATTTAGCCATGTTGCTTATTTGATTTCTCTCCTTAGATGACAGGGTGCTAACAGAGTATACACATTGGGGGCATGTGCCAGAAGCTGAAGCCTTCAGAGATAGCAAGTAGAGATAGCTAAGCAAGCAGTTACTCATATCTATGGCTTTAAATTGTGTCGTGAACAGAGGCTTGCATACTTGAGACTGTGAGGACACACCCACACTGTGATGGGAAATGAGTTCATGACTATGAGCCTCAGATAAATCACGTTTTCTTGTATTGAGATCCTGAGTTGAGACTTACATACCCTACATTAAAATCCTGAGGACTTCCAAGAAGTTAATTAACCAAAACAACTTAATTAACCTTCCATCTTTATTTCTACCACCCAAAATAAAGTTATGAAGATTTTCTTGATAAAATATTGTGGCCATTAAAAAAGGATAACATTATGTTAAGTTTTAAGGTACTTTTTATTGGTCCAAAGCTTCAATGACTATACTTAAAGGATAAGCAGGCTGAGAAAGAATTTAGGGAAATGATACGCTTCACAATAGCCACAAACAATATAAAGTATCTTGGTGTGACTCTAACCAAACAAGTGAAAGATTTGTATTACAAAAACTTCAGGACTCTGAAGAAGGAAATGGAAGAAGACCTCAGTAAATGGAAAAATCTTCCATGCTCGTGGGTTGGCAGGATTAATATAGTTAAAATGGCAATCTTGCCAAAAGCAATATACAGATTCAACTCAATCTATCAAAATACCAACTCAGTTCTTCATAGAGTTAGAAAGAGCAATTCTCAAATTCATCTGGAAGAACAAAAACACCAGGATCGCTAAAATTATCATCAACAGTAAACGAACTTCTGGGGGAATCAGTATCCCAGACCTCAAGCAATACTACAGAGCAGTAGTGTTAAAAACTGCACAGTATTGGTACAGTGACAGGGAGGTAGATCAATGGAATAGGATTGAAGACCCAAAATTGAACCCACACATCTATGGCCAATTGATCTTCGATAAAGGAGATGATAACATCCAGTGGATAAAAGATAGCATTTTCAACAAATGGTGCTGGTTCAACTGGAGGTCAACATGCAGAAGAATGAGAATTGATCCACTATTATCTCCTTGTACTAAGCTCAACTCCAAGTGGATCAAGGACCTCCACATAAAACCAGACACACTGAAACTAATAGAAAAGAAACTGGGGAAGACCCTTGAGGACATTGGCTCAGGGGGAAAGTTCCTGAACAGAACACCAATAGCTTATGCTCTAAGATCAAGAATAGACAAATGGGACCTCATAAAATTATAAAGTTTCTGTAAGGCAAAAGACACTGTCAAAAGAACAAATCAGCAACCAACAAATTGGGAAAAGATCTTTACTAACCCTACATCGGACAGAGGGCTAATATCAAATGTATGCAAAGAACTCAAGAAGTTAGACCCCAGAAAACCAAATAACCCTATAAAAATGGGGTACAGAGCTAAGCAAAGACTTTTCACCAGAAGAAATTCGGATGGCCGAGAAACACTTTAAAAAATGTTCAACATCATTGGTCATTAGAGAAATGCAATTCAAAACAACCCTGAGATTTCACCTCACACCAGTCAGAATGGCTAAGATTAAAAACTCAGGAAACAACAGGTGTTGGTGCGGATGTGGAGAAAGAGGAACACTCCTCCACTGCTGGTGGGACTGCAAGCTGGTACAACCACTCTGGAAATCAGTCTAGTGGTTCCTCAGAAAACTGGATACAATACTTCCAGAGGACCCAGCCATACCACTCCTGGGCATATACCAAGAAGATTCCTCAGCATGGAATAAGGATACATGTTCCACTATGTTCATAGCAGCTTTATTTATAATACCCAGAAACTGGAAAGAACCCAGATGTCCCTCAACGGAGGAATGGAAAAAATGTAGTATATATACACAAATGGCGTACTATTCAGCCATTAGAAACAATGAATTCATGAAATTCTTAGAGAAATGGATGGAGCTGGAGAACATCATACTAAGTGAGGTAACCCAATCTCAAAAGAATACCCATGGTATGCACTCACTGATAAGTGGATATTAGCCTAGAATCTTGGGACACCAAAGACACAATCCACATACCAAATGATGTCTGACAAGAAGGAAGGAATGGTCCCTGGTGCTGGAAAGGTTCGAAGCATCAGTGTAGGGAAATACCAGAACAGGGAAGTGGGAAGGGGTGGATGGGGGAACAGGGAGAGGGAAAAGGGCATGTGGGACCTTTGGGGGTGGGGAACCAGAAAAAGGGAAATGAAATGTAAATATAGAATATATCCAATAAAAATTTTTAAAAATAGGTACTTTCTATCATATGAGCACTCAATTTTTCTTGTTATTGTCATTTAGTATTATCTATATCCATGAGGCTCAGGATTTAATAGATAAGATTTTATCATCTAAGAGTAGAACTTTGATAAAGCCATCTGAGTTTGGCCCTTAGAGTTCTGGTAGCCCAAAGGTGTCTTTTGTTTGTTGCTGCTTTGCTGCTGCTGTTTTTTCAGTATACCTCATTTCTCTCAGTTCTCGTGTGAAGCTTATTTCTTTAAATCAGAATTTGGCAACTATGTTATACTCATCAATGGATTTTTAGGAGTACCAACTAAATTATCTCTAATAAACTAGGCACATTGGATTAGTTCTTGGTTTTGGGAATCCAGAAATTCACATGTGGTCCACATTTCTGTTGACACCATAAAAGGAGTTACCTGCTATGGGATAGACTTTCTCATGCTTAGTCCCTAGAGAGCATTTATTGAAATATTCATATCAGATCATCAATACTTCTAAAATATTGTTGTGAACTGCGAGAGTTACTGATATTTGTAACTGTCTAGAAATATATGACTTTAATTGGAAAGATCCTCTAATTCCCAGAGTAAATGATGAAAGATCAATACTGAAGTCAAAACTGTAAGATAGGAAGTGTATCTGGTGAGTGAGTTCTATGGTGGGAGGATTTTTAAATGTTCATCCTGGAACATTATAACATTTTCATCATAGTGCTTGTGTAAAGATATTCTTTATATTTTACATGTTCCAAATCAAAGTGCATTTTTCTAAGAAGTGAATCTCGGAAACAAGCAATTAAAAAGTAAAGTGATAAGCACTAGAGTAAGAGTGGAAAAGGGCTCCTGAGAGAGAGTATTTCTGTTAGTAAGGGGGAGAAGTGGCTTCAGGACAGACAACAAACACACACTCCTCCCTCCTGCCAGTGTCCCAATTATGTCCTTAACACCTGTTTGAAAATGTGGTTCCTATCAATTTTAGTACCAATATTTATTTTATAAATAATAATATCAACCAATATATTTCAAAATTGATACTCAGAAATCAGAGGACAATATTAAGATGATGGCATCTGGATTCCCAAGAAGAAAGCAGAATTATTTATGTGGGGTTTTGAGTATGTGTGTGTGCATGTGCATGATAAATACATAACATCAGGAAGAAAACATTTTAAAAACTTAAAGAAACTACAATAGGTTTGGTGGACAGCATGGCCTCACTAATAACCTGCATCCAAAATTAAGGTTCTGTGTGGGAAACACATAGACACATTTCAAAGTATAGCAAAAAATAATTAAGAAGTACTACTTTTTCTTAAGTTGCTATCTGTACCTGCACTGACCAGGGCAGATGCTACTACAGTGAACAAGTATGTGGTAGGGAGATGGAAGAGAAAGAGAAGCAGAGGGATTTGGACACTATGAAGATAAAAGGCAGTGAGGAACAGTTTGATGTGTGAGGCCTGCTCTGCAACCTGAGGCCAGGGTGATATTTGGACCCAGGCTGTATGTGGCACTTCTGCAGGAGGGACCTGTGTTGATGTTACTGTCCATGTTCCCACCAAAGGCCATGTGGATCTCCTTGGTCTGGACTGCAGTCCCAGTGGTGCGTTTGCAAGCTGACCAACTCAGCTGCTATCCAGACCCTGATATAGGGCTGTGAGTTACCCCAACATTTACCCAATCTATGAACTGGAGCATGTGATGGGGCCTGTCCTGTCATACCAAAGCTGTAGGACTGCCATGACTCAGAGTAACAGCAGGAGATCTGAAAGGAATCCAGGAGAAGATCCAGTATTGACAGTGTAGCAGAAGCCAGAGGCATCAAACCAGACCAATGGCTCATTGCAATCAACACTGGAAAGCAGAGCTGTTTGGACAAAAGAGTATTCTGTGGGACACACTATGACAAACTTCCACAGAGATAATTTTCTGTTTTCCCCTTTCTTTTGGAGGAGGTGGAGGTCAGATATGGAAGGAAAGGAAAATGAATGGTGTTCCATGATGTAAAATTCACAAAGAATCAATTTTGAAAAGTATGGGAAAATGAGTTTTAAAATATCAATAATTAAATGCTTTAATTTCATCAGTAAGATAGTTGCCATTTATCTTCTTGTTAAAGTTAGTAATTCAGAATGTTATTTTCAATTTATATTTGATAAATCTGACCCTGCCATTTATTCCAGATTCTCCCAGAGCTAAGATAAGTGCATTAAGTGTAGTGCATGCATGCCACCAAACAGTGGGATTCCCTCTTCATGATGAACACAAGGAACAGCAGAGAACTGGGAAGAGGAGATGGTTTGCACAGATTATATATGAAGTTATATTTCCTCTAAATGGCAGAAAGGCCCTCAGTTAGCTAGCACACACCCATCTTAATTTGCAAGAGTTCTTGGAAACAGCTGCAACACATTTTATTTTTATGTAAATCATTCAAAATACAACAATATCTATTTGTTGTATTTCAGTGGGAATAGTCAAAATACACCATTCATATCCTTTATAAAATTTAATATTACTATAATGTGCAGAGATAGTGAAGTTTCTCTAATTTACATTTAACTTTCCTATTATTTATTCTAAATCTTATTTGTCTCTGATTTCAGGAAAATGTGCTTGGCAACTGATCCCTTATGAAAATGTAAACTATAAAGTGTATTTTACTCCCTTTATATTAAACTTGTTTGGCTGTTGAGAATGTAAGCTGCCTGGAAAATAAAATATAGCCCGGTTAAAAATCACGAACCCTAAAATATCAAATAGTTAATCACACCTCACAAGATCAACTACAACTATGTCTGTCAATGAATACATTTTTTCAAACAAGGAATTTCCCACTTTACCAGGCATAAGCAAATAACAGTAAATTGGTTACTGTGGTTACAAAGCTTGATCTACAGAATAAGGAAACCTTAACTCTTCCAGTGCTGACTCCATTCAAGGAAGGTAAAATAGTTGGCTATAATCTAGGCCTTGGAAAATGTTCTTCTATGGGCAAATATCTCATTGGGCACAACTGAAACTAAATTATATGTAATCAATAATTATTCTTATAAGCATTAAATGATTCCAGAACAAACTGAAATTGTTCTGTCTCTATAGCAATTTGGCCTTGTTAGAAGGTCACCCTTACTAATTTGATCTGTTCAGGTGAAGACAAGGAAAATAATCATAAAATGTTGAAAAGGAATGCTTGGTATTTCTAATCTTTAGTTACTTTATCAAACATCTAATATAGAAAAGGGGACTGCATAAAATCCTTTTTCTCCCTCGCACACTAAAATTACATCTTACATCATGAGCACATGGAATTACAGCAGTCAATAGACTTTTAAAGTTCCCTGAAGGCAGAGACATAAAATATTATAGTTCTTATACCCACGCATCCCTGACATAAAGCTACAAAGAAGTATAACCATAAAATCCATTGTTTTGAAGGGGTAAGTTTTAAGACATCAGAAATAGTATATCTTTAAATCGAACACAGAAAATTTTAATGCCTTCATGGAAAATCATAATTAAAATTATGGTATATGATTATACAGTATAATTCTCTTAGCATTTCCAAGGATCAGCATTTCCTGTGTGCAGAGTTGCCAAACCATCTCTAGACTTCTGTGAGCATCACACCTCATCAGCTTGGAGGCAGATGATCCACAGGCGATACAGTGCTACGGCACATGCTCACACACAGACATTTTCCAACTGAGGATCTCAAGACAAAAGAAGAAAAATGGAACCCGTTTTGAAATGGAGGGGGGAAATCTATAAATTACTGTAATTACTTTAATAGCCATTGCAGAAAGGATCCTAACAAAGGCCTGGTTTCTTCATGCAAGCACACATGCCTGCTCTGATCCTTGAGAGGGCCCAGGCTATTCTTATCTACAATTCTTACCTAAAGCCAGCGATTTGCTAAACAATGAGCCTAATTTATATCATTTCAATTCTGTTCTGATTGGACGTTTTTCCCTTTCCCAAGAGAAACATGACAATCTGCAAGTTATTTGTTAGAAAAAGCACAGCTCAGGCTGCTGTTTGCCAAAACTGCATAAGAGATTAATTCTTTTCTAAACACATCTTGGTCAATGGCAAAACAAGGACAGAGACCTTTAACAGGAAAGTAAGTACCCATCAGGGCAAATGCAGGTGGAGGGGTGGTGGGAGGAGAGTAGGTGCAAGCTGGTTCTGCCAAGATCCAGAAGCTATATGTCCATCTGAGTGGAGCGCTTTCTGCAAATGGTCAGACATGGAAATTCCTGCACAAATCTCTCACTTACATGCTTTGCAAATCTGCTAAATGACATGCCATATCTGTTAACCAGCTTAATGAGAGGGGACTGTTTAAGAAAGGTAACCTGACCGACTCTCAAATGCCACAGCCAAATTTGGAGAATAAAATCGATATAGAAAAATTCTTGCACATAATTCTCTATAGTAATAGTGCCATGAACTTAAAATCAAAATTAGCTCTGAAAACATCGTTTACTTATATATCTCTTATCAGAATCCAAAAATACAGTATATACCACTTTTTTCAAAGGCATGTTTCTGTTTCATTTATTTCAGAAGCAAATCAGTGTGTTGATTAGTTGCTAGGCTTTTGTTTGTTTTAATTCAGAGCTTTATCGAGGCAGGAAAGCCACACTTCTGCCCGCCAACCCCAAAACTTTTAAATTGTGACTGCTTTGATACAATTCTCAGATTCATAATGGTTTTGAAATTGCTATTTCAATCTTATGACTCAAAATTTCAACAACACACTGTTTTGCCTAATCAGTCAAATAGTAAAGTATTGATAATGAACACAATGTGAAAAACAATAACTACTAATCATTAAGGGAGCAATGAGCCAAAATTTTAATAGGGCAATGCAGAAAACAGGATAAATGCACAACTAACCTCAAAGCAATGACCTCGGGCCTTCAGCTGTCATATGCCTCTATAATCCTGAATTCTTAATAATGAGTACTTCTTCCTTTTTATAACACAAAATTAGTTTTAAGGTGTATAAGTACCCAGGACTAATTAAAATAAATAAACTGGTCAATGATATCTAGGAGTTTGAGACATTGATCACAAACTTTGACTGTCTTTCCCCTTCCCAAATAATCATAATTACTGTATAGCTACTGCTCTCAGTTAAATTTAATAAATATATAGAATAGATAAAACATAATACACACATATTTCCTTTGAAGTTAAAGGTTTGCAATTCATTCATTTTCACATCATGTTGACAAGTACAGGAAATCATCAATATTAGCTGCTTGCTTCATGAGCATTTGATGACTATGCCCATTGTGCTAGCTACACAAGTTCAATGAGCTATAAATGGCTTATGTTACACTTTGATTCATACTTCAGCAATCAAGTACTACTGAATATTTCCACTGTCCTTGTCAAGTGTCTTCTTCAGCAAGGCCGATAGGTATTGTAAGGATTCAGGGCTGCCTCCTCCATTATTAGTCTGCAGCCTAAGGGCATCTGAACAATGTTCCACTAAAAATCTATTTCCCACAGCTCTTAAACAAAGAGAAATTAAATGGAGACTCTTTCAGGCCATTTTCCTCTTATTGCATAGTAAAGGAGATAAAGAAACAAAACCAAAGTAAGCTGTCTTAAGGAAATAATAAAATTGATAGATTTCTAAAATTGTGAAGCCTTGGAACCTATGGAATCAAGCCAGAGACCATAATTTTCTCAATTTTTGCAGTTAAGGACTATCGGTATAAAGGGGTCATGGTCTCATAGCTAAGAAAAGGCTTTGTCAAAAGGAGAACTTAGGATTTCTTGACTACCTGAGTCCCTGCTCCACTTCATAGAGGGTCTTTTTATATGTGTGTCTGCTGGCTGTGTGTGTTTCCTGGCCCCCAATAAACACCTTTCTTAACTGCTAATTCTGTCTGTGGGATGTGAGATTTCTCTGCTGGTACTTGTTGCACTTCGGATTTTCCTGCATTTTAGTTCTTAAACTTGCAGAGAAAACAAACCCAATCAAGATGCCTAGATTGCATCATTTGTGTGTGTGTGTGTGTGTGTGTGTGTGTGTGTAGGGGGGGTGCCTCCAGGATTTCTTTTGGTAGACTTCATCTTGGGATTTCTTTTAAGGATTTCATTTTGGGATATGGCCATCCCTCTAGTGCTGTTTGTGTGGCTCTTGTCTGCCTTTTGGGCATCCCAGACCAATAGGCTAGACCCACTATTATTCTGAGTCCTTGGGAACACAGTATATGCTGAACTACTCCCAGGATAACAGAGAAAAAAACAGCCTATTCCCAAATGCATCATTGTCCTCCTCTAAGTCATCATAAACATTAGCAAAGAAGTCACAGACATCCAAATATATAGATAATGTATTTCAACATAACAGGTTCTCCTTTTCAGTGAGCACAAAGTCAATAAGAAAAATCAAGATAAAAGAATGGATAAAGATGTCTTATCTACAGCAGGTAAGGGGAGCACAGGAGTTATTTACAAAGTATTGCTCCCCTGGGGTTGGAGATTTTATTCCACAGGACAAATATATTTATATTAGAACAAACATGGGGTTCTGGGGGAATCAATATCCCGGACCGCGAGCAATATTACAGAGCAGTAGTATTAAAAACTGCATGGTATTGGTTCAGTGACAGGGAGGCGGATCAATGGAATAGGATCTAAGACCCAGAATTGAACCCGCACATCTATGGCCAATTGATCTTCGACAAAGGAGCTGAAAACATCCAGTGGAAAAAAGATAGCCTCTTCAACAGATGGTGCTGGCTCAACTGGAGGTCAAGATGCAGAAGAATGAGAATTGATCCACTCTTATCTCCTTGCACTAAGCTCAACTCCAAGTGGATCAAGGACCTCCACATAAAACCAGACACACGAAAACTAATAGAAAAGAAACTGTGGAAGACCCTTGAGGACATTGGCTCAGAGGAAAAATTCCTGAACAGAACACCAATTGCTTATGCTCTAAGAGCAAGAATAGGCAAATGGGACCTCATAAAATTACAAAGTTTCTGTAAGGCAAAAGACACTGTCAAAAGGATAAATTGGCAACCAACAAATTGGGAAAAGATCTTCACCAACCCCACATCCGACAGAGGGCTAATATCCAATGTATACAAAGAACTCAAGAGGTTAGATCCCAAAAAACCAAATAACCCTATCCAAAAATGGGATACAGAGCTAAACAGAGACTTTTCACCTGAAGAAATTCGGATGGCTGAGAAACACCTTAAAAAAATGTTCAACATCATCAGTCATTAGGGAAATGCAAATCAAAACAACCCTAAGATTTCACCTCACACCAGTCAGAATGGCTAAGATTAAAAATTCAGAAGACATCAGGTGTTGGCAAGGATGTGGAGAAAGAGGAACACTCCTCCACTGCTGGTGGGACTGCAAGCTGGTACAACCACTCTGGAAATCAGTATGGCGATTCCTCAGAAAACTGGACGTGATACTTCTGGAGGACCCAGCCATACCACTCCTGGGAATATACCCAGAAGATTCCCCAGCATGCAATAAGGATACATGCTCCACTATGTTCATAGCAGCCTTGTATATAATAGCCAGAAGCTGGAAAGAACCCAGATGTCCCTCAACAGAGGAATGGATACAAAAAAATGTGGTATATATACACAATGGAGTACTATTCAGCCATTAGAAACAATGAATTCATGAAATTCTTAGAGAAATGGATGGAGCTGGAGAACGTCATACTAAGTGAGGTTACCCAGTCTCAAAAGAATACCCATGGTATGCATTCACTGATAAGTGGATATTAGCCTAGAATCTTGGAACACCAAAGACATAAATCACATACCAAGTGAGGTCTGACAAGAAGAAAGGAGTGGACACTGGAGCTAGAACGGACCAAAGCATCATTGTGGGGGAGTACAAGAACAGTAAGGTGGGAGGGGGTGAATGAGAGAGCAGGGGTAGGGAAAAGGGCATGTGGGACCCTTGGGGGTGGGGAACCAGAAAAAGGGAAATGAATTGTAAATATAGAATATATCCAATAAAAAAAATGAAAAAAAAGAAGAACAAACATGGGGGACAGTATGAATTCCTGATCATGTTCAATTTAAGATATATATATATGTATATGTATATACATATATATATCTTATACACATACAAATATATCTGAATATTGGTAGATGCATTCTGTGTGAAGTATGGTTCATATTTACATAAGAATCATGAAGCAGCTATTCAAAAGCAAGAAACAGCAGGCCAGAATATTTCCATCACATATGACAGGAGGAGGAGGAAGAGGAGGAGGAGGAGGAAGTGGAGGAGGAGAAGGAGGAACAGGTGGAGGAGAAGGAAAGAATGATGATCTTTTTTACTGTAAACCAAAGAAAGGACACTTTAAAATATGTTAACGTAGAGATTTGTCCTACCATGCATGTACCGCACTTGGCCACTAATAAATGCATAATAATGTCATTTAAAAGATGTACTTGTCAAGAAACTTTGTCTCTGGAAAATTACTAAAGATATCTTGAATAATATGAAGGTCAATAACTATGAGTCCAGGACAACATATCCTCCAGAGGATATGTGGCAATGTCTGAAAGTATTGGTTCAACTATGAGAAAGAAGTTGATAATTGGTATCCAGTGAGTAGAGGCCAGAGGCCAAACACTTTCTATTCCTCAAGATACAGCCAAATGTCAACACTCTCTCTCTTAATACAATCCCTCACACAAAGTACATTATCACCATTGGTTTTGGTTACCCACCAGAACTAATGGGAAAATTTCTGCTCCTGAAGAAAGCAGAGGATTAGATTGCAAGATATACACCCAAGTTTGACACTTTCTCCCTGTCTATAATATATAGTTGGAAGGTGGGATGAAGACTTCTGGGCTAGAGAAGTTATTACAAGTGTTACTGAGCTATAAACCCTTGAAGCTACCAACTTTTTGAGGCAATACGTTTCCACTGATGATTAGTGCCATGAATGTAACTGGGTAATTCAGCACCTTTCTGATTCGATTTGAACTAATCTAATTTCAAACTCCAGAAGAAGGAAGGCATGCGGAGTACTGAAAACATGACCATGAGCCTGTGGCTGTGAGGTGATAGGTCCTAGGAGAGAAGCTACTGTTGTTTAGCTGCATGGCCATGTTGTCAATGTGCCTTCTAAATGCGTGTGTTTATTTCCATAATTAATGCAGCTCTCAACCTCCAGCAGACACACTTCTTATTGCAGTGATCAGTGGTTAGGGCAGACCTATAACAGTGAGTAAAACATAAATGACTGTTGTATCTTTTCACAATATAAATACACTTGTGTTGAACTAGATTATTCTGTGTTTAATGCATATTTTTAATGCATATTTTAACCTGACCCTGAAAATTGATACTAAAGCCAGAATGTTATCCCTGACATGCTCTAAGTATTCATCAGGAGTTTTCATGTAGAATTATGTGCTCATGAATATTTTTTTTAGGAAAAGTCTGGGTTGTACATCAATCAGTAATGTCTAGTGTTAAAAGTAAAAAAATATTATTTATCACCTTTAAAACATAAGTTTATAAACTTCTACAATCTTTACCAAATCAGTTTTACTTCTTTTAAGATACATTTTTTTCCCTGTTCGATGGAAATCACTTTAGTTCTTGTTTGGAAAAAGTATAACTCCTACATTTTGAAGAGATTTGGGTCTCTTGTTAATCCAGCCAGGTAGACAATTTATTCAGGCTAAGTTGTCTATGTGTCAGACCTGAAAAATGCATTTGTGCAAAATATTCAGATAGAGACAAAACTTTAATCTGTAAAACTAAATCAAGTGAACAAATACAACCTGTGTGTGTATGTGTGAGCTTCGTTAGGGTAGAGCACACATTTGCTGTTGGTTTGTCCTTATCAGATGTAGCTGCTAGGACAGTACCTGTGCTATCCACACTGAGTAATTTACAATATATGATGGGTCTCGTAGGTGGAACAAAGAAACGAATATTTAGTAAGAAATCACACAGTTCTATCAGGCTATAGAACAGAACAACAACTATGCAGGAAACAATTGTCAATCAAGAGGAAGATTAGATTCCTATGTCCCCCACCCCATCAGCATAGTGAAGAAAGTACCTCACACTCAAAACCATAGGGAACTTTGCCTGACTGGAAATATCAAAAGAAATAAACTGAAACCCAAGCTCCATTGTAGCTTTGGAAACAAATCGAAACAAATCGATGTACACCTTATTCTTAATCTAATGCTAATATTTACCTACAGATAAGCCAGGCTTCATTTTAAATTTACTTCTACCACAATGTAAGATCTGCCTCTTGAGTTTCTGCAAATTTATTTGATTTGGTTTCAGAAAACCTTTATTGTTTAATATATATGCATTATCTGACTGAAAAACAAAGAAAATTAGGGGCTCAGGGAAGAGGACAAGTTTCACTCAGATATTAAAAACAGAGATAACACCCACAGCAAGAGCATAGAGAGTAAGTAAGTGATCCTAAAACCAGAACCCTGACCCACAAACATATCATTATGTTAGAACAATAGATCTCAACATTACATAGATTACAACCATGCTGTACGCTACATGTGTGCTTCAAAACATTAGAAAATTTCAAACAAAGCCTGCAATTACTTGCTTGTGAGGTAAATCTTGATAAATCAAAATAAAACTTGACATGGTCTTTCATTAACGTTAAGTTTGTGTAGTTCCTTGAATTGAATATAGATACTGGATAAGCATTCAGATTCTCCAGGTAAAATTTGCATAGGGCAAAATGTCTAAAACTGTGATGAAGTAATTTAGCATATCTTGACAAAGCATTACATGTTAAAGTAGACAATAAAATCTATCTTAGGGGTTTCTTATGTATAAATGTAAGCCTCTATCATTAAAAGCTATGAATTGGCTTAATAAATATGAGAATCTAGCCACCTTAGGAACTAGCCACACAAATGAATTCTCTCTTTTTTATTAATTAATTAATTAATTTTTATGCTCCATATTTTATTTCCCTCCAGCCCCATCCACCCTCCAACTGTTTCACATCCCATAACTCTCCCCACCCCCTGTCTCCACGTGGATGTCCCCACCTCATACCCAACCTGACCTCTAAACTTCCTGGAGCCTCCAGTCTCTTGAGGGTTAGGTGTATCATCTCTGAATGAACATAGACCTGGCAGTCCTCTGCTGTATGTGTGTTGAGGGCCTCATATCAGCTAGTGTATGCTACCCGTTTGGTAGTCTAGTGTTTGAGAGATCTCGGGGGTCCAGTTTAATTGAGTCCACTGGTTCTCTTAGAGGATTGCCCTTCTCCTCAGCTTCTTTCAGCCTTCCCTATTTCAACAACAGGGGTCAGCTGCTTCTGTCCATTGGTTGGGTGCAAATATCTGCATCTGACTCTTTTAGCTACTAGGTGGGTCTTCCACAGTAAAACAGACCAATCTTAAGGATTCACCATTTTGAAAAGTTACCTCAGCTCTCATCTTGGGCGAGTTTATCCTGTGGCTACTCTTTCAGCATGGAGCCTGGAGACTGCTTTTGAGAGACCAAAGCATCATAATTCTTTTTTTTTTAATTTTTATTTTCTATATTCTATGTTTACATTCCAAAGGCTTTCCCCTTTCCCAGTTTGGCAGATAGCTCAGTCAATAGGGCACTTGCCTAGCAAGCTTGAAGACAAGTGCTCAATTCTCAAAATCTACATAAAAATCCTCGGTGTAGTATACACTTTAATGCCGGTACCTAACAGGCAGAGGCAAGATAGATGACTACACCTGTGGCTGTCCTCTGGCCTTGATGTGCACACAACTGTAAACACACACAATGAGAACATAATACAGGGCTTGTCTCAAGTTTAGCTACTAGAACATCTTTCAAAAAAAATCACACAAGACGACAAAATCCTAAGATAAATTTCTTAGAATTTGAATCTATTGGCCAAAATTCAATCTCAAGAAACCACTGTTGGTTGTCCAATAACTATAGGCTGCAGAGTTGACTTGCATTCTGTATGTTGGGTGCCTGGGACAACTTACCCATTCTGTAGGATGCTTCCTCTTGGAAACCACAAAGTACAAAAATAATACTTTAAGGGTCCTTTAAGGTTACTTGAAAGAAATTTTGAAAAATGTGTAGTATAATATGTAGTTGACAAATTTTGTGGCTAGGTAGAAGCTTGACTCTAATAGGTAAAATAAAGTGACCTCAATACATAGGAAGGATTTCTTAATGTAAAGAAAGTGATAAGTTTGGTCTCATGATTCCATTCTAAAAGTCTAGCTTTACTTCATGAGATGGATGGTGCACATGTGTAAAGGAGAACCATTTTACAATCCATGACATTCTTTCATCCATTAGAAGTAAAATTCTCCTGTAGGTATACCCCAGCACAGGAATTATTCCTGTACCGTAAAGGAGCATGGCGTCGTCCTTATCTCTGTCAGTCTCAGGAATAGCAGGGTTTATAAGAGAGAGATTACTTTGGTTATGAACTAGGGAAATTTTATATGTCCAAAGTAAAAGGTTCCTCCAAAAAGTTGAAATTCCCTTATTAATAAATCAGTTTCAATATATTAGAAAACTATAGGGCTAGAAATGAAATGTAATTCATAAAGTCATGGTTTTTTAATGACAGTATAATAATATACTGTTCCACATCAGTTTTTCACAGAATAAACTTCAATTTCTTCCGAATTTTCTAAATATTCACAGGAAATGTTCTTATTAGTCATTTATTCAATTGCTTGTACACAAAGGGAAATCCCCAAAGTCAGTCCAAGCAAATACTTTCATAATATCTCAAAAATAAAATATTAATTCCATGTACATAGACTTCATAACACTTTCATTTTAGACAGGATTCATGTAGCTCAGGCTGGTCTCAAACTCACCACATAGCCAAAGATAACCTTGAACCTTGAATTTTCCATAGTACTATGATTACAGGCCTATACAAGCACCTGGATTTATGTGGCTCGAGAATAATCAAACCAAGGGCTTCTAACACTCTACTAACACATACTGCTGGCCTGTGTCATATTTTCTAATAAAGATTCATATAATTTTCAAATGCCATATAAGTTACGGAATTGGAAAGTACCATACAAACATCGTTTATGAACATAGTTCACAAATAATGTGTGAGCTGACAAAATGGCTCAGTGACTAAAAGCACTCAAAGGTAGAAGGAGAGAATCAACAGGACAAAGTGATCCTCCAGCCCGGGCATAAGCACCACGGAACATTCATGTACCCGTCTCCCCATCACACACACAGCAAACAGACAAACAAGCAAGTGCCGGCTTTAATACCAACCACTTGGCTGCATCTTTTAGCATGCTGTCTGTTTTCAAAGTTGCATCACAGGGTACTTTTATTAGATTGGATACTTGAACTAAAAAATATGAACAGGACTGTTCTAATCTGTCCCCAGTGTTGGAAATTTATCACCCTAAGAGTTACAGGCAATCTCCCAGGTGTATCTTCTGCTAAAACCCGCACATGTCAAGCTGGTTTAAATTGATGATTGCTGTGGGTCATACAAGAGATCATAGGGGCCTAAATTAAAGTAAAAAAATGGGTTAAAACCCAGTGAGGATGAGACTCTAGAAGGAAATGTATGTTCATAAAGTACCATGGGAATATAAAATATTCTAAATATACTAAAATATAAAAGTCATTTTGGCATAGCTATGAAATTTAACTGTATAAGCTATATGCCCTGCTAGTGATTTATACATTTTTGAGTATGTCAGAAATGATACTTAAACAGAAAGGATTAATTATATAGAATTTTGCATCCCAAAGAGAAATCAAATATATAGTTAAGTCCATAGTAAACATTTGAATATCTGCAGTTATAAACAATAATCTGTTAAAGTTTGCAAGAAAACAAGACTGTTGGGAAAGGCAGCCTTTACCTGAGGTGTGAGGAGGACATCTGCTCTGAATAGAAAAAGTCAGAGCTCAGTGTGGCAGTGAGAGGCAGTGAGAGGATGGCAAAGCCCTGAGACAGAAATAGGAAGCAATCATCAAATAAGGAAGCCTGAATAACTCAAGACATAGCTATCATAAGACACGCTATAATGTCACGTGAGAAAATACTGAAGTGTTTTAGAGTTCTGAGAACAGACATGATGATTATTAAGATGATATCTTAGGCAAAAGAGACGTTGGAGTAGAGGACACTACAATGCAATGGACAGCGTGATGCTTTTTCACTGATCATGTAAGCAGCATTTTATCTGCATCAGTGATGGTATCTTCCCAAAGTCAAGTTCACCAGCAATGCTCCAAAAGTAATAATACTTATCCTTAATGACACATTGGGATCCTATCAAAAGGCTAGAAAATACACCTGTGCCTGTGATAGTCCCTAGAAATTGTCATTTAATTTTCTTGAAATATAATGCAACATACATAATATGAAATTTTCAGTTCACTCAAGGAACTATAATGAGCAGCCAGTTGAGAGAAGGAACTTTACAGCATTCAGATTTTCAAATTTAGAATAATTCAAACCATCATACTGTAAGCTTAGCCAGTCTTTCAAGATACCATTTCCCTAGATGTGAGCAGGTATATAAACACACTGTTTGATCAAGGCTCTGTTCTTTACACTCTATGGTAGAAAGCATTCCTGAGAGTTCTAATGAAGCCCATCCTAATGATGCCTTTGTGCAGTGAACTCTACATACTGACACACCGACTCTAGGGGACTTGCCACATGACTAGGGAGCTTTGATGATCCAGAACTTAGACTTTGAGGCTGGGCTCTTGGAATGCCTCAATTTGGTGTCTGGCTGGCAGGTTTGAAAGATTAGTCTGTTTAGAGAGAAAAACCAGTTCAAGCCCCAGAACAACCAGCATGTGGTAGGAAACCAAGCACCCCAGCTAGGCAATGCTACTTGAAAATGGACTAGTATCAATGGAAGGAAAACAGACAGAGGCACAGCCACAGTACTTAGGAAACTAAGTAGCTATGCTTGTAAGTAGTTAGTGACTTGGTAGATGATTAAGTCTTATAGTACATACAATTATCACCTTGAGTCTTTCAGCAGCATCCACATCCACTAACTGCTCTGAAGTGTCACATACCCAGGGTTTTCCCCAGGTTTATATGCTTCTTTTTATGCTTTTTCTTTTTGCTCCTCTACCTGAAGCCATAATTCTCCATCTTAAGCATTCAAGGGACTATTTATCAATGACCAACACACACACACACACACACACACACACACACACACACATCAGTCATTAAACAGAAAGTTAAAGGGTTTCCAACTAAATAATAGTTTCCTGTCAGTGAGAGTCATGTCTGATGCTAGTAATCTGTGGAATCTATACCTGATACACCCTAAAGACTAGATTGCCCCATCTACTTAGTGTGTTCTGTCACTTCCTTTCCTTTAAAAATCCTTCTTCCTATTATTGGGACCTTGGGAATAACAATAAGAATTCAGTAGACTTCTTAGACAGAAGGATATTTTTCACAAGTATAGACCCAGGAATGGTGAATATAGTTCACATTTACATGTAGTTCCATTTAAAATCCATTATATGAGAAAGAAACTGACCATTTATTTCAACATCAATACATGTATTTCTACACTCTGCTGCAGCCTTTGTACTAATTTTTAAACGTTCTATTTTCATCAAAATTAAGACATTGAGTGTCAGTGCCCGCATGCTGCCTTCCAGATCCACTGTGGAATCTGAGATTGGGCAGCCAGCTAGCACTGCTGGGAATGGGTGCAGAGCTGGGTTTCTTTACCTACAGCACTAGGCCACAAGCTCAGTAACTACAACTGAAATCTTTCCTGATCACCTCAGCCTTTCTTCCTGATTTATAAGCAAGAGGCAGTATGCAGCTGGACCACCATTCCACACAAAGCAAGCTGCCACAGCTCTCAATAGACCCTGAACCAACAATATCCTCTCCCCATGTCACTTAAGATATTAGGTGATTAACAATGCCAATGTTAAACATTTTTTGCCATATTGAAATATAAGTTCTATTAGAGAAGAGCTTTTCCTTTCTTAACAGCAACAGTTTCATTATTTTCATTTTTGAAAGAATTCATGAATAGAGATTGGTCCTGAAAATATGTGTTGAATAAATGAAAATGTAATTCTGCCCCCTACACTTTGGTCCTCCTACCCCACTGGGAAGAAAACGTTTGCCCACCAGGCACTATGCCTTCACCCTGTGGTCACTACCGTGTGGTAGGTGTCATTCACCACAGGTTTGCCAGTAATTAATCTACTTCCCTTCTAGGCCCATTTCTTACTAGTGTTTGGACTGGTTGACAAGCTTCTCAATAGTAGTGTGGCTTCTGTCACATACGAGATTGAAACTCTGAATGATGCCTCTAAGGTTTCAATCTCTACATTTACTGGAAAAACAAAGATAATCAATTTCCTATTGGAAAGACTTATCGTGACAGTTTCATAACAGGTGATTCAGAACCAATGGATTCCCATCCCAGAAACACCCGGAATGCTGCTGTGCACTGCTGTTTATGCTTTCAATATTCAGAGGCTCCCACTAAATTGAGACACTAGCAGAGTCTACACCCACTTACATCAATTTAAACACACTACCTCAACCACAGTTCTGAGGCTAATATGGTAATTCTACTTTTCACAATTTAATTAATCAGAGACATCATTTCATCTCTCTCTCTCTCTCTCTCTCTCTCTCTCTCTGTCTGTGTGTGTGTGTGTGTGTGTGTGTGTGTGTGCACGCGCGCACATGGGAATAAAAATAACACAAAAGCTGTGACAGACATTGAATATTTAAACATGTAAATTACATGCAAATAGCACAAAATGTTTTGGCAAAGAACCTGAGACATAATTGGGAAAACTGAGGAACCCAGTCTTTAGAATACAATGATATTGTGTTTACATGCTGATTGTTTTCCAATATTCACTCACTAGTCATCAATAAGGAAACCATCACCCTGGAGTAATCAAATCAGCCTAGCGATTGCTCAGTGCATATTCTGTCCCCCTTTGAATCTCTACTAACCCACAAAATTATGGTAAACAACATATAATCCTATAGTCGTGTGTGACCTTTGTGTGTGAAGAGACACCCTGCCTTCCTTTTTTTATCCTGGTCTTGGCAGACTCAAGATGGTGCTAGCAGCTGTATCAGATTATGAGGTAGATGTAACTTACCTAGATCAGTAAAGTCCCTAATATGACAGGGCATTGGCTTAGTTTTATTTTTTGTTTATAGGTATTTGCCTGCATATCTGTAGCTGTATACATGTGTGTGCCTGGTGCTTGTGAAGACCAGAGAAAGGTTTCAGATCCCAGGAATTGGAGTCACAGATGCTTGTGCGTCTCCATGTGGGTGTGGAGAAAACCCAGATCTCTCCACAGAAGAGCCAGCATTCTTAACCTCTGACCACGCCTCCAGCACCTGATAAGATATTCTTCCCCAAACTTTCTGCTAATCATTTCATTTTTAGAACTATTATTTATTTGTATCAAAATATGTTCCTGATATGAAAATTAGGATTTGTTTGAAAATAATAATTGAGTAGAAGTTATAATGGGGAGCTTGATAACTAGCTTCTTCATAGAACTTGCTGTATTCCAAATGTTCACCATTTAGCAGTGAACTTTCCTTTGCACTAGACTTATAAAATAGGCAGAGTTACTGTACTTACTTTACACAAGGGGTGCAGGAAAACAAAGGGATTCAGTGATTTGTTCAAATTCTCATGACTATAGAGAAACAGCATCTATATCTGAACCCAGGAAAGATGGCTTCTAATTTCTTTCTGTGGAAATGAATGCACCTTACAACCAGTCATAATTACATATGCTTTTCCCCTTGTGAGTAATAGTTAAACATTTCAAATTATCTGTGGATTAATGTGAGCAAAGGTGTCTTGAGCCTTTCCTCCCCACCAACTCTACTACATTTAGTACTTTTGGAGCCCTAGTAGACTGCAGAAGACCAAAGATCCCATTTTGATGATCTCAAATCACATTTTCAATCAATATAAACAAATTAACTCTTAGTGGTATTCTTTCTCAGAGCCTTTGGTCACTACCATAGGCCTAGCCCTCAGGTAAGCAGAACGTCACACTGGCATAAAAGATAACTGCAGTGTGGGTTGAAAGTTGTTCTTTAGTTATCAATGGTGATTGTCTCCTCACTAAGTCTGTCTCATATAACATGGACTGAAGTTCTACATGAATAGAAAAACCCATTACTCCACTTGATGTCCAAGCATTAGCTCATATTACACAGAATGCTTTCTTTTCTTTTTCATCGATATATATACATATATATGTATATATATATATATATATATATGTACACACACACACACACACACACACACACAGAGATACGTTCTTTTCCCCTCTCATCCAGGTACCATTTCTTCAAATTACAATACCATCTGGTATTAAATACAACATTTTACTTTGTGTTAAATTTCTGAGAACAAAATTAAAGACTAGTATACAGGAATGGAATATTAGCCTACCACTTAGCTGAATGCTTATTTTACAAATAAGAAAATCAAGTCATGGAGAGGTTAACAACTTTGTGCAACAATCACAGAGTCAGTCAGGCCTGTGCTGTAGGAGGGGATTCTATGCAACCATCAGTAACAGATATGTGGGTCATATTTAGCTGCAACACCCCTGGACAGCACCAATATCTTGTAAAGATAATGGATGCTACAGTATAGACTTATTTTTTTCCAAATGACCTCATATAATATTATCAGCTTTCGTTTGAATGCATGAATCATACCATATACTGTTAGAAAATATTCAACAGTTTTTTGGGGCCACCTAGCTACAATGTGGAAGAAAATTTTAAGATAATTACATAAAATGGCAACAATTCAAAGCTTACAAAATCTTAGACAATAAAACTATAACATCGGTATCTTTTATTGAACATTTCTCACTGTAAAGAACTAAAATCTCACTTAATGGTGATTTTTCTCTTGAATGTAATTGACAAATTGGTAACCAAGTCACATTCTTAGTACTTGATGGAACCAATCTGCACATCATGCATATTAGTGCTTTAAATACTGGATAGCATTTTTAGTTTTACTTAAACTTACCTAAAAATTTAACTAAATGTCAAATATATCTCTTTCAACCAGACACTGACTTGCATTTTGCTCTGTAAGCTGGTGTTACAGACAGGTGATGGTCGATCCCTACCACCATACTGTTTGGATGGTGGAAGCTCACTGCAAGTTTGAAGTCACCCTGATATCTATATTGAGTCCAAGTCAACAGGAGCATCACAGAAAATCCCTGCCCCAAAACAAACCACAAAAGCAAAGAAGCTAAAAAGAAGTAGCACAAAATCAGCTATTTATGTACATACTGTCTGTATAGAGCACTATGAGAGGCTTTGAGGGACTGGCCATGTTTCCATTTAGGTCGTCGAAAACACCATGACAGCAATATCTCAGATGCATAGTGAGAGCAACTGAACATCATATAGATCAGTGAAGAATTAGAGAAAGAGCATTTGATAGAATTCAGATCCATGCCAAAGGTATGGCAGTGACTTATAGATTGAGATGGAATAAAATTAGAAATTAAAGCATCAAAGAAACTAGGACTGAACTAAAGGAAACATTGTAGTTATTTCCAGATTTGAATTGGGCAGATTATGCAACTGAATAATGAATTTAGCTCTAAGCTTACTGGAACGTAAATCAAAATAAAAATTGGTTGGTCTCCATGGTTCTAAAATTCAGACAAGGGAAAATATTGAAATAAATTTAAACACCTATTCTGTTCACTAAGGTTGGAATCACAACAGATGAGCAGAGTATCAAGGTGAGTCGGTGACTAAGCAACAGCTTCAGGCATGGGTACTGTTCTGTATACATGAAGGCTGCCGTATGCCCGACACTACACCAAGCATCCCATGCTTACAGGCCTTAATCACTAGATGAGGAAATATTGGCTTTAGACATGGCACCTGGCCTACTTGAGGTCAAGGCAAGTAGGCCAATCTCTAAGCTTCACACTTTTAAACATAATTCAGCACCAGAGAGTTACTCAGTGGGAAAAGATGCTTGCCACTGAGCCTGATAACACAAGCCCCATACCTGAAAATTCAATGGCAGAATCAGAACACTGCCTACAAAAGTGGTCTGACTTCTACACATGTTCTGTGACACATACTCAAGTACGTGCATGCATGCACACACATATGTAAAACATGAAAATTCCAAATTCTAAATTCTGTGCTATTTAACATAACCCTTCTCTTGCCTTTATTGCAAATATCTATTGTGACAACCTGAAAATGGGATTAGCAACATGGAAATTAACCCTTGAACTATCATGGGTATGATGGATAGTGTGCAGTGTGATAGGACCTTGGTTATGAGTCAGAGACTAACTAGAGTAACATGAGTAAGAGGCTTTCTTGCTGGTCCTGTATTAAAACACAGAAAAACTCAATGAAGTGCTAGCCATACCCATACTGAGGTGCTCTAAACTATCAAACATCTTTATCCTTGCTGCATTTACTCACCTCATAACCAACCAACTAAACCATTCTTATTTATTGTATATATAAGTACTCAGTGGCCTCATTTGAAAGCATCAAGTTATAAAGAGATGCTTTGAACATAAGTAATGAAGATGAAGCAGAATCCCTACTGGAAAAATAACACTGCTTGTTAGTTGGGTAGGGGCTGAAAACCAGGCCAGGTGAATAGGAACTTTGGTCCCTTCACACCCACAGGCAGGTCTAAGGTTCCCTTCTTTTGCTTGAAAGTGTCACTTACCTTGATGTGAGCAACTATTGAAGACTGGTTCTATTGAAAACTATTTTGGGACCCTAACATTTCCTCTTAGGAATGTTATGAATGTCCAAAGCTAATAGTTTTGTTTTATGTTCTTGTGAAGAATACATCCTCCTCAAATTATATGTGCTTCAGGACACAGTCAAAACTAAGTATGGGCCCAGTTGCCATCCTGGAGACTACAATCATTCTAAACTTTAGCAATAGTGACTAGTGAAGACCACAAATACCACAACTCAAAAACAAACTAAAAGCTGGACTTCTGTTTTTGTTTCTGTTTTTATTTGCAAGACTTCTCTGGTATTCCTTTTATTAAGATCCTCTTCTCCTTCTTCTGACAGACTATTACAGTTCCAATAAAATGCACAGGTGACAGGAGAGAAATGAATATTAGCTTCTTCCACAGGCACACAATATAACCATGTTTTTATGTAAAAATCAGCCTTCAAAAATGGTTAAGAGCTGTCAGCACACTAAATGTTTGCCTATGGTGAAATTACAAAATAAGGATGCTTTACAATTACTTTTAAGGTAAAGACTTTCTAAAAATTTCTCATATTGTATTACTTTAACAGGATTTGGACAGTATACAAAAATCATTCTCCCAATGAAAACCATTTTTAAAGTAACTCAAAACTAGTCAGTTATAGAACATTGAAATGAGGCAGTAGTAGTAGTTCTTTTGCCACAGAAAAGCAAATTTCTGAAAACCCCTTCTTTATTAGAAATTAGATATACTGTGCACATTTTAAAGAAATAAGAGACTACGCCTTTAGAATCTGATCGTGGCATATCCTATTTGAATTTTAAACTCGACTAAGATGTAGCAAATTTATCAAATTTTGTGCCACCCATGGAAAGACACAGACATCAGAAACTTTTTCAGAGCTCCATCTACATATTAGTTCCTTTGTGCATATCATAGTCAAGACATACAAAAACTAGTTCCATATCAAAGCACTTTTCCTTTCACACATTTCAACCCAATTAGAGATGAGACAGATGAGTGCTAACATGAGAGTTAATTTTAGAAAATATATGCAAAAAAGCCAAATGTTTTTAATTACTTTAATATTTTCCACATGTAGAATTTTATCTCATTAGACATTACAACAATGTCTAAAAAGGAAAAAAACCCACCAAGATCCATCAGCATTTCAGATAAAATGATCTGCTGGACACAAATTAATACTTAGTTCCTGAACTGTCTACCACTGTTATGTGTTTGCACAGGGAGTCTGTGAGGATCTTATCAAGCACTGTTTGCCCACATGTTTTTCTCTGATAACAGCCTGAGTGTAGGTGGACTTTTGATACTTTGTGGGCTTTTTGTTCTTCAACCATTCTCCACCCCTTTCCACCATTTCAACCCCTAATACTATATAGGAGAACAAAAAGGATAGAGATAAAAGGGGGTGGTATTATCATTCGACTATTTCCTGTTGATTAGGGACATTGAGTTTCTTGGGGCAAGTTTGATCTTCACTCTGAGAATATCTAATGTCTTCTTCTCGAGGTTGTTTCTTCCTTACATGTGACTACTCAACAAACTACAAATAACAGCAATCAACCCACATCCACACTGCCTCTTGGGGCACTGGCATTTATATATCCTTTTGAAGAGTTCTCAGAATTCCAAATGTCACACACACAGGCAGAAACTATCTGCAGGCAGCAAAATCACACCCTGCTAGAGCATGAGGCAAATCATAGTCAGCTGCAATGGATAATCTGAACCAGCCTTACCTGGGATTAAAACAAAAACATATTCTGATCATATTTATGTTTTTTAAAGAAAGCAAAATTCTCACTAAACCTGAGATTCTTGGACTTATTTATTCAAGATGTCTTCTCAATTATACTGGAACAAAGGAATTTTTTTAAAAAAAGATATTTTTATTCTTTATTTGTAGTCAAGTGTCCTATAACTGAAGAAAAGATTAGGCCAATTTATATTTCCATTAGCTAATTTCACTGAACACTAAGTTGGGAGAAGCTGGCAAACCCAAATGCTTAACCATCTGTGTTGCTCTCTTGTCTTCTATATAACCTGGAATATCAGGGAGCAAGAAAGATTTCCCTTGTATTATTTTATGATATTCTAAAAATGAAAACAGAAAAGTGCATGCAGCACATCCTACAGACTAGTACCTTGAAAGACTGTAGGAACAATATACCAAAATTTTTCTTCTAAGGCAACAAAAAGCAAATATGGAAAACATTCTATACTCATGGGATAAAGACATTAAAATGAGGTCTTTATTTCAATGACCTTAGAGCTCATTGTTTTACAATGTTAGCCACATTTTTTTAAAAAAAAATCATTTTTACTCCAATAGCCCTGGGCAGTGTTACCAGACCAAAAGTAGATGCTACGATTGTTGTACTTTGAGTTCTAATCATTAAAAGATCATTTGGGGAGAATTTTTTAAAGCTCCAAAACTTTCACTTAATTGTAAACTTGAATCAGGTTATATAAAATTTACTTTTGATATGAACAGGGAGAAGGGGTTGAGTCAAATACGAAATTATAAAACTACTAGAAACAGACTGAAAAAGTCCTACCAGATTCTCCGTAGTGCCCATTGTCATCATTGGTTCACTCATGAGAGAGTGTGTGTGTGTGTGTGTGTGTGTGTGTGTGTATGTGTGTATGTCAAATATATACATAATTGAAACCATTTTCTAAACAAATTTCAGGTTTTTCTTATTTTATACTGTAACATTAATATTTTAAGTTATCTTTCCATTCCATCTCACATTCTGCCTTTTGAATGATGAATCTCAAGGTGTGAGCTGTGACCAGCAGCCAGCAGCCGGAATCATCACTTGGAAGCATGGTCTTATGCCCGCCACCCCCCCCACTCCCCGCCCCAGCCTTGCTCCACAGCACTGAAGTCTGTAAGCCCAACACCCCGCATCCTAATGAGTTTTACATGATTCTAACAGCTGTATGCCTGCAAGACCACTGTCCTACAGCCATAAAATTGAACAATGACCCAGATGGTTATTAAAACTATAATCAATAATATTTAAAGCATATAAGATATTGTTAAACATTTTTAAACAAACTATAACTTCTTGCCATTCAGATACATGGTCCATAGGTCTCTCTCTGGAGGCTTCTCTGGATCCTACAAATGAGGCATGGGAAGGGCCAGCTATTCGCACCCATCAGAAGTCAGCTCCAGGCTGTGAGCCCTCAGGATGGATGAGACCCTCGGCTCTAATTGAGTCGTCTCCCTGGATCCCCCGAGCGACTTCGTGCGAGTGAATGCACATGTGAGTCATCTGAGGGACAAGGACGTGAGCAGCTTCATCAGACGACACGAGAAGCCAAGCTCAGAACAAGCTCCAGCCAGCTAGAGACTGTGCCACAAGATAACCAAGTTCAGACTCTGTGGAGGGAGTGGCAGTCTGGGAAATTTTGAACCTATTTTCATTTAGAATATGAAAAATGAAGGCAGCAACTCTCTCTTGCACCCATGTGTACTAGAGTCAAAGCTTCTACAGGCTCATCTTTCCCAGGGTCTTTGTAAGGATATCTAGATGTCTTCCAGAGGGATCGCCTGGAGACAAAGCTACTTCTGTAAATTTTTTCTTAAGTTTTATTTCATGTTTAAGTCCCTGACGACAATGAAGAAAAGCTTAGCCTGAGAGGAGGGAGAGTGGAGAGAGGTAGAGGATGGGCTCATGGAAGTGAGAACTGCCCTCAGGAGAAGTTCAGTGTTGACAGAGGATGGAAGGAGACACTCCCTATGTGAGTGTAACTGCACTTCTGGTATTTCCCAAGTAAGTGGTCTCAGACACATTACTCATGTGCTCAGCATTCTCCCTAACCAAAGTAGAAGTGACTGCACCTGCCTTGAAGGATTATCCTAATTATTAGACCAATTGTATGGAAAATTGATAACTACGTGGCATAGAACAGATGACCCTGAGAGCAGCCACTGGTGGCCATGTCCAGCAGACGGTATACGTAGGAGTCTCAAAGGCAGGTTCTGTCACCTTCCCCAGCAGGGGATTCTGCCTTAACTTGGACTCACCTCTGACATCAACTTAGATAGAAGTCCAACCCCTGGGCTGCACCTCTGTGTCCTAAATGGGAGTTTGGAATAGGGATCTGAAGTTCTTTGAAGCATTTATGTTCTTTTGCATGACGACTTTCCCTGTCTTCACCAACCACCTCTCAGACTGGGGCCCCATGTCACACAATTATATTCTCTCTCTTGACAGCCATCATTCTTCAATGACTTTCCCTTACATTTTATGTTAAATAGCAGTCCCACTCAATTTAATTAGTCTGACTTTGCAAACCTAAAACGAATGTACAATTTGGATAAAATGGGTCACAGTAGAAATCTTGGTAAAAATCCTAGATTATCAACTTCAATCTTACCTCAGAAACCCATTCACTCATAATCTCACCATTAACTCCAATGTTCTTCCAGGATGTTCTTACACAGTCCTCCGAGCCTCAGAAGACAATCTTCCTCCTACTCAGGAAGTTTCTAACATTCCCATCCAGGACACTCCTACCAAAACAGCACCATGCAGGAAACAATGTGTCGCTTCAGCCTAGACAAAGGTTACATTTGACTGGACCTAGAGGTTTTTATCTTCTATTTCTCTTGGTTTTATTTCTGCCATTCAAGATTCATATTCATAGTGATATTCTTCCTCTCAGTCTTTCAGCTGCTTCCTCCAAGACTTCTCATTTTATAAGGACTTAGACTGTAGAGAACCAAATAACCCTATTAAAAATGGGGTACAAAGCCAAACAAAGAATTCTCAGCTGAGGATTCTCGAATGGCTGAGAAGCACTTAAAGAAATGTTCAGCCGGGCGGTGGTGGCACACGCCTTTAATCCCAGCACTTGGGAAGCAGAGGCAGAGGCAGAGGCAGAGGCAGAGGCAGAGGCAGAGGCAGAGGCAGAGGCAGAGGCAGAGGCAGAGGCAGAGGCAGAGGCAGAGGCAGAGGTAGAGGCAGAGGCAGAGGCAGAGGCAGGCGGATTTCTGAGTTCGAGGCCAGCCTGGTCTACAGAGTGAGTTCCAGGACAGCCAGGGCTATACAGAAAAACCCTGTCTTGAAAAATAAAACAAAAAACAAAAAACAAAAAAGAAAAAAAAGAAAGAAATATTCATAAAGGAAATGTAAATCAAAACAACCCTAAGATTCCACCTCAAATCAATCAGAATGGCTAAGGTAAATAACTCAGCCTACAGCAGAAAAAGAGGAACATTCATTGCTCCACTGCTGGTGGAATTGCAAGCTGGTTAAACCACTCTGGAAATCAGTCTGATGGTTCCTCAGAAAATTGGACATAGTACTAACTGAGGAGCCAGCTATACTACTCCTGGTCATATACCCAAAAGATTCTCCAACATATAACAAGGACACATGCTCCATTATGTTCATAGCAGCCTTATTTATAATAACCAGAAGCTGGAAACAACCCAAATGTCCCTCAACAGAAGAATGAATACAACAATGTGGGACATTTACACAATGGAATACTACTCAGCTATTAAAAACAATGACTTCATGAAATTCTCAGGCAAATGTATGGAACTAAAAAAATAACATCCAGAGTGAGGTAACCTACTCACAAAAACCACACATGGTATATACTCTCTGATAGTGGATATTAGCCCAAAAGCTCAGAATACCTACAATACAACTCACAGACCATATAAAGCTCAAGAAGAAGGAAGACCAAAGTGTGGATACTTTGGTCCAACTTAGAAGGGGGAAAAAGTAGGAGGTAGATGAAGGGAGGGATGTGGGAGGGAGAAGGAGGGAGATGGAAAAGCAGGCAGGATCAGGTGTGGGAGAAGACAGGGGAGAAATACAGAGGGTCAAGAAATTAAGGAGGTGTGTAGTAGTAGGGGATAGGGAACTGTGGGTAGCCACTAGATAATCCCAGATGCCAGGCACCCAAGAGGTTCCCATAACCCAACAGAGATGACATTAGACGAAATATCCAACAAAAGGAAGATAGAACCTGTAGAAGCCATATCCAGTGGTTAGGTACAGCCCCTGGTTGAGGAATGGGGCCACCCACTCATCTCAAAAATTTTAACCCAGAATTGTTCCTGTCTAAAGAAAATGCAAGGACAAAGAATGGAGTAGAGACTGAAGGAAAGGTCATCCAGAGGCCACCCCACCTAGGAATCCATCCCATCTGCAGACAGCAGACCCAGACACTACTGCTGATGTCAAGAAGCACTTGCTGAGAGGAGCCTGGTACAGCTGTCCCCTGAGAGGCTCTGCCAGCACTTGACCAATACAGATGTGAATTCCTGCAGGCAACCATTGGATTGCACACAGAGGCCCCAATGGAAGAGTTAGAGAAAGGACTTATGGAGCTGAAGGGATTTGAAACCCCATAAGAAGAACAACAATATTAACCAACTAGACCCCTCAGAGCTCCCAGGGACTAAACCACCAATCAAAGAGAATGGAGGGACCCATGGCTCCAGCTCCATATGTAGCTGAGAATGGCCTTGTTGGGCATCAATGGAACGAGAGGCCCTTGGTCTTGTGGAGGTTCTATGGCTATTGGGGTATGGTAACCATGAGAGTAACTAACACTGTAGTATGGAAAAGTTACAATGTGAGGAAACAGAAGAGAGACAATGTAGGAAGCCCTGAGGAAGAGAAGGGGCAGTAAATCAGAAGCCAGGTTATGTCAGGTTAGAGACCCAGCAAGCTCTTAGCATTTTTATACCATGAAAGCAGTACAGCACACAAATTTCTCCTTCCACGTGCATGCTTACTCAGAAATGCCATAGAATATGTTTTTATAATAGTTAATTTTTTCAAGATATATTAATATAGTCTATCTAAAGTTAGAGCCTGTTTTAAGTCTTCCCCAAAGTTAAGTAGAAAACAAAGAAAAAAGAAAAACCCATAAAATAAAGATCAACTTAAAAATCTATATGTAATGAAGAATTTCAAAAAGTGATGCATATTAAACCACCAAAATCCTATGCAAAAATCAAACTAGAGCAAAGGTAAAGTCATTCTGATATAGAAATAACTCTTTTAGAAATAATATTAAATGGGCAACAAATCCAATATCAATAACAACTAATATTCAGCAGGTACTTACTATAAATGCATGAGACTAAAGATTACACTTTACAGGGGATTTTGAAAGTATGAGTAGATCAGTAAAGGTATGAAGTAGAGTTAACTTACTCCACGCCAAGAAGCTTTTCAGGCTACAGCTGAACAAGGAGTGTAGCATTCCCACAAGGCAAGGGCTCCAAGAGGCTTTGTCAGTGGAAACAATGTAAATGAAATGTTCTGCTTATTGAAGGAAGTGGATATTCTTCTTGGTGAAGCAATTGATGATCTTTTCCCAGAACTCCTCCCCCATAACACAGTCAAAACACAACCACCCTCCTCTATTAAACCACCCTCGTCTATTACAATAGCATCCAATCACCATGCCTTTCAACAAAGAGAGTCATTTTCAAGTCAAGTTTGTACCTTTCA
Organism: Apodemus agrarius; assembly: GCA_964023405.1. Lineage (NCBI taxonomy): Eukaryota > Metazoa > Chordata > Mammalia > Rodentia > Muridae > Apodemus > Apodemus agrarius. The sequence goes on along the minus strand of OZ030014.1, from coordinate 62,207,766 downwards.
ACAAGGAGAATATTTTTAGAGTCAAGTTTGTGACGGTGCAAATCAATCTGGTGACAAGTACATGATCATCAAAGGAATCATCTATTTTAATTTTGGAGCAAATTCACACCAGGCTGAACACAACTAGAGTAGAGAGGACAGTGGTCTAGCCTTCCGGTCCTTGGGAGGAGCAGCTCTGAATAAATGCCCACCATGGGTCATCTTTCATGCTGCTCCAGATGCTGCTGAGTGCTGGGCTGCCACAGCAAACTATGAGGCGAGCTCCCACCCAGATGCCAATTCTTCTCTTCTCTTCTCTTCTCTTCTCTTCTCTTCTCTTCTCTTCTCTTCTCTTCTCTTCTCTTCTCTTCTCTTCTCTTCTCTTCTCTTCTCTCCTCTCCTCTCCTCTCCTCTCCTCTCCTCTCCTCTCCTCTCCTCTCCTCTCCTCTCCTCTCCTCTCCTCTCCTCTCCTCTCCTCTCTCCTCTCTCCTCTCTCCTCTCTCCTCTCTCCTCTCTCTCTTCTCTTCTCACTTCTGGTGAATCAGTTTTGAGCTCCACAGTGCCCACTCTAGTCTACTCTGGTATTCATTGATATATAAATTTCTTCCTTTCAATGTGTCTGGTGAAGACAGACACAGAGATATTTCTGATATAAATTAATATGAAATATGTGCATGTGCACATGATCATATATCTATATATACCATTTATAATTTTTAGATGTTAAAAACTGTCCTCTGTAAATAAGCTTTAATTTCTTGAAAGGACAAGAAAGTACAATTTATATACTACATGCTTTGGAACACTAGCAAAGTCTTAGAAATTGATTCATAGACTTGGTATGTATCCTCTGAGGAGCGTATAGAATAAACAGACACTAGCTTCAATATTCTCCAGTCAGTATCTAAATAATAGGACCTAAGAAAACCTATTCATAACATATTTCCAAGTTATACACATGTTGCAGAACATACTGGAAATCACTATGAGGGCCACTTAATCCTATTGTTCCAGATTAGACAGCTTACACCTCCAAAGGACAGACCCTTAAACTGAATTTATACCCTGTCTCCCAATACTAGGATCCATTTTAAAACTGTTATATTTTAATAGTAACAATGCACAAACAATAAACCAAGAGGTAGTGCTTTCTGTAGGGCACAAATAGAGGGCCTACCTAGATTATTTAGACTTTTCCACTTAAACCATTAAGACCAAACACAATTTTAATAAACTCAAAGCACCAGGAGAATAACATGTGCTCTGTGTCTAAATGAAATACTATGATCCTGAGGGAACACTGACCGCCTACCTAAGATAAGATCTGTGGAGAGAGAATTGTCAGGGTATTGTGTAACACAGTCCTGCTGGTTCAAGATGTTTGCAAAGATGGCCCCCATAAAACAAATCGGAATGAGCACCATCAGATTTTATTTCAGGCAACAATAAGCTCTTCCCTTTCAGTGAAAATGCCAACAACAGGGCAAACATAATTGGACTTTACAAAGCCTCATTAAGCCTGGCAGGGCAGTACATGTAAATGGCGTCAGCCCTTGGGAAGTAGAGGTCAGAGGAGCAGCAGTGTAAGGTCGTTTTCTAAACAGCCAGCTTGAATCCATCCTAGGCTACATGTGACTCCAGCTCAAAACATAAAACAAATCAACCAAATAAGTAAGTAGTATAATCTGATTTATCTTCTTCTTTAAAAAAGTTCTTTGTGCTGGTTAACCTTCATTGTCAACTCGATGGGACATAGGTTCACCTGGGAAATAAATCTCTGGGCATGTCTCGTGAAAGGTGTCACAGGAAGGTTTAGCGGAGGTAGAGAGGCCCTGGCAGGAAGTGGGCGATACCAGTCTGAGGGCTGGCACCTGGGCTGAATAACAATCAATGACACTGGAGGATCAACTGCCTGCTTCTGCCTCTAATATCTTCTGTGTCGTGTTCCTACCCCAGGCTTTCTGTGTTAAGGTGTATTATACCCTCAAACTGAGTGGAGATGAGCTCAGCTCCCTTAACTTAATTTTGTTTATTTATCAAAGCCCAAAGAAAATTAACAAATACTATTACCATCTCATCTTAGCAGCTTCTCCGAACTCCTAGGCTGTCACTTGCCTTTCAGATTTCCAGTGGTTCATTATCAACAACACAGCAACAGAGAAATCCTGCTATATTTCATTATATTGCAATCTGCCTAAGTTAAAAATTCATTATTCAAACTGATGTCAATTATTTTGAAATGAAGTAAAAAAAAAATACTAGTTAGCTATTTATATGTTTTTCAACCCAACCACATACCTCAATTACATGATTTAAAAGACACCTTTTCCTCTGTAGATGAAACTGAAACTTAGAATATCTGTGCAAACTTCAGACAGATACATAAAATGTCAACTATCAAACATAGATTATTGTGCTTGAGGTCATGCTCCATCTTACACATAATAAAAAATTTGGAGGTCAATATCTCTTTTGCATCAGGAGCCTTGAACTGTCATGTATAAAATTATAGTAACCTGAAGCCTCCATGCTACAAGGAAGACTAAGACATATCCTGTATGAAGATGGTGCTGTCTGCTCCAGCTGAGCCCAGCCTGTTAGTCAGCCTACCTAGACATAGCTATGACAGTAAAGATGCCTCTGGAGAAGTCAAGGTTTCAGGTGCTCTGATCATCCCAGTAGGCTACATTTCTCAGCTCAGGCTGCAGATGTCACCAGGCAGAGGCAAAGCATGCTGACTCTGTCTGGCTCAGAATTCCAGTGTCAGAAATGCTATTTGTTTTATGCTACCTTGATTGAGCTGGAAGTAGGTATAAATAATTGAAGGTTGCCACAGTAAACTTATAAATCGTATGAAATAATATACAATTTAAACAACTGTGAAAGAGAAGTAAAATTAAGTGGCTCTGTTTTAAATTAAAGACAATTATTATTTGTATTGATTTTAAGAACACAAAATACTTCCTTTTGTTTTTGAAATAAAAAAATTTTGTATTGAATATATTCTACATTTACATTTCAAATGCTAAAACCTTTCCTGGTTTCCCTCCTCCCATCCCCTTCCTCCAAGAAGATGCCCCTCCACATGGCCCACTCCCACCTACCCCGCCTCAATTTCCCCATGCTGGGGCATCTATTGAGCCTTCACAGGATCAAGGACCTCTCCTCCCACTAATGCCCGACAAGGCATTCCTCTGCCACACTTTTGGCTGGAACCATGTATAGCCCTTGGTTAATGGTTTAGTCCCTGGGAGTCCTGGGGCATCTGGGTGGCCTACATCATTGTTCTTCCCATGGGGCTGCAAACCCCTTCAGTTCCTCCAGTCGGCCCTCCAACTCCTCCATTGGGAACCCCACGCTCAGTCCAATGGTTGGCTGCTAGCATCTGCCTCTGTATCTGTAAGGCTCAGGCAGGGCCCCTCCAGAGACAAGCATAACAGCCTCCTTTCAGTATGCACTTCTTGTCTTCCATAACAGTGTAGGGTTTGGTAACTGTTTATAGGATGAATCCCCAGGTAGGGCAGTCTCTGGGTGGCCTTTCCTTCAGTCTCTACTCCACACTTTGTCTCCACAATTACTCCTGGGAGCATTTTGTACCCTTTTTCAGGGGAACCAAAGCACCCCCACTCCAGTCTTCCTTCTTCTTGAGCTTCCTATGGTCTGTGAATTGTAACTTGTTTATTTTGAGCTTTTGGGCTAATATCCACTTATCAGTGAGTGCATACCATGTGTGTTCTTTTGTGATTGGGTTACTTCACTTAGGATGACTCTTTCTAGTTCTATCAATTTGCCTAAGAATTTCATGAATTTGTTGTTTTTAATAGCTGAATAGTACTACATTGTGTATATATACCACAATTTCTTTTAAATACTTTCTTTTAAAATGATGTTTCTATGATTACAAAACACAACTAAGGGTTCCTTCTAAGGGAATATTTTTTATAAATGTTGAAATAGCTAAAACAGATAAATTCAGCACTAAATATATTTGGTCCCCAAGAAATCAGAGGAAAAATTATTAGGACGAATTCTAATAACCACCATGATGGCCACTGTTATATTGTATTTACTTTCTGAATAAAGTAGACACATGGTGTCATACCCATGAGTACTTAACATCATAAATCAGAGCTGACCTCAGATCAGAGTATATGTGGAACCTAATCTGATCACATCAGCACCTTAAACACACTTTTCAAGTGCTGGTGGAGAAGTGTAATCCAGAGAAAAAAGGTACAGAAGTGCTTTCCAAGTGCTGGTGGTCGGGAAATAGTAGAGGGAAGTGGATATATTTTGATGTAGAGGGTGGCCCTGGGCAATAGTCAGTGAAGATATAGTGACCTCTCTTTTGAGGTCTCTCAAGAAGAGCCCAGCTTGATGCAAATCTTGGCCCTGTGCAGTCCAAATACAAACACAGTTCACTCTGCCCAGTCTGCTAACCCACAGGACTCTGCAAGAAACTGCTTTTATTTTTAGAAGCTAATTTTCTGGAAATATGGAATTCAGCAATGTAAATCTAACAAACTATGTCCTTATCTTACTGGGTCTACATAAAAAATAAGAATGCAAGTTTTAATTTTGTGTATTAAACTTGCTACGCTTTTCTATTTAAATTATTCTTAATTAAAATGTCAGCTAACCTTTTGTTTTTAACAGAAATACTGGCACACTGACAGATCCATCCCCTTCCCTTATATCACAGCCTAAGTGTTACAGCTGAGGACAGATTTGGAATAGAAAATAATGACTACACCTTGCTAAGTGGCCACCCCGTAAAGAAACTGAATGTCATAGAGGCTCTTGGATATATCCCAGAGATTACTTTTTCACAACAGTATATGTTTAGGTCTTCTACTATGTATCACAAAAGTTTTTAGCATGATTTAAGGGAAAAAAGAATTAAAGATGAATGCTCATATATCTTTTACCTAGATTTAACAATCTTCTGCCCCTGAAGTTTTATCCATGGGCAAATGCTTATTGTTTTCTGCTTTTTTTTAATTGGATATATTCTTTATTTACATTTCATTTCCCTTTTCCTGGTTCCCTGCCCCCCAAAGGTCCCCTATGCTCTTTTCCCTTCCCCTGTTCCCCCATCCTCCCCTTCCCACTTCCCTGGTCTGGTATTCCCCAACACAGCTGCACTGAGCCTTTCCAGAACCAGGGTCCACTCCTTCCTTCTTCTCAAACATCATTTGATATGTAGATTGTGTCTTTGGTGTTCCAAGATTCTAGGCTAATATCCACTTATCAGTGAGTGCATACCATGGGTGTTCTTTTGAGACTGGGTTACCTCACTTAGTATGATGTTCTCCAGCTCCATCCATTTGCTAAGAATTTCGTGGATACATTGCTTCTAATGGAACCAAAGTGAGAGCAGAGAGCATGAGAAGCCACCATACCTCTCCTGAACATAAGGACAGTCTTTTCAGAATGACATGAGGTTAAAAACAAACGTTTTTTGTGCAACGCACATACTATCACCTGCTTGCACGTGTCCCATAATGCCACTTGCTCCTTTTCCACCCACCAGAGTCCAGCCCTTACTCATCTCCATTCACTAGCACTACAAAACAAGAGCCAGCTCCCTAATTTTCTTAGTTTTGTTTTTCGTTTATGACATAGCATTTTAACAAGTCCAGCCTAATTATCTTGGAGAAAGTTCTCTTTTGAGGATATTGTCAGTCATAATTTGCAGTATAAACATGTTCCTTTATTCTTATATTTCTGTAAACTAAAACATAGATTATATATTGCTTGAGTTTAGTCTCAAGTTAAACTATGGACATGAACATAACACAGGAGCCCAAAGCAATACACACATGTATCCAGCTGCCTACGGCTGGTAACACACACTTTGGTTAGGCATGGGTATCACTGAAAGGAAACATTTTATCCAGCGAATGTCTCCAGTATCCTGTAACATAATTATCTTCCTTTCTAGTTACCCCTCTGGTGGTTATCTTAGTCACTGAGAGCTACAGATTGTAACAATTACCACTTTAAAGATTTTGAAGATGGTGATAGTGTAAAATCTTTAATTTATTAACTGTTAAACTGCTAAAAGTTTCTTTTCTTTTGTAAACTTCTGTTTTTTTAAATGTACCCCAAATCTATCTTCCCTCATATCCATCATGGCCATGATGTTTAAAGCATTCAATTAATGGCTAATTAGGATGTATAAAGTTCTTACTGAGTTCAGTGGTAAATGTTGACCTCTGGCACTGAACCTCAGTACAGTTCTGAGGCCATCACCACATGGATCACACAATTTACTCATTTTCTTAATAGCCAGTGGACAGAAGTTGTTTCCACTTTAACGTATTTTAATGTTGCTATAATATTTACATCTTTGTAGTTTGTAACTGTGCTTCATTACCTCTATGTGAATAGTTATCTGTGGATTAATAATAGAATTACTGAATAAACACAGATGTAATATCATAGAATATCAATGTCCAGCAATGAGAGAACTCAAAAGGCTAATGTAGAAAAATCTGAAGCCACCTTGAGATGTATAATAAAGCCATGTGCAAAAAAAAAAAAAAAAGGAAAAGAAAACAAAATTCATCCAAAGTAATTGGACCATTCTGAACTGCCTAGTAGCACAGGTAATTCCCTACTTCACAATATCCTTTATTTTAAGCACTCATTTTAATTTTAGCTATTTCACTAAAATACTCACATTACTTTTGTTTCATTTTGTTTTTTCCTATGACTTTAGATACAGACAATGATGGTATTGCTTCATATATATATCCATCACATCATCACATACACACACACTCAATATATATATATATATATATGTATATATATATATATATATATATATATATATTCAATGCTATAATCTAGTTGTCTTTAATGTTCAATTTCCCAGGCCTCCATTTAGTACACTACCCAACTCATTCTATGAAGCCACAATTACCCTGATACCAAAACCACACAAAGATCCAACTAAGAAAGAGAACTTCAGACCAATTTCCCTTATGAACATTGATGCAAAATACTAAATAAAATTCTTGCCAACCAAATCCAAGAACACATCAAAACGATCATTCACCATGATCAAGTTGACTTCTGTTGACTTTCAAGATGATCTCATTAGAGTGGCTATAATCTAGCTCAGGTGGGGAAGTAAACTTCTTAGGTTCAACTTGTATTTTACCTGTGTTATATAAATACTTCTCATGAATGAAAATAATTTAATAATTATTGTGCTTGGTATTATGGTGTCATGTGGTATGCTAGGACCAAGATGGAAGTCCAAGTGTAGTTCACTGTAAAGGGATTTCTTGTCTCTTTGTTGTAAAGTTTGGCCAAAAGGCAGAATTTAGGTGCCTCTATGCAAAAAACAAACAAGAGCTTCTGTATCAAAACAGGCATTGTCTCTAATATTCTACCCTCAAAAGAGCCTTGCTCTGGTATGTGAAGATGCCATCTATATATTGATAGTAATATCAACTTAGTACCGGTATCTATAATTAAGACAGATACTCCTAAACAGAGGCAGTTTTACCTAAAACAAGTATAGTCTCAAGCTTCTACCTGGAAGAGGAAGGGATTGGGGAGGAAGAGAAAAAGTACCCTTACTTCATTCTTTGGTGACTATTCAAACCTTTAACCAAATAAAAAGGTAACAAAGTAAGTCTTCTAATATTTTCCTACCCAGTAGCAAAATATTGCATATCAGAGCACTGGAGACACAGAAGACCACAGGATGGGTAAAAACCTGCTGTTTATTTTTCCAGTTCTTGCTCAGGGGCCATCTTCCTGCTGTTGTTTATTCATTCACTCTCCTTGAATCGGTGCTGTCTGAGAATCCACTTTCTTAAGCCAGGCATCATCCCACCCATGACTTCTGTGGACAGCAATGGAGCACAGGGCAAATAAGGAAAGGCAATGATTGCTTAGCTTTTCCTCCGGTTGTATGTTTTCAGATATGAAAACTTGAAGATGTTGTTCTTGGTGTGTGTGTGTGTGTGTGTGTGTGTGTGTGTGTGTGTGTGTGTGTGTCTGAAAGCAACTTCTCATAAACACCATCTGGATAAAGACAGGCGAGTGGCTTACAGGTAAATTACTCCTCTAGGAGACAAACCACCTTGCTGGAAGTGGAGATCAGAAAGGCCTGCGGCTCAGTGAGTCCTTCGCTAACATAAAGAAGCTGCCGTGGTGCAAAGGAGGACAGCAGAGGCAGGCCATTCACCGCAGGTCCTCACGTCTAAGGAGGCCGCTGCAGTTAACTGCAACCGAGCTGCATGGAAGAGGCTCTCCTACTACATTGTATAAGAGCTCAAAGACTAAAAGTAAAAATAATGTGATTTCTATCTAGACAACAAATAATTATACAGTTGGTCTAATTGTACTAAATATAGATAATTGAATGTTATGAAATTATGTTTTTTAAAACCCTAAATTTTATTATATTAAAAAATTAAATCACATTTCTCATGAGTGTAATTTGGATTTGGTCAATTCCAGGTGCTTCTGTTTATGAGCACTTCTAAGATAATTTATTAAATAAAGCTCTAAGATAACCCAGGGAGTAGTTATCTCATGCATCTATATTTTATGACAACAGATAAGACACCAAAGAGTCTTGATTGATTTTTATATAACCTAAGTCACATGAGAGTAAAAACTAAACATGTAATAATTTATAAATCTTCTAACAGCAATTTGTAACTCATCAAAAGAAACACTGTTCTTATATTAGTTGATGACCATTCAACTTCATTTTTATTTTAATCATAGACAGTGGTAGACCATATAGAGACATTTATTAGTGGAAGATTCAATAATCGATAAAGCTTTTGTTTGATCTTAAATAAATGAATAAGTAGAAATGAAGCATTATATCCTCATCTGTGGAAACCACGATGAGGGAAGAACCATCAAATAGAAATAAAAACAAAATATCTCAGTCAAGGAGAAAGGACTAGAGTATCAGTGGCATCTTAACAGTCTTCTATAAGCCAACATAGCACTGTAAAAAGAAGATGAGCAGTCGTCACAGGGATGATGGGAAGGGCTCACACAGTGAGTGCATCGTGCTATAACCAAGCACAACTCTCCAAAATGCAGAAATGCAGAAATGAACGACATATATGCATATCCCACCATATGCCAGCATGGAAAAGGTTTTGACTGGAGAAAGAAATGAAAGATTTATATAAAAATATAGGAAAAGTGGGAAAAATCAATAATCAGAAGAATCAGATCACAGTTTTAGCTATTTTGTTTTTCTATAAGAGTATAAAGTAAACCCCATAGCAACCCCTTCCAAATGACTTATTAAAAGGATTAAATCCACCCCACCCCCACCAAACAAGCCATGCAGTCCCTTTAATATTGCCCAAATACTCATAGACATGGGGCCAGACCTGGAGTTTGGCTGATAAAAACAGTGACACTCCATTGGAGAAAACTGGGTTTCCCTTTCCTAGCAGGTATTAATTGCAGACAGCATCCTGAGAAGTGGGACATGGATCCAACTCCCCTGCTCTATGCTGGGACCTTGTCTGGCCATGCATGCTGTCACAGGCTATCAGTTCACATGTATGCGTTTTGATGGGTTTTGAAGACGCTGCTTCCTCAAAGTCATCCCCCACTTTTAATTCTTTGCCTCCACTTCTGTGTCTATCCATGAGCCTTGGGAGGAATGTTTGATAAGAACATCTCACTTAGGATGGAGTACTCCAAAGTGTCTCACTCTCTTTACATTGTCCAGGTGTGGATCCCTGTTTAATTATGATCCACTGAAAGAAGCTTCTCTAAGGACAGTTGAGCAACACCCTGCCCTTTTGTACAGCAGTATCCCCAATCCTCTATTCAACTGTCCTGGAAAGATTTGAGGCTTCTTTTCCAATCTTCAAATCAGTGCCGTGTCAATAGGTGATTTCTCTTTTGCAGAACTCTTCAGTGATTTGCACTGTTGCTAGCAGGCAAAGTCAACAAGTTCCCTAATGAGATTACAAAAGCAGACAGAGAGGCTATATGGTTTGAGGCCACCAAGACTGCAGAGGCCTCATGTCTATGGACTAAGAAGAGTTTCAGTAGAGTAGACTGGAAATATCAGACAGGAGATACAAAATGCAAAGGTCATAGAGAAAGAGAAGAAATGACACTAAAGGAGCCAGTTGGACTGACTTCCTGCTGGAGGGGGGCTCTCTTAAGTTCCCTCTCCCTACTGTCAGGCATTTCATCTAAGTCCTGAAAGTCTCTTACCTTCCAGGTCTCTGGTGCATTCTGGAGGGTGCTCCCAACTTTCTACCCTCCTGAGGTTGCCTGTTTCCATTCTTTCTGCTGGCCCTCAGGGCTTCAGTCCTTTTCCCTCCCCCAATACCAGGTCAGGTTCCCTCTACCCCCTTCCAACTCTCCCCTCTCCTGTCTACTTTGCCTCCTAGGTCCTTCCCTCCCTCTCCACTTGGTTGCCATCCTACAGTCAAAACTCTTACCCACAATTGTTCCTGTCTGAAAGAACTACAGGGATGGAAATGGAGAGGAGCCTGAAGAAAAGAAGGTCCAGCAATAGGCCCAAAGTGGGATCCAGCTCAAGGGGAGGTCCGAAGACCTGACACTATTACTGAGGTATGGAATGCTCATGAAAAGGGATCTTGCACTCAACCAATGCTGTTGACCCTTGTGGTTGAATTAGAGAAAGGCTGAAAGAAGCTGAGGAGGGGGGTGACCCTGTAGGAGGACCAGCAGTCTCAATTAATCTGGACCCCTGAGATCTCTCAAACACTGGACCACCAAACAGGCAGAATACACCAGCTGATATGAGGCCCCTGACACATATACAGTAGGGGGCTGTCATCTCTGTGTTCAATCAGAGATGATGCACCTAATCCTCAAGAGACTAGAGGCCCCAGGGAGTTTAGAGGTCAGGTGGGGTAGGAGGGGGAATTTCCTTGTGGAGACAGGGGGCATGGGAAGGAGGTATGGGATTTGGAACAGTTAGAGCTTGGACCAGTGGGGGGAGGGGAATGAAGTCTGGAATGTGAAAAACATTAATTTAAAAAAAATAAAAGAAAGAGCCAGGTGGAGGCAGAGTCTTGATATCAGTATTTCTGAGCTTTCTGTGTATACATTAAGAGCTCTATACTCTTGAGAAGGGAACTGAGAACACTTATTCAGGCACCAGTCTTTGGTTTTGTTGTTTTATTTTTTCTATGAGGTATATAAGACTGTCAACTAAGAGTTCATTGGGTAAGAATAAATCTGGGCTTAGCAAAAACAGTAAGGTTTGAAAGCCACCATTGAAATGGACAATAGAAATGGCCAGCGAAATTGTTGTTTGTTCTCTGAGTGTTCAACAGCCAGAGGAAAGACAGTGAGGTAACACTAGCAGATTAACTGGCCACAAGTTTATCAGCCTTTGCTCCATAGCCTAAAACACTGTAGCATCTCAGCTGCCATCTTGAAAATGCAGGACATATGGATAGATGTGGATGAGCCAGGGACTAAACTGGAAATATATTTTAAATTAATACCCTGCTTTTTAATGAGGGGTAAGCAATTCTTTATCTTAAAGGCCACATTCATATTAAAATTGCATAACAAAGGGGTATAACCAAAGTTTGAAATCCTTGACACTAGCAACATGAGTATAAAAATACACATCTCTTTCCTCTACTGAGAGATTTGACTCTTGACAGCAAAGATCTTCCTACCTGTATAGCAGGGCAAATCTACTAAGGGGCTAAGAGGTGGCCCTCCTGTAAAATATCTCTGTTAGTTAACGCTAATAGCCACTGTTTCTGTAAACTGCTACTGCTGTGTGCTGCTGCCTGGCTTCCTAGTCAGCATGGTATTTTCCTTCCAACGCAGCTAGTCCATCTCTGACTTGTGCTGTGCAGCATGGTCTGCCAGCTACTGCCACATGCCAGATGTGAATGGCTATGTGATGTTAGTGAGGAACAATGCCAAAAAAATTGAAATAGTGTGTGTGTGTGTGTGTGTGTGTGTGTGTGTGTGAATATATACCAAGTACTATCCTTAGTGTGTCTGTAAGACTGCCCCCTCATCCTTCTTGCTTCCTAAGTAAATTCTCTTTCCTACTGAGGAATCAGTTTTTTAAAATTTATTATTCCAAAAGCTATAATTCACACAGAAGAAGGAAGCCTCTAAGGGGGAAAATTCTAGATTTCTTTGTCTTCCCTTATATTTAATCAACTGTGGTATTTTAAAAATTCTACTCTAATTCAGTACAGAAATTCCTGTCACTCTGTCTATCTACTCTATTATTTATGATTTCTTGTATTTTCCTACTTCCAGTTTTTCCTTGCCCTACCTAGGAGCTCCAAATCTAATAACTGTACATAGATGTGACGAGGCCCAGAGTTCTGTGACTTCTTTCCTTGCTATCACACAGCCAGCACCTGCTTCTCCTGCAGCATGCATGACCAGTGTTAGTCTGGCACAAGTACATCTGGTCTCCACAACAGGATCACGAACTATGTGAAGGCAGGACAGTATTGCCTGTTAATTTATATCTTATCCTATTCTACTTCCACACAATTACTTCATAAATAATTAATAGCCTGATTATCTAAGGACCACCTCACCAAGATACACTGCATGTCTATTATGCAACCCCAAATGTTTTAGACAATCAGGGGGGATTCCTGGAAGGAAATTTTAACTATTCAGTGATGACAGAGGTCATACTAAACAGTGAAAATCAAATTTATACTGACTAAGAAAGCAATAATTTATAGTTAGGGAATACCTGGGTGAATGACACAAATAATTAATTCTAAAGTACATTCTTGCTGTGAATACATTACTGACGATTGCTCCATGAGGGGCATGCAATCCATAAAAGACTTCAGTATGAAGCAGCCATAACATTAGAAACAATTGTGCTTTTAAAACATCATATTAATTACTTGCCAGTGTCTTCTAAGAAAAAGGCAAGCTAAATTCCAAGAGATGAAAAGAAGCTAAATATTAGGATTTTGATTAGCAAACAGTACTTGAAAAATATGAATGATTGCCAATCAAAATTTTCTTAATAAAAACAACTCTAGCTGCTGCTCTTTTAAGGAGAATGAAGGCAATGGATAATGCAAAGTGCTTTGGATTATCAAAGGCACTGCCACTGTCACCAATGAAAGTAACACATGTGGGGTTTCTCACCAGGAGCAGAAAATAATGAGACCAGTATTAAAAAAAGCATTAGCCATAAGGTTGGTAATTTTAAGAACAACATTTTTCATGTTCTTTTTTTATGCCCAGAAGGCATATAAGAACTCGATATCAGCAAATATATTTCTTGCATAGGAAAAAAAAAAACCAACAGTATTTCTTGCCTGAAGAAATTTGGAATTTGTTCTCAGGTCACATTAACACATCAATCACCTTATGTTAGCCTCCTTCTGAAGGTTTTAGCTGGTGAGTGTAGTTTATGGTCACCACAGCTGGTTTCTCCCATGATACCACCCTTTATCCCAACATGCTGCCTCTCGCTGCTTCCTGCAGTCCTTCCAGTGAGCAGCTTTTCATGGACGGCTCTTCACCATGACAGATATTCAGACACCATTGATAGCATTAAAGACAAGACCACTTCTGATTTCCCTTAGTAGAAGAAGGTGGCTTTAAACTATACAGTTCTATATAAAAGCTAAATTTGGCACAAAAGTACAGTCCTCAAAATATACAATGATAAGAATTTTTTGCCTGGTACAGTAGAGGATGAAAAAAAATCTATCAAACCAAATGGCAACATCTTCCTGCTTGTCCTTTAGGGAACTTGAAATTTTCACTTTACTAAGGAATATGACTTAATCTAACTTGTTTTCTAAAACTGTAAAATCATACAAATATGATAATTATGGATAAAAGACATGATATTTGATTGATTCAGAACAACATATAAATTCTACCCAAATGGATTATCCTTATATTAATTAATAAATGTTTCATAAGCAAAGCCAATAATTAACACTGGCTGAGTTACCATAAAATGAATCTACTAAGATTTCACTTTGAAAATAAGCTAAAAGATTTTATCTATAACTAATAATTCTTTCAAGAAAATTAAAGTAGCTGATACAAGAAGTATGTTCTTGCATATTAATAAATGGCCAAATGGCTATGTGAAAATACCAACTAATCACTTAATAGAAATAGGAAAAACTGTCAAAAATTCAAACAATAAATTTCATATTCCAATTGTCACATTAATTTTGATGAAAGGCCTCCTACTTCAGTACTAATTCCCAAGGGCTCTCTTTGACCCACTAATTTCATCCAAACAGAATAAAAAGAAGCAGGGCAATTGGACATCATGAAGTCTGTACATTCTCAAGTAACCAAGAAGCAACTAAACAGCTTCCTGTCCACATTGAATGGATGCTTCAACTGGCCATCTCATAATTGGTACATAATAAGCCTGCTAGTGTGCACAGTTTCAGTGTTCATGGAAGTGTTACTAGTTCCTCATCTTTACTAAGACTCAAAATAATACCATGTAAAATAGATAAATGAAAAAGATTACAAAGGACAGGGGTTCGAGTACCTGACCTGTAGGTTAAAGCCTCTATCAACCTGCAATGATTTGGACTTCTTGCTCATCAAGCATAATGGACATGGAAGCCAATGATGCTGCCTTCACATAAAGAAAAATGATCCCAAAGGCATAAACATGTGACTATACACAAAAGCATCTGAGGGCCTCCTGTGTGTAAATTTACAGCACAAGTTAATTTAGTAGTATTAATACACAAGGAGTTATCACTAAGAAAACATTTGTCAGCCAGATATGACTAGATTATACTACTCCCAAAATGCAAATTAGACATTCTTAAAATTTTTATTTTTTGCTATTGCAAAGTCATGACAATTTCTACTTCATAAAACAATGTCTTAACCAACAAAGCAGAAGAATTAACTTTCTACCAACTAAGTATAAGTTCCAATACTTCTTATTGGTTGTACAGCTACTTAAATCAACTTAGTATATAAAATTGAGAAAATAATGCTATTGGAAGTATGTCTGTTTCTTCGATTTCAATTAACTGCTTAGGATTTAAATGCCAATGTCCAGACAATGTATGAATTATTTGTTCTTTGAGTGGTTGTGTTAGACAGTCGAAATATCAGTGTGTCACTCTGCAAACAGTAGTTCTTATGGAGCTGGAAATACAGTGGATAGAAAGAAAAGAGTCACACACCACCCAAAGTCCCCATGAATAGTAGCCAAACTTCAAAGTAACATCTATAATGAGAATTTTACAAGGACCACCAACAATGTAGAATTAATATAATGTTACATATTTGACTCCAAATAGTCAAAATATTACAGTTCTCAAAATGTGTTTGTCAGGTTTAACGAATTTCCTTTCTCTGCTTTTAAATGTTAGGATGAACTTTAATGAAAATTAGTTTTGATACCAATAAGAATATTCTCTTTGCATTGTAAGTAGTATGTCATAGATTAAAAGTTAGATTGTAAATGAGAGGTGTCACTTTATAGTCAGCTTCGATTTGTGTTAACATTGACTCACATTTCTAGCCAAATGCAACTGATCAGAAACATGCTATATTCTTCTGTAAGACAATAATCAGGAGAACTGCCCCTTAACAGCAGTCCTCCACTTTAACTCCCTTGAGACACTGCCTGACTCTTCCAAGCTTTATGTAATATGTGCTTCCTGAAGGCATCTCTAACTTCACGCTAACTAGTCTCCTGCTCTATCTCTACCTTCTCTTTGCATTTAATTTATTCTAAATCATTTTTAGTAGTAATCACAGAATTTGTGACCATAATAAAGTATTTATGCATTGGAAAGTTCATTTTGGCTTTTACTTATAAAGTAAAGCCTTTATAAGTAAAGGTTTACTTATAAACCAAAACCTTTTGTGGCTCTTTTTTATGTGATGGTGTTACATTGTGGCAAAAATGTGCAGTATAGGAAAAAAACTTATGAGTATTAGGCCTTGTCTCCTAAAGTTTCTGTGAATTCCAGAAAAGCTCCATCATGGGCACCATAGCTTTAATTCATGGATGTTTGAGAGACATTTAATATCAAAAGAATAGATGTGTTCCAAGTTTTAATTGTAAGCAGAAATCATTATCCTCCAAGTTTCTATTCTGGTTTAATACTAATACTACTAATAACTTTTTAGCTGTGTACCTGACTATAGCTAGAAACTATCCTTTTGTTCATAGCCTCCCTTGCAGCTACATAATTTTATGCAGACTGGGATGCTGATTCAGATTCAAGTATATCTAGTGTGGCATACTGTCTAGATGTTGCAGAACTCATGCTGGGTAGAGAGCCAGGAGCCTGTCGATATATTATAAACATGAATGTATCAAATATTAGTAACTGGAAATTACAACTAATTCATAATACAGTAATGAGAAAGGCATCTAAAATTAGGATGCTAGCTTCTATTTCTAATGCTACCTTCTGCTCAGACTTCTATATTATATAAAACTTAAGGCTCTAACTTATTCCAGCCAGTTATCTGGCCTGTGTGAAGGCAAGACAATTTAAGCAAATGTATCTAAAAGATAAGACTAAAATACATCAATTGCTTGCCTATGACTTGGGGCCCCAGATAAGAAAAACAAACAAACAAACAAACACATTGTCTAGTAACCTTGATAAGATAATCCCGTCCTAAGACAATAGAACAGAAATCTTATCTGGGGCCCCAAGTCAATGGTAAGCTATTCTCCAGCTTCATCCATTTGTCTAAGAATTTCATGAATTAGCCAGGTGGTGGCAGCGCACACCTTTAATCCCAGCATTTGGGAGGCAGAGGCAGGCTTATTTCTGAGTTCAAGGCCAGCTTGGTCTACAGAGTGAGTTCCAGGACAGCCAGGACTACACAGAGAAACCCTGTCTCAAAAAAAAAAAAAAAAAGAATTTCATGAATTCATTATTTTTAATGGCTGAATAGTACT
Organism: Apodemus agrarius; assembly: GCA_964023405.1. Lineage (NCBI taxonomy): Eukaryota > Metazoa > Chordata > Mammalia > Rodentia > Muridae > Apodemus > Apodemus agrarius. Next base: position 62,190,863 of record OZ030014.1, on the reverse strand, counting down.
CCATTGTGTATATATACCACATTTTCTGTATCCATTCCTGTGTGGAAGGACATCTGGGTTCTTTCCAGCCTCTGGCTATTATAAATTGGGCTGCTATAAACATAGTAGAGCATGTATCCTTATTACATGCTGGAGAATCGTCTAAGTATATGCCCAGGAGTGGTATAGCAGGGTCCTCCAGAATGGTTGTACCAGCGTGCAATTCCACCAGCAGTGAAGGAGTATTCCTTTTTCTCTCCAGCACCTGCTGTCTCCTGAGATTTTTATCTTAGCCATTCTGTCTGGTATAAGTTGAAATCTCAGGGTTATTTTGATTTGCATTTTCCTGATGACTAAGGATGTTGAACATTTCTTTAAGTGTTTCTCAGCCATTCAATATTCCTCAGGTGAAAATTCTTTGTTTAGCTCTGTACCCCATTTTTGCCCCCCTCTACCCCATTTTTAATAGGGTTATTTGGTTCTCTGGAGTCTAACTACTTGAGTTCTTTGTATATATTAGATATTAACCCTCAGTAGGATGTACCCTTCCTATACTCAAAGGATAAACAGCCTGAGAAAGAAATTGGGGAAATGATTCCCTTCAAAATAATTACAAACAATGTAAAATATCTTGGGGTGACTCTAACCAAACAAGTGAAAGATCTCTATGACAAGAACTTCAAATCTCTGAAGAAAGAAACCAAAGAAGACCTCAGAAAATGGAAAGATCTCCCATACTCATGGATTGGCAGGATTAATATAGCAAAAATGGCCATCTTGCCAAAAGCAATATACAAATTCAGTGCAATCCCCATTAAAATCCTAACTCAATTCTTCATAGAGTTAGAAAGAACAATTCGCAAATTCATCCGAAATAACAAAAAACCTAGGATGGCAAAAGCTATTCTCAACAGTTAAAGAAGTTCTGGGGGAATCAGTATCCCAGACCTCAAGCAGCACTACAGAGCAATTGTGTTAAAAACGGCATGGTATTGGTACAATGACCAGCAGGTAGATCAATGGAATAGAATTGAAGACCCAGAAATGATCCCACACACCTTTGGTCACCTGATCTTTGACAAAGATCTAAATCCATCCAGTGGAAAAAAGATAGTTTTTTTCAACAAATGGTGCTGGCTCAACTGGCGGCTAGCATGCAGAAGAATGCAAATCGATCCATTCTTATCTCCTTGTACTAAGCTCAAGTCCAAGTGGATCAAGGACCTTCACATAAAACCAGACACACTGAAACTAATAGAAAAGAAACTGGGAAAAACCTTTGAGGACATGGGAACAGGGGAAAATTTCCTGAACAGAACACTGATAGCCTATGCCCTAAGATCAAGAATTGAAAAATGGGACCTCATAAAATTACAAAATTTCTGTAAAGCAAAGGATACTGTCAATAAGACAAAATGGCAACCAACAAATTGGGGAAAGATCTTTAACTTCAATCACTATTAGAATATATAGTTTTCACATCGATTTCATTATTTTACTCTGGGCCATTTTTATAATATTTAAAATTTAAAAGATACACATCTTATTTTATTGGCCAAATGCAAAGAAAACCACCTCATAGACATGAAACGGGAAATGGCAGTGACTGTCAAGCATACAGTGAATACCCATGTGACGATGACCATGCTCGGTGCTGTTGTGTTAGTCATTAACCAGCTCCAGGACAACAATGCGTGCATTCTTGTGGCTGTTGACATAGTTTAAAATTTTAAGAAAGAGATATGTATTAATTTTAAATTAGCACAATTTAGACACATACCAATTAGTCTGATTATAAACACAGAAATGGACTTTATAAATTTTTGCACAGAATAAGACAGAAACTGACCAAGAAAAAGCAAAATCTCAAAAGTAGGAACTTTTGGAGGCAATATTTAATAAACATACATTGCATTTTGGTACTCATAAAGGGAGCAGAGAGGAGCAATATGAATGGATTCAACATTAGGACTTATTTGCAACTACAAAATCATTATTAAACATTCTTGTTAACTATTATTTTATATAGACAAGAAAAATTCAGGTGACTACTTATTCTATAAAACTATTCCTGTGTAAAGTTAAGTTTTTACCTATTTGGAAGTACATTATAATAAAAAGCCACTACACCACCTCTGGTTTTCTTTAGTTATTATTTCAGTGTAATTGAAAATAATGAGTCAAATACTTCTCTGAATTAAGTTTGCTAACATGCAATAACTGTAAGAAAAAGGAAAAATGAAGTAACCAGAAGGTTAGATGTCATTAAAACTCTGCATATTTTTATCAAAATTACAAGTTTTTAAGTAAAAACACATTATTTCACACAGCATTACAGTGAATTAAATTAGCAGTTAATTTACACTTTAAAGATATCTACTAATAAGATGATCAAAGATTTTCATCACTCATATTTCTCTCTCTTCAAATAGAGCTTTAATTTAAAATATGAACAGACGAGCATTTGAAGGCACTTGGCCTTAATTCTTCAACTATTTGCTAATCCACAAGGCTTTGAAAACATCCCACAGTCTACATGTATTCTCCATTAGCTTTGCTTGCTATGAAATAATTGCTCCATTATAACTATTATAACAGACTACCTCTAACTAAAGTAATCCATAAGATGTGCCTTTTAGAAGTTTCATTAGAAGCATGTCCTTAAAAATAAATCCAGATATTAAGAATGGAGATCAACACTGTAAGATATGACTATAAATAGACCCTTTTTAAATCTGTTAGTAAACTCTCTCAGATAATTGACTATTGTCTCTCTAGTGGTTCAAAAAAAAGTTCCCAATCTATATTTTATTCATAGCTATATACCTAGCCAGATTGTCTTGATCAGAATAAACATTACAGATGCTAATTAAATGAGCACACCATGAGTAATCACAATTAAGAGTCAACAGTATACACACATGGTATACACACACTTTATGCACATACCTTAGTGCCTAATTCATCGATGCATATTCATGGGCAGATGTACACATCATATGATTTACCAAAACAGAATAGAGTTGACCAGGAATGTTCATATTCCCAATGTAACTGAGAACTTATTTGTCTGATATAGACAAGCCAAGAAGAGTCGTGTTCTCCTTCTGTGTGAAGTCAACAGAGGAGGATGTTGAAAGCTGTGAGTCATGAAAATGCAGTCTGTGTGAAGGTCACTAAGCAGTAATCACTTATCAAAGGGAGGAAGAAAGTTGCCACTAAGTGAAAAAAAATACAATGCAACCCCATACTGAGAGAGAGTCATAGACAGGAATAGAAAGACAGAGACAGAGAAATAGGAAAGGAGACAAAATGATGGTACTGCCTTTCTACCCTGAGATGTCTGAAAAATTCCATATAGCTATACCATGTCTGAGACTTTATACATGAAGTCTAAATAAGAACATTCACATAGCTTTACAAGATGTGCAAACATGCAAATTTGCTCTGCCTGAGATGATTCAGCTAAAGTGTCATCACAAACATCAATCACCCTGGCCGTGGAGCACACAGAACACTAACTCATGAACTGAAGACATGTCTCTAGTTGTCAGTGACTGACAGACACACAAGCAGCCACATCTGTGGTACTGCTCATCCTGATCCTGGGGCACATGGCATCTCTGCCACTTCACCACCAGAGCCATCTCCCCTGATGTTCTCATTACCTCGAGTTCTCCATCTGGTTCCCAGTTTGCCTCTCTGGCTACCTGCCCATCTGCTTTCAGTCCATAGCAGAATTATCGCTCTTTTCACTACCCATGTTGCAGCAATGTACATATTTACATTGTTTACCTTTTTTCTCTTCTGGCTTCTGTTGGATTTCTTATTTCCTAGCCCCTACACCATTCTTCCTTTCTTCATCCATCAGACTTACACAAATCAGAGAGAAAGGAAATACAAGAGATGGGAAAGAAGATGGGATAAGGGATTTCAGATGGTGGTGAAATAGGCTTGGAAAGTATTTTTACTTAGCATGTAAGATTTAATTAAGAGCAAAACCCTATGGAAATCATTAACAATTTTTAATGACTCATGCATAGTGACTGGGCTTGAAGAAGTCAGCAGCATTGTAATATTAAAGCAGTGTCTTGGATCTATATACTCAAGTCTCTGATATGCATGAATTTATTTTAATCACAGAGTTAAATATGGTTTTGGCTTTATGCAAAGGTCTTTACTTTATACTGTTAAACCTTAGATCACCTTATTTAACCTGCAATGGCTATCACGTAGCTCAGTGCAACTCTCAGAAAGAAGTGTACCAAGTCCATTGTGACAAATGTAGGAGGAAATGTGGACATGTATCACAATATGAAAGCACAGTGATTTTTTTCAGAGTGTATCATAGTTCTATATAATAGCCCATTTCCATTCCTTCCCAAAAGAACTCAGCTTCTCAGAGTACAAATTTTAAGGCTTGAAGTTTATGGTCTTATTAAGGAGTCTCTTCTTCCTTGTCTAACAGACTAAAATCCCACCCACTAGGCAAAAGTATCATCATTCCTGCCATCTAAACCACCCTTTCTTAAGCTTAAATGCCCATGCAAGTCACTTGGGTACTTCTTATGACAGAAATTCAGACATGGTGGGTTCAGAGTATCATCCATGATTCCATATTTCTGGGTGGTGCTCTAGATACTGAATTGTGAACAGTACTTTGGACATGAAGGACTACAGCCTTAACTCAGTATCAAAATTAGGCAGGTTAACATTAATCAAATTTAAGACCATGATTACCACTTAGATATAGAATAGGACTCCACATGTCACTTAATACTTATTTTTAAGGCACTTATTGAACACCTTGTGAATATGAAGCTCTAAGATAGAAGCAGACAATAAAGAACTGGCCTCCATTGTTAAAGTAGTCATTATGACTACATACTGAGAAATCTTCAAATATTGGCAAATGTAAGAAATCTTTGGAATATTTATTACACATGTAAATCTATGGTCTCCTCCCATTCATATATCTTGCTTTTGTTTTAATGGAGGCCCATGATTCTATATGTCAATTCCTCCTAATCCTCTCTAAAGACTATCACACTGGTGGAATAATCTGATGGCTACAAAACTACAATAGGTTGAAATTACTTCACTGTAGAATGGTGTTCAGAGGAATAGACTGTATCAGGGGCAGATTCACAGAGGATAGATGTATGCAGCCATATAAGAGGTCAGTCATGAGCAGCAAGGTTCCACAAACTTGGGAAGAATCAAAGCCAGATCTTATGAGGTGTCAGGTTAGAGGAGTCAGAGCTGTGGTGGAGACCGTCACAGAAAATACTTTGGGAAATGTTGCTGAGGCCATGTGCAGAAGACCTATGACTTTGGATTTGATCCATTGAGCTATTGGGAACTAATCAAAAGGGACAAAAGAGTTATCGGAGTGTCTTAATTAGGCTGCAAAGAACAGAACATTCCCAAAGCTTCCCTATTTCAAAGACTATCTTATTTAAAATATCTTCCAAACTTCATACCAGGGAGCATGAGTAAGGTCTTTCCATATGTTTTGTACAGAAGTTTGGTTACAAAACAAAGTAGTCTGGGTTACAATTTATGATTTAATTAATCAAGTGCCAGAAATACTCAATTTCATAGTCAGCAGCAGCAAAAAGAAAAACAGCATCTGCTTTCAAATGAGTTGAATATGCTGAAATGGCTTAAAAAGCAGATTTTTAAAATTTACAACCAAAATTCTTGTCTGGTGAAATCTACAGCAAAAAGAACACACCCACTTTAAAAAAATAAAACTTTTTAAAAATTGATTTACAAAGAAGTCTGATGTTAAAACTTGTTAGTTTTACAAAAAACAAGTTAAATGTTATTTGGGTTAAGCACAAAGTCCTTATTAGAGACACTTATAAAAATATTAAAACTATTAGGTGGTAACTCTTAATCTATCTTAATTATTTTGTTATCTCAGAATACTTATTCACTCTTGATCTCTGAATGTAGAGATGTCTAAGAACACTTCTTTCAAAACCCACAACACCTTAATTCAAACAGCTCAGCAGCAACTGCTAATGAGTACTTCATCTCACTTGGGGATGCCTTGTTGGTAGCCATCACAATGTGAGTCTTTGCAATGGGCCTGCAATTTTGTTTTTAAAGGGCAATTTGTCATCTTTCTTTGTGCAGGATATCTCTAATTGTAGCATGGAAGCTATTCAGCCATTAAATGCAATATCATTGCTGTTGTATAGCTTCAAATGAAAATTATAACGAATCACTATAGTGGCTGTCAAACTGGAGAATGAATGAAGACTCCACAAGCAAGGTGATTAGCCCAGACTGAGGAGTCACTAGGAGTTCACCCAAGGTCCTCTGTGTGTTTGTCAATAGAGAGAAGAATTCAGTTAGCAAGGTTTTACTTTCTGATGATTTGATAGCACCAAGATAGAATAGATGTAAGCGTTGAGTGTTCAGAAATAATTTGGAGTTCTTATGTGCATCTCACAGAATATTTGTTTTTTTTTTACAAAATAACTTTTTAATGCAGAAGCAGACCTAGTAATGTTCTCTAAAGAATGGCAGTGATGACACAGCACTCAACACTATTTTTGTCAGGGCAGTTTGGTGACAAATGACAGAAACCCTTTCTAAACAAGTCCACTTCCCCCATATCCTTTCTGTTCCACTACCTATGGTGGGTGATAAGCTACAAGGGACATGAAAGTATTTAAGAACCATCATTAAAATAAGGCTTGAAAAAATTAAAGTAACATATATACTATGAAAAAATATGACAAAGTGATTCTTCCCAGCTGTAAACTTTAGACCTCTTCCAGTCATCTATTCATCTAATACTAGAGAGGCCAGATTTGTAAAACTACATCTACTAGGGAGTTTGGAAGATCCAATGTGAAATGTACATGGCCTGGCAGACTTAGGAATTAGTGAGAAGAGAAAGAAAGATGAGGAATATTGGCAGCAGAATAAGAAGAGAGGATGGTTCCCCCATTGGGTTAGTGAGCTCAGTCTTGATGCCTTTGGCATTGAGAATGGCATGCCTTGGATCTTGAGTGGCTAATAACCAGCCTTTTGTTCTCTGAAAATCCCACTGTAAATCAGAAGAGTAGGAGAAACAGAATTAACTTCAAAATACTGGACCAAAAGGTTATCCATGACTTTGTGGAGTTTAACATATAATGCAGGGGAGCATGTTTAAAAATCAAATACAAATATGCATATGCATGTGTATTGGGGTCAGTGTATTTCTTATATCTGTACACAGAGAGGGTCTATAAACAATACCAGGCCATCAGTGACAGGCATGGACAGCACTAAGAACTTTACAAAAACTAGCAAAAACAAAACAAAACAACAACAACAACAACAAAAACAAACAAACAGAAAAAGCATATTGGCTTCCCAGACAAAGAGCTGACTTCAGGGATACATGGAGAAAATACAAGACAAGCTTCAAACAACATTAATACATTAGTAACAAACAAAATGTGGTGTTGTACATAGAGAATATTCTTCAACCTTTAAACTAAGGAATGGGATAGCAATAAACAATTATTCTAACAAAGAGAACATGTGAATGAGTCTTAATGACAGGAGCTAAGTGAAATAAGCTAATGCAAATATTGTATGACACCAATTATGTGAGGTATCTAGAATGGTCAGAGGGACAGAGCCAAAATGAATAAATAAATTAGGTAGAATGAAAAATTAATGTGTGTTTAGACACGAGGAACCTGTTAGAGAAAATAGAAATGAGCCTGAAATATGTGGTGGAGAAGGGTGCATAACAACATACATGAATATGGATAAACTGCACACTCAAAATTAGAAATTCTACATTGATGCATTTCACTATAAAATATTAGTAAAATAGGTAGGCAATGGGAAACAGTGCACTGACTTTAAAAACCAGTTTGGTTTTATCTTATTAACAAAGATAGTACATATCTCTGTTTTGTTTTTCTATTGTCAGTTTTCTGAGGACTTTCACACTAATTTTCTTTTTTGTTTAATTAGATATTTGCTTTATTTACATTTCAAATGGTATCCCCTCTTCTCCTTAACCCTCCAAAAAACCCCTATCTCATCTCCCATCCCCCTGCTTATCAACTCCCCCTCCACAACTTTCCTGACCTGGCATTCCCCTACACTGGGGCATTGAGCCTTCATAGGACCAATGGCCTCTCCTCTCATTGATGTCTGAAATTGTCATCCTCTACTACATATGTAGCTGGAGTCATGGGTCCCTCCATGTGTACTCTTTGGTTAGAGCTCCCTAGGAGCTCTGGGGGGTACTGGTTAGTACATATTGTTGTTCCTCCTATGGGGCTGCAAACCTCTTCAGCTCCTCTTGTACTTTCTCTAGCTGCTCCATTAGGGACCTTATGCTCAGTCTATTGATTGGCTGTGAGCCATGGGTACTTTGATCCACCTTCTAAAAAGGATCAAAGTATCCATACTTTGATCTTCCTTATTCTTGAGCTTCATGTGGTCTGTGAGTTGTATCTTGGGTATTCTGAGCTTTTGGGCTAATATCCACTTATCAACGAGTGCATACCATGTGTGTTCTTTTGTGATTGGGTTACCTCACTCAGGATGATATTTTCTAGCTCCATCCATTTGCACAAGATTTCATAGGTTCATTGTTTTTAATAGCTGAGTAAATACCACAGCATGCTATCTCCTACTCTTGTATGTGTGCTGCTAGCTTATGGGCTTAAACAATATATATATTCAAATGTAAGAAAAATTGCAAAATTACATGCAATCCAAATTCCCTTTGAAAGAAAAATAAAACTAAGATCAGTAAGTCTTATTATAGACCTATTAGAGCAATGAAAGTAATGAACCTTACTTATGTACATGCATGTGGATGAAATTAAAAACAATTGTCCTAGCTTCATCTTCCTATTCTGTGATAAAATACCTTGACAAAAGCAACGTAAGGAAAGGTTTATTCAGCTCATTGTTCCAGGTTACTGCTGTTGTCTCCAGGGAGCTAAGCAAACAAGAACTTAGAGTAGCTAGGCATCTCACATCCATATTTAAGAGCAGAGAGGAATACATTAATTCACACATGCTAGAGCTCAGCTCACTTTCCCAACTCTTATACACTGTAAAAGCCTGAGCATAGGGAATGGTGCTGCCTATAGTGGGTATATTCTTCCATATTAATTAATGTAATTAAAATAATCACCCACAAGCATTCTCAAAGGCCCCGATTTCCATGATCTCCTAGATTATGTCAAGTTACCAATTTAATAATCACAATCATAAAACAAAAGTAAGGCCTAGAAGTGGTGGTGTATGACTCTTATCTGAGCATTTGGGAGGCAGTGGCAAGTAGATCTTTGAGGTTAAGGCCAGCCTGGTCTATAGAGCAAGTTCTAGGACAATCAGGGCTACACATGGCATGATTGTAAAAATACACACTAGAAATTAACAACATATTGCACTACTTTTTAGCCTGAATAGCAAACTCACATCCCTATTTCTTTTTTTATTCCATCACTGTCTAGATCAATCACATTAAATGGCTTTCCTATATATGGATTATTCGGCACATAACAATTGCAATGGATACTCTTAGATGAATACTGTCATTTTTGTACATATCAATAAAAGTTCTCTGAGGACCCACAATAAGCTCTTCCTTCGCAGAGTTACGAATGACATGGAATGTAAGCCTTCTTTCTTTTCTGGCTGTTTCACTTTTCCTATACCAGTAATCTTAATCTGCATACTCTCTAGTTCAAATCATGAAGGGTGCTTTATTCCATCTTTGAAGACAGACTAGAGCTGAGGAGTTAGTGCCTTAAAAGAAGAGAGATGCAGAAATTGCTTCTGAATCTAATTTCTAGGCTATTTGCCTATAACTGTGGTCAATGTCAGAAAGTATAACAGGTTCCTGGTAATAGTAAACTAAGACTAAATCTTAAAGTCATATGAAAATGATTATACAGAAGTTTCAAATCATCTTTAAATAATAAAGCTGTAAATAATTTTATCAATACTAATTTTAATGAACACAATTTTAGTAATTAACATGCAAATGCTATGTAAGTATTACAGGTTACTTATTGCTCAGCCAGAAACTGTCATAGAATGGAAACCAAGGAGATTTGAGTTTCTTCACAGGGCACCTATATTCAGATCTGGTCTATGTTACCCATGTTGCAGGAGTTATGAACTCAGAATCTGAAGTCAGATTACTTCAGCTCAGCACCAGTTCTTCTCTTTCTAACCATCAGAAGCTGGGAGTTACTTAACCCCCTTACACCTCTATTTTCTCACCTGTAAAATGGAAACAGCACTTGTCTTAATGAGTTTTAGAAGAACAGATGAGAAGATACAAGTAATATTCTAAGAATGGCACCAGCACACATATTCGTAACATTATTTTACATAACTGAGATTACTGCAGTTTCACATACAGTTAGAATGTAAAATAGAGAGATCACACATATCCATTACATGCATATAATTTTAATAGCTTAGATATTAGTAGTATCAACCTTATTAGCAAAATTCCACAACTCTTCATATGAAGCTCAACATATAATTTACATATACACAATGCACTAATGAACAAGCAATGAAAGCCCCTCTAGAGTCCTCTTTAAAGCTCTCAATCATTTTACAAAAGTTCTTTGTAGGGAAAAAAAATCAAGCATTATTAGATTTTGCAAATATGAGGAAAAGAGTATAATCAAAGGCATGAAGGTGTCTAAATCATTATTAGCAAATAGTCGCACAAGCCAAGTTATCACACCACAAATATTATAATGTCACTTTACTCACTGTCCCAAAGAAATCCAAGGAACCAGTCACAATGAGTCAAGTAAACCAGGAAAACCTGTCACACGCAGGGTGTTAAGAGGCATAGAGAAATAATTCTCCTTAGTCTGTAAATACATAAAGGGGACTTACAAAGTTGCAGAGAAACTCCTCTAATTTAGAAACTTTATCCTTTTCATCATTGACATCCCTGCAAAGACTCTTTTTAACATCCTTTAGTGTAATGTTTCACCAGATTGTATCTCATATAACTTCTTTTGTATTTGGCTCAAGAGTATTTACTATGATAGCAGGGAGAAGACATATAGACAGATAGACAGGCAGATAGACACACACACACACACACACACACACACACACACACACACACACAGATAGATAGATGGAGACATGCAGAGAAAGAGAATGTTCATGTGTATATATGTATGTATTTCTTTTTTAATTTATTTTATTTTCGATATTCTTTGTTTACATTCCAAAGGCTTTCCTCTTTCCCAGTCCCCCCCCCCCCACCATACATCCCATAAGTCCTCTCCCCCCAACTATTTCCCAATCACCCCCCACCATTTCTCTGTTCTGGATCTACAAAACTGGATCCAATCTTTTCAGGCCCAGGGTCCTCTCCTTTCTTCTTCTTGGGAATCATTTGACTTGCTAATTGTGCCTTGAGAATTTAGGGCTTCTGGGCTCATTAATATCCACTTATCAGTGATTGCATTTCTTGTGTATTCTTTTGTGATTGGGTTAACTCGCTTAGGATGATATTTTCCAGATCTAACCATTTGCCTACAAATTGCATGAATTCATTATTTTTAATTGCTGAGTAGTATTCCATTGTGCCCATGTGTGTACTTCTTTACATAATTTATCTATATCACCTTAAGCAGCATCCATTATTCAACTAGAAACATATATAATCAATTTTTATTATTTTAAGTTCTTGATCTGCAAGGACTTAAACCAATTCCTAAATATACTATATCCTAACCAACCTTTTAAGCTCACCTGAAGAAATGAAGGGAGTCTGCTGGGATGAGTAGAGGGAGGAGAAACCCCAATCAAGATCTACTATTTTAGACAGCAAGCTATTTTCAGTAAAAGAGAAAAAAAATGAGATGAAATAGAACCTGATCATATTCTACTAGAATTTTCCTGAAGTTATGCATGTATGCACAATCATGTCCATGTGTATATAGTATATGTGTGTGCAAGAATGTGTGTGTGTGTGTGTGTGTGTGTGTGTGTGCATACTCCTCTGCATGTGTATACACTGTTGGAAGGTGAACATATGCGTGCAGGTGCACTTATCTATACAATACCCATGGAGCCCAAATGTTAATGTTGGGATGTCTTTCTCTTTTATTCTCCACTTATTTTTTGAGACAGAATCTGTTAACTGTGCATGGGGTTCATTGATTTTGTTACACTGATGGGCCAGTGAGGTGTCATAATCATCCGGTCCCTCTACCAGAGGTTACTGGCATGCACCACCTCAGTTGAATATTCTATTTAGGCACTAGGGATCTGAACTAAGGTCCTGATGTTTGAACCCCAAGTGATTTTTTTGTTTGTTGCTTTTCTTTACAAAATAAACTAGCTCTGAAGTGTAAGCCCTGAAGTGTTAACAATAAAAAGTACAAATAAATAGATTGCTTTGAAAGTTGAAACTATAGGTAATTTTAATTTTTAATATTCTTTGAATCGGCCTGTTTTTAATTTCTTGTAGAATAATAGTTAATTATTCTAATTTCTTTTGCCTATTCTAATTTTTCTTAATGTTGGGACTTTTGAAACATGCATTTTCTATTATTCAATCACTTGAAAAATTTAAATTCTTTAAAGTTAATAATAGTATAGTTATTAGCAGGTTATTAATCCTGAGGCAAATATAAAATTATAAGAAAAAGTAATGTGACCCTGGGAGTAATTTTTAGCCTATAATTCTCTGAATATTTCAATCTGGAAATTGTTATATTACATATGGCATTAATGATATTGATACATTGCAATTGAATTGGAGATGATTGGGGCATAGCCTATGTAGTCATATAGACATACATGTAGTAGTATGTAGACATACATGCAGTAACTGAACACCTCAACTATTGAATACTCCCACAGAGAAGTCCTCTGCCTCACCACACTAAGCAAACAGTGCACCTCCAACAGTAGTGAGCCTCAGACAGAACCAGACAGAGCTTCAGACTAAGAATATACACATGTGAGCACTAAAGTACCTAAGACTGGTTCATGTATGACATGAGAAAATGTAAATAGAAAGCACACATGTGGGCCATGGACACATGGAAAGTTCACAGGAACTAAAACTGAACTTATATCCTCCACTTTGCTCATATTTTTCTTTCATAAAATACTTTTCCAGTAAAATATTTTATTGGGTACACACATGTTATAACGCCAGCCCTAAATATTCTTACCTTTTTCTATCAGATCTCTGTCCCAGGACGAGGCTATCCCAAAATTTCAGACCCAGCTAATTCTGCTAGAAATGGGGTTTTTCTCTTTAAGAATAACCAAATGCCTCAAATATCTTCATATCTGGGTTTCTGACTCCATTTTACACTGACCTTTAGCCTCCTTATCCACGTGCACAGCTATGTCAAAAAATCTCAGCTATCAGAATAAGATTTTGTTTAACTTTGTTTGTTCTACTCCCTTTATTATTCAATAGTACAAATACGAACATTAAGAAAATGCTTTAAAATATTTCTGTAGTACTCCTGTACATGGATCTGATATTTGATGATGGCCACTTGAGATAAATTACCACGATGAAAGGATTTGTATTTTCCAATCTAAAACCATCCTAGAGGTATAAAGGATACACTACCCCCATGAGGAAACACTTCTTCATACAAACTTGCTCAGATCCCATTCTAAGAAAAATTTACATTTGATTCTAAAGCAAATACCCAGAAATAGAAGCAGAAACTAGACTATCTCAGGTGATTAATATAAAGATTTCTTAGTAAAACAGAAATTTCAGAAATTCTTGTGTAAGTCAAGATGTTACAGTTACATTACTTCAGGGATGTAATGAACATATAAAACAGTTTCCATGCCTGATATATCTTTATCTGTGTCTAAATTTCAGTGGTAGAATATCATTTCCAAAGTTTAATCAGAGAAGTATTTAACATAAATTATCTCTAATGTTATTTTCCCCAAATAAAAGGTATTTAATCTTTCCATAATCATAAATCATTTCTATAGAAGATATGGGTATACAGATCAAATTTAGTCTATAATTAAAATTTTTCCTTTTTACATAGTCAAAAAATTCCATTTACAAAGGGAGACTTATTTTTCTACATTTTGAAACCTGAGGGTTAGATTCCACTTTGATCATGGTGTGAATATAAACCCTGAGCCAGGAAGATGCTGACTAGGTGATAGGTCCCGAACGATCCTTCAGACTGTCTCCTCCAGCCTCTGACTCCGACTACAAGCTTCAGTGACCCTGCTTGGTAGAGCACAGCATTCAATACTGAAAGTAAATATAAAGCCAAAAAGATTACAGCATGACACTGTGTAACATTTCCCATTACCATTTTTTAAATTTCCCATTAGGGCCTTTTCTTAGGATTGGTATTTTGTTCACTTGAGATTATATGAAGTCAATTACAAATAATCCTCATTGATTTAGAAGTCTTGTATGTATGAGAATACATCAATAATGAAAAATGGACCATCATGAATTGGTCTGGAAAACATATTCAAATAGTTTGCATATATAGACCCATACAGCAATTTAATAATTCTTGCACTTATTCATAAAGATAGCTCATAATTAATTATAATAAATTATTTTTACTGAAAATTATAACTCATAAAATTAATTTATATAGTTATCTACCACCTACTAAGTGTCTACGTATACCATGATGTGATAAATACATAAAAATACATAAGAATGGTATTTTTTTAGAGAAATCATATGTGTGTGTGTGTGTGTGTGTGTGTGTACTTTATAAATAAATTAAAATATATAGTAATAGAGACAGAAAGATACAATGGGGATTCCTTCAAACTTTCTCCTATGTAAACTTCAGTTACTTCTTTCTTTCCTTAGTTCTGTATTTGGCCCATATTTTTGTCTCACACTTTAAATTTCTCAGTACCACCAGAACATAGTCTGATCAGCAACAATAAGAACAATTCTGCAGCACTGCTCTCTGGGCAGTTTCTGGATGTTCTTTCTTTCAGGCTATAGGCAATCAGAGCATGTGTGCACAGTGTGGAAAGGGTACAAAGACCCAGAGAACGGGGCCCATGATCAGTAAGGACACTCACAGCCTCACAGACAACAGAGACCTATGTGTTCCCTGCTCAAAGCACCCTTCTGTTTCTCGAACCTTAAGCACCTTGATCCATCTCCATTATCCCTACAAACAAAAACAGACAAAGCAAATTGCACAGGCCTGCACTCTCTTATCCATCATCCTAACTTCCAGTGTTCTCCAAAAACCCAGTCGAGATTTTTTTCCCCCATTTTCTTCTCTTCATTAATTTGGCACAAACTGTACTGACTAGGGGTTATTTATCATCTCTATTCTACTAAGAATAAATATTAATGCTGTGCTAGGAAAAATTAATATCTCTGGTCGCAGGGTACTGCCCCACACCATATGTGGTACATCACTTAGCACATAGGAGATGTAACTATTACCTTCCTAAAAAAAATTCTCAGAAATCTCAGATTCTGGAACAATCTGTCTCCAGGAGCTTGTCTTCCTGTCTTGCTGCTTCCATCATTTTTATCTTGGAAAGTTGCCCTTTCCTCCTAAGACTCCAGATTTCTCTCTATCCCATAATCATTCTTCATCCATTCAGCCCAATCATTCTCTCTTATCTTGGAAGAAAAATTGTTAAGCCACCCAACTGTTTGCAAAGTTGACACTCGGCACACTGGTGCTGATGAAGGGCTCAGGCCAGGGGTTTTTAGTCCTCTTGTCCATCTCCTCATCAGCACCGCAGCTGTGCCTCTCCATTGTCCTCCTTCTCTTCTCAAGTCCAGACGGACAGTCCTCTACCTTTAAGATAAGCGCTGCCTTTACAAACACATACAAGCTAGTTGCTCATTTTCTGTGAATGCATGCTTTTTACAAGTACGTAAAGTCTTGACTTCTGTCTGCATTCCCTGACCCTCACACTCTGCCTGAGGCTTTCTGAGAACTCACGGCACACCTTGCTCCTATAGTAACTCACTCAGTGCTGAAGGCTGAAGAAAGAAGAAGGGAAGGATAGAGCACCCAGACTAAACATCGGAGTTATAGTGCAGTTCACTAGCATTTGGCCAAATTAAAGGCCCTACTGTGCTCCATACACTGTACTGCCCTGGATTGTACAGTTCAGCTAGACTCAGAAAACACAATGATTGGCACCAGATTTCACCATTTTTCTATGAAGAATCTCACCCTTCATCTTTGTTCCTCCCTAGTCTACCACCTACTTAGTGCTTTATACATGAAAGGAAGTAATAAGCATCTATTAAGCATAATTTTCATATTTAATATTTCATTTATATGTTCTTAATTCATTTAATACTTATAACATTTCATATAATAATGTACAGGCATAAAGTATGTGTGTGCATGACAAACATTTCAAATGCCCTTCACTTCCTGTCATTCTCAGATGTCTTCAGGAAAGTCTCCGAAGTGCGTGAGGACACCACTGTCCTCAAGCTCAGGCTGTCCCCTTCCTCTCCTATGTCTGCTCCTGAGGCCCTCACTTCCCACGTGAGTGCTGCTGCTGCTCTTTATGAAGGAAGCTGCTGGTACCCCAGGCTCTCCCTCTCGCCAGTGCCTCCCTCAGGGCCAGGGTTTAAGTAGCACGGGCACAGACCAATCTAGCATCTGCCCTCCATGCTCCCTGGAAACAAGATGTTCGGTTGGGGTAAAAGTAAAGGCAGGGTTTTCAGGTAACTCCACTTCCTGCACTGCATTTTGTGGTGTTTCATGAACTGTGCAGATTCTCCTCTTACTTTTATGCCAAAACAGCTTACCCTTTTATTTAAGTGTCTCTGGTCCAAAACAACATTAAAATTGGGCAGCGCTAATAAATACTGCTACATAATGACTCGCTCTGGTTCTCTGCAGTAATTAGTACTCTGGTGATGGAATGTGCCTCTGGGTTCAAATTTTTATAATGTTTTGACAGTTGGAATCTCACCAAGCATGAAATGAACCAATAAAAAGATTCCTTTTGGTTATCATTCTCCAAGCATTAGAAAATAATCTATTCTCCATACCTAACAGTAGTACACTGAGAAAAAAAGAGTGACCCCCTCAGGTTCAGAGAGGTTTATGTAGCATCCAAATGAAAGGAAGATAAATGTGAAATCTCTGATAACCAAGAGCCAAGAGCAGGTTCTATTTAACAGGCACGTGCATCTCAATCACGTTGATTAGCAAAGCAAGGTAATATGCATTAAAATCTTCATGCCAGTCAAAATTCTCATAAATACCGCATTTTATCTTTCATCTTTAACCATTTGATGATTGTTGCATTTTTAATCACCACAAACGATTCTTTATGAAGGTTGTTTTCACCTGAATATAGTTTTCCTTTCAATATCATCACATCTCAGAGAAACAGTTTCTCATAGAAACATAGCATACCCCAAACAGCACTGGCAAGGCTAGGTAGGCAAGAGTTTCCACCACAAGGTGACTGTCACGGGCTTCACCTGAAGTAACTTCAGCTGTAATTTCAAAGTTTATTTTTACATGTTTCAAACGTTTAAAAACTTTAAAGAATCCAAGTATCTCTAGTAATCTGAACATCCTCGGTGACAGCTGCACTGCTCTCCTCAAGCTTTAAGCAAATTCTTGTGTTGCAAGGTCTAGAGATGGACAGAAGTACTGGGGTCAAAACAGGGGCACAGTTAATGCTACTGAGACTCAGATGTAACCTACAGGTAGCTGATGGTGAACATTATGCTCTGTGTAGTTTGCTACATTGTAGGCAAACATCCCTTTACCAACAAGTTCTTTGGTCGGAACATTCATTTCCTCGCATTCATTCTGAGACACCTGTGCTTTGCAACTCATTTCCTGACTGTCCGCTCAGACAGGCAGCAGGCTCCAGCAGACCACTGTCCGCTCAGACACACATACAGCAGGCTCCACTCGGACACACGCAGCGGGCTCCAGCAGACCACTGTCCGCTCGGACACACGCAGCGGGCTCCAGCAGACCACTGTCTGCTCAGACACACGCAGCAGGCTCCAGCAGACCACTGTCCGCTCGGACACGCAGCGGGCTCCAGCAGACCATTTTGATACTTGCACTCTTTCGTTAACTTCCTTGAGCTTTAAGGAGACAACAAAAGTGTTAAAAAGATTACTAGAAGTTGGCCTCACATTATGACATCCAATTTACCTCCATAAAATATGGATTTCCTTTATAAATTATGTAATGTTATAGAATGAGCTGTGCAGTGTGCAAGATGAACATTCTCTGTATGAGACAGGATCCAGGGGTTCACTAGTCAGATATATTGTAATTGTGCCCCTCTAAAATGAAATGCCATACTTACAAATTGGTTATTTTTAAATGATTAAGCTAACGAGTTCTGAACTTTTAACCTATATGGGTTTCATAATTACACAGCTTGAAATCCTCATCAGAAAATCTGTCTGCTCCTGAAATTCAAATCATTTTATAATCTTGAATAATGCATGGCAACTCTACAGAAATTAAAACATTCATAAAAGTAAAGAAATTCATAACATTAAATTTTTCTTCAAGAGCATAAGGCAACAGAAGTAAATTAGCTGTCACGGTTCTGGTTGCCCAGCCCACCACCTCCCTCCTGCCATGTTTTTCACAGGAAGTACCTGTGTCATTCTACACACACTCCATGATGATTCAGAACATTGTCTTCAGGACCTAGTAGGGCGGTAGTACCCATGAGCACCACTGCTCCGTAGTCTACACAAGCCCTTCACAAGATCAAGCCAGTTAAGAACCCCATTATGAGGGGCCATGTGAGCACCGTAAGGAAGAAGACATACACAGCTGAGGTCTGCTCAAGGAGGGGAGGGAGATTTCTTCAGGGATGTGGTACCCAGTAGTTGCCCGTGTTTCAGCACACAGCCCTATGGTCATGCACATATGAAAGACACTAATTGGACTCAGGAATAAAAGTATATCATATACATATCTGAAATTCTAAGTGAATACATTTTAAAACTACTGCTTCAGAAGAAGACATGCCTCACACATTTCTTTTCAGATTAGTTAAAAGACAATATAATTGACATGCAGTTGAGAGGATGGGAGGGTCCCTCCCTGAGAGGAGTGGGCAGGGGTAAGTACAACCACAATGTACCATATGAACTCTCCGAGAGTTAATAATACTATATTAAACAATAAATAAAGGTAAAAGGAGACTTAATCTGTGGCATTAATAAAGGAAAAGTTAAGTGTACAAAGTTACATTTCTACAAATAGATTTTCATGATTAAATAAAGTTAGGTTTGTTTTTAAAATCTCTCACATGTATTTCAAGAAAAAAATGTTAAAAAAGCAACTATCCCTAACGTTTCACTAAAGGTACTGTGAAGAAATAGGATTTGTTCTACCAAGCATCGGAGCAGCAATCAGAACCATCCCCGCCCAGCCCCGCCCAGCCCCGCCCAGCCCCGCCCCGGCCCACGGCCTCCATGCTCATTTACCTGGGGTTTTCGGTAGGAGCCCATGCCATATTTAAGGTGCCGAAAATACCAATGGTTAAAAAAAATAATTTCCTGTAAGTTTGTAAAAGTTTTATTTTCTCTTTGGTAAGCTTTGTTTATTCTCATTTCATACATGGACCGAATCATTCATGTCACAGCCATCCTCTGCTGTCCCCTAACGCCTCACACACCCCTCCAATATCCCACTCTCAAATATAGGATTAGGTCTTCATCTTTTTTTTCTGAAAAATATATCTTGCTTTAATATTACAATTAGTAGAGTCTTTATTGGTCTGAATCACAGCAGATTTTTCAAACAGAAAGCAAAGGAAGTATGCTAGAAATTTAAACAAGGATGAAATGCGAGGTAGGTATCTGAAAGCATCTTTCAAACAATAGACACAAGCCACCAGGATCGTTCAGCAGGCGAAGACTGCTGATCACCAAACCCGATGGTTGATTCAGTCCCCGGGACCTGCCTGATAGAGGGAGAGAATCAACTGCCTCCCACAGGATGTCTTCTGAGGGCCACAGGCATGATGTGGCATGCACAGACACACACACACACCCTAAACAAACCAACAAACAAATAGTGTGTGATAAAATCTGAATAT
Organism: Apodemus agrarius; assembly: GCA_964023405.1. NCBI lineage: Eukaryota > Metazoa > Chordata > Mammalia > Rodentia > Muridae > Apodemus > Apodemus agrarius. The sequence goes on along the minus strand of OZ030014.1, from coordinate 62,170,793 downwards.
AAACAGTGACAAAGATAAGTTAATTCAAAAACTTGTATTAATTTAATTATGTATGTACTTACTTCATTATGCACATAAAAGAAATTTATATGCCCATCTTTGCGTAATGATTACTTTTGCTGGGAGTTAATAGATAAGCTGAGTAGTCACTTTTGTATTGTTTTACATTTAAATCATTTTTGACATTTAATGAGTAATAATTTTAGAATATTTTTAAAGTTAAAAAAAGAAAAAATTTAGACAGGCACCTTGTGCTGTCTTACAATTTATTCTTGTAAGACATTCTGTGTGCAGCTTGGTTCTAGCAGGACAGCCTTGTAACTGTTTTGCCTGAGATGAATTCCTAAATCATTCAGACTGTAAACACTATAACCAAGATACTGGCATTGCCCCAAAGTAAATGGTCAGGAGCACGATGCAGATGCCAGCTTTTATGTGAGCTTTCTGCTCCACATCTAATGGACAGAGAACGAAGATATTTTAAAACAATGATTTGGCGGACATATTAATCAACCTGATGTCATAATAAAAGATTGTGTGTCAAAAACTCAATCCAGCATTGCATTCCTCTCCTTATATGGAGACACTAGCTAATTTTAAAGCCTTTGCAGTGTTTATTTCTTAAGAAGTACACTACTGTCAAAACAGTGCCCAATGTACTTCTACCATAATAATTCTCACTGTTCAAACTACAGTTTCCATTTAAAAAAAAACAATCTAAATCTTAAATTACCCATATTTACTCTTGACAACCTTAGGCTATCAGATACTGTACTTGCATATAAGAAACATTTCTCCATTTAAGAGGGAAATATTTAGTTTAAAAACCCCAAAACAGTGTGTTAAATTTATCTGGCAATGTGTTAGGCCAAATACTCTTTTCAATCAATCTGGTATTCATTTTCAGCTTCAGACTTCCAAACAATAGAAAAGATTTAAGGAATACTACCTTTAAGATTTTAAAAATTCTCTTCTATTTAAATATTAATTTACAATGCTAAAGTAGGAAAATTGCACAGGTTTCAATCTATATACATAAAAATGTGTGTACAACTCTAATGTTTAAAGTTAATTTGTCTAAATAGGGTCATTTTGTGTATTCGCTATATGTGAACATATGATTTATTTCAGATTAAAGTATCTGTTGATCAGAGGATATTTCCATCATTCTATTCGGTCATTACAATTAAATGCCCAACTTACTTAAACAGAAGTTCCTATTTGGGAAAGAGCTGTTAGTGCCGTGTATTTATGCCCCTGCCATCAGGTCTCCCTACCAAGCCACCACCCTATCGTTTTTCTAACCCTGTCTTATGCACATTTTCCCCTGTGACTTCTTGATGTTCATCATAGCAATTTAAAAAGAGTCAAACGCTAGCTCACTGAATCTGCAAATGACTTCTTCTCACTTGCTGTCCATCTACACCCACATTAACACCTACATGGTATTTTTACAAATTCTTCTGGTGTCTCATCCACTTGACCTCAGTTCCAAATTATACTTTGTCCTTGAGAAAAAAAGGAAAGTTCTGTCGCTACTCCAAAGAATCCTAGGTTTGATTGTTATGTAGCAACTTCAGAAAAGAACAATTGTGGTTTTGATGTCATAGTAGGAAGGGATAACATTTTTTGCATTACTTGGGTATGAGACACATTAACTATGTCACACACAAGCACAAATGTTCTCAGTGTCTAAAGAATTGGCCTTCCTGTTTCCTTGGAGAACAGGAAATATTCTATAACCACCCATCCAGGGCCAATTATTCCCTGGGAGTTTGTGAGTTTCCCTTGCTACACCAGGGTCATTGTGATTTCTCTTCTCCCAACTTTTCATCACAATTCCATAGCGAAATAGTAAAAGGGAGAGCCAACAAGCCAGGGCTCCTCTTAAGAGGATCTAGAAATCAATCAATTAATCAATCAATCAATCAATCAATCAAATATGTTCATCTCTGAGGGGACACTGGAACACCAGAGCTGTCACCATCCTAAATAGAAGGAGAAATTGTGAAACTGTCACCTTTCCCTTTGGGTTCTGGCAAACTTCTAAGGTAGCTTACTTTTGCTTTTTTTTTTTTTTTAAAGAAAAAATTGTTTGCTTCCAATAGTCTCCAGTTTCTTCACATAAATAACATTGAATTAGTTGAAGAGAAATCTCAACAGTTTGAGGTTAGTTACACATATTTCACCTATGTTACAATAGAAATTCCAAAATCCAGGGAACAGACCCCCATATGTATAGCTGGGTGACAAGCAGTTTAGTTTTGTTTTGATAAAAATCTATACTATTATCTGTAATGGCTGCACTAATTAGCAACCAGCGGTGAGCAGGATTGTTCTTTCTTCATATAGACAAACTATATCACCCCTGGACACACATGCAAAGGCCTTCCTCTCCTGCCACAGACATACCTGTACATGCTCTTGCTCTATTCACAATAGCAAGAAAAGGAAACTAGTCTAGATGTCTATCAACTGCTGAATGGATAATAATTATGTGCTATATACACACAATGGAATCCACTCAGCTATAAAGAAAAATGAAAATTTCAGTAAAGTGGATAGATCTGTAAAATGTAGTACTTAGGAAGGCACCTGAAATGAGAAAGACAAAAACCACCTGCTCCTTTCATAAGCAGAACCTAACATGCAAATGTATGTACATGTATATGTGCACATGCATACACAGATAGAAATATTAAGTCTTCACTCAAGGTCAGAAATATATAGCATTCTTTTGACCAGGAGAAAATAATACTTCTTTAATGCCTCAATGAATATGCAATTAAGGGTACTGTAGCACTTTCCTCTCAAGACTGAAAACCTTAAAACTCTTAGGAGAAGGACTAGAAGTGGGGAAAAAAAAGTACAACCCACTTTTACTGTGAAAATCTTGAAATGCATTTCCGAAGCTAGTCCCCAGAAGGAACTAGGCCCTGGGCAGTGGCTCCCATCCTCCCCAATGCTACAGCCCTTCAATACCATGCTTCAGGGTGTGGTGACTCCCATTTTGTTGCTGCTTCATATCTATGTTTTCTAATGGCTTTAGGTAATCCCTATGAAAGGATCCTCTAGTCCCCCACAGGGGGCGCTACCCACAGACTGAGAACCACTGCTCTAAAAGGAGGCTGAGCCACATGTGGGAGATGAGACACCAGAGCTTTCTCTTGGTACTTTTGGCTAGAGAACCAAAGACACTTCTGAATGAGCTTTGAGGTGCTGCACCGAGTGTCTCCCTCCTTTGTTCATCACCAGCAGCAGCACATTCTTTTTTCTAAGATTTATTTATTATTATATAATACTGTAGAAGTAGAAGTGTCTTCAGACACTCCAGAAGAGGGAGTCAGATCTCGTTACAGATGGTTGTGAGCCACCATGTGGTTGCTGGGATTTGAACTCAGGATCTTTGGAAGAGCAGTCAGTGCTCTTAACTGCTGAGCCATCTCTCCAGCCCAGGAAACACTTTCATTTTCACACAAGCTAACTCAGCCTTGGTAGACTTTCCATTTAAAAGGTGACCTATAGAAAATCGTATTATACCATCATATGCTAGCTTCCTCTTAGATTGAATGCAGTGGTCACACTCAGCTGTCAGTCTAGAAGTTTTAACACCCACTAGTACCCACTAAGAGCTATGAGAGGCTTCAAGTTTTATGTGTATGGATAATTCTGAGATTCCGACTCTGAAAGATCATCATATATCAGACTCTTTTTCAGTCATTCTAATTAGCGCATAGTTAAGATTACACAAATATCTGTATTTGAACTGTAGCATGTTTTAGGCTGACATTATTAAAGTCATTGTAACTAAACTTGCTTTGTGCTATTTTCCTTCAATTAAAGTCCATTCAGGAAGGTTTTCTTCTTTATTACTTGGGGAATGTCACTTGATCTTTCAAACCGATTGGTAACATCAAAAGAAGAAAATCTAAAGAGAGAACCTGAAATGTTCAAACTGTCAGTATTAAGTTCAGAAATCTAGTCGTGATTCCCTAAGTGAAGAGTCTAGATTCCTATAATGGAAAAGACATAGCTCTCTTTAAGCAAAAAACTCGTACACTTAGAGAGTTTTAAACAACTATGATGTAAAAGACTAAGAGAATTGGATAGTCTTGCTTATTAAAGTGTATTTACAAATCAAGGCATTTATACAAAATTTGAAACAAGTACCTCATAGATGTGTTATGAATACTAGTTCAATTGCAAGGGCAGCCTTTAATGACTGTTTGTCTCAGTGCAGCTTATTAGTAATATAGAATATCAGAGCTCTTGGAACAAAAGAACCTGCCTAGTCAAGTAGAAAGCCTACCACATGATACTCAAAGCCTACCAGATGATAGCTTTATTACTGCTGCCATTTTAAATGCTTCAGGCAGCTGGGGGAGGTGGGTATTCCAGGGACTCAAAGCAGAATGTTTGAGGCTTGTACTTCATTCAAGTACAGATGCCCATTACCATCCACAGTGGCTAGTCCCAGGATGCCCTTCAGACACCAACCTCTATGGATAGATGCCCATATCCTAGCAGGACAAGAAAGTGCACATGAGTCATATATAGCCTCTGTATACTTTAAAGAATGGGCACATTGCTAAGCATAGCTAACAGAGCATAACTATTACATTAGCAGCTGTTGTATTGATCATGTGATAATGCCAAGGGGAGGTAAAGCCAACACGTCCTGACAGCAGGGACAGCCATCCTAGGTTTCCAGATAACAATGGTAAGACAACTGGCGGAGAGAGACCGAGGACCTGTGAGGTGGGGTACACCCCACCTCATCCGCACACTTTCAGTGCAGCCCTGACACAGGCAAACACAAGTGAAGTCAGTGATGCTTTCTGGAATTCTGAGTACTTTTGATTCACAGCTAGCTGAATCCAGAGATTCTGAATCTGTAAATACGGATTGTAAACCACATTCCTAGATGGGATATGCTTTAAGCAATACACTTAAAATAACTCAAATCCAATCTTTCTTACTTTGATAGTTATATGGTAAATAAAATAAGTAATGCTACATAATAGAACCTAACAGTTACTCTCCTGAGCATTTGGCTTTAAATTGTGGCTAGATTATTTACCACACATGATATAACATAAAATTACTGCATGTTTTTAGCTTCAATTAGCCATGACACAGAGGGGCTAAGCGGCTCAAAGCTGGGCAGGTAGGAGAACAATGAGAAGAGAGGATCCCTAACAGCTGCCATAACCCTGGTCTGTAGTTTTATTTATTAAAATTGTTATCTCTGGAAATGCAAAGATGGGTAAAAATACATGAAAAAAGATTTTTAAAATAAACTGTGCTCATATAATTAAAACTTTGAAAAACCTGATGAGTTCAAATCTTAAAGACTAGAAGAAGGATATTCTATTGACAGGAGAGAAAAGGGAACACAGGGCAAGCCTCTGGCAGAAGTCAGCCCCCAACAGCAGCTTTGATCAGAATGCCAAAGAGGAAATGCAAAAATGGACTCCGGAAAGAAACCAGCCACAGGCATGGAGTCCAGGAGTCCAAGAGACTTCCGGGGTTCAGATACTTCCTGTTTAGGAAGATGTTAAAGTTAATCCATATGATTATTATACTTTGGATCTAAATTTCCATAATTTTATTACTATATAGGCAGAAAATCATCTTGAAGCACATACCATGGGACTCCTGAAGCAAACACATTTCTTTCTCCTTTACAAGCTTTTTCATTTCTTTCTGAAGCACTGTTCAAACCTCTAGGCATATCATAACCTCAAGATCCCCTCAAAATTTAATAGTTTCAGAATTAAATTCACTATAATATTATTTAAGAAAATATAATAGGTTTAAAACAAATGCTTTATGTTAAGGTAGAAGTATTACTAATAAACTAAGTGTTCAAAAATAATTCAGGATTATAAAAAAATATAATAATTCAGGATCTTTAAAAAATGATTAATGTAGCACCAACACTTCCCAAGCAAAACACAGCATACACCAGGAATTGTCTGATTACACACTAAAGTCACACATATTTTAGGACAATCAGCCATCAATTTTTCAGTCAGTTAAAAGGAAGTTGAGAAATCCAAAAATATAAACAAGGTCTATAAATGTAAAGAATGACCTTGGCCGTTCATTGAAAACTCAGAGAGAACAGATATGTATGTGTAAACTCTCGTTTTACTATCCACTTCTGATCTGGGATCTATACTAAAGAAACAAAAGACATTTTCTAACTGGAGGAGTATCAAATTTCAAATTGTTTTCCAGAGCTGGCTTCTAAGTGACTGCGCAGTCCACCAGAGGGCAACAGCGTGCTCTCAGAAAGCAATGTGGCAGTGTAGTTCATTCATTGTGCGGCCTGGCCTCTCTCTGAATCTGATATGAGATCCCTGAATCCTGAGTATGTTAGCAGACAGTGTGCTCTCATTCTAAATTTAGTCCTTCTGGCATTTCATTTCTCACATAATAATAATATCTTAATCCAAATGTTGTGTCACATTAATCAAGTATCTTCTTTAAAAAAAACTATTTTCAACAATTTAATAACTTTAAAACAAATTTTATAAGATTGATTAAAACTATTAAAGTGTACATTAAGTTAGTTTCTTTGGTATTTCAGTACTTAATCTCAAACAATTTAGTACTTAAATCAAGACATGTACATGGAAATATAGTAATAATAGTATATTAGTAAAAGACAGCAAGAGACACTTAACACATAATTATTCTACATTAACACTACACTCGCTAACATTTTGTTGAACAAATTGTTGAACTTGAGGATAAGGCAGACAAAAATCTTATACAATGTCTAACAAGCACTTACACCAAACACAAGAGATAAAGCTGAGCTGATAGTGCAGTACTTGAACATGAGACAGCACGTGGTGGTCAAGGGTCAGTGCACAGTTGTGCAAGCCAAGAAGAGCTCCTGGCCTGCCTCCAAGTTTAGCCCTTCCCATCTGTAAAACCTAGCTATAAATAAAGAAATGTTCTGTGTTGGTAGGCTACTATATACACATACACATACATATACATATATTGTATAGTTAGGGTTAGGGTTTAGGGTTAGAGTTAGGGGTTAGGATTAGGGTACATATACATATTTATGTATAGTTATGGAAGCACTCCAATTTTCATAAAAGTAATATACTTTCATATTTATATATTTTTATATTGTAGTTATCTTTTGTAACCATGCCAACAATTCACAATGTGAGTTACTGTTTTAAGAGTCTAATACTGAGTAGCAAGACCATGGGACTTAGAAGTCACCTCTTGATCAAACTAAGTAAATCAATTAGATCTGTCCCCAATTTTACATCAAATCATTCCACCTCAAGTTTCTAGCCTTTATTGAACTGCACTGATTTTCCCATAAGCAAAGTGAGCACAGCTGACACCGCTTTTGGATTGTAACTGCTGTGGGACTCTTGGCCACTTCATTACTATCTTCATTTCTATCATTGCCAGTCCCCTGCAGGTAGCCTAGCCCAGGGATGCAAGTGTTATGACTTGAGCATGATTCTTTACATCCAGCCAATCTTCTCTGGGCCTGCTGTTGGTCCATATTCTATCTGTGAACGAGTATTCACCAAGTAACTTACGCATAAAAGCCCAACTGTGTCTCCAGCCTTCTTGGGCAGGTTTGATATTCAACAGAAAGATCCACAAACCATCAGTTGAAATTACTACTTACTGTAAATTGACTAAAAAGTAAGAGAAACGAGTTTGTTGGGCTCTGCTTCCAGGAAAAATAAAGTTCTTTTCACTGATTTTTCCCTTTTTTAACAAAAGGAAGAAAATAGAGTGATTCGTCTTCAGGCAACATGAAACGTGCAAATCCTTATCGATTGTGTGACAATGGCGGGCTTCGTGGCGAGCCAGGAAAGTGCAGGAGGAGGAAAGCTGAAGCTGCAGCTAACATATATGGATCCTCTAATCTGTTAGCGTTCTAACCAATTGTCTCCTGTCTTCTCATTCAATGATGGTGTTAAGTCCCATTTTAAAAGACACACATGATAAGACTGTTTCTGTGGCTAAGATACAAGCTACAGTTTGAAAAAGCTTTGCAGAGACAGTTGAAAGAATGCATCAGAGGAAAGTGCTGCATCAGACAGATCTCTGCAAGGATTACTAACAGAATTTCCCTTCCCGAAATGGGATTTGGAAGAAGGCCAGGATGAGCCGGTTTCTTCTATCCTTTCTTAAATGTAGCATTTTCTTGGTTTTTGTATGAACACACTAGCAGTGAAACCTGAGATGCAGCCTGCCTTCATCATTAAAAATCAAGCCAAATATCTCAACTACCCCAAAGAAGAAAGGTGTTCCCAGGGGAGAAGCGGAGTCTGAACTGGGAGAAGGCAAGCGAATGGCCACCATTTGATGTTATGGGGGGGGGGGAGGAATCATAAAATACTCTGCAGTGATGCACTGCAGCTCGGGCTGCAAACTCAGCACTCTGGAGGCTGAGGTGGGAGAGTTTCTTCATCTCATGCCCAACCAAAGTAGCTAAAATGAAACCACAACACAAGAACTGTCATTAAATGCCTTACCCATTATCTTAACATAAGAAACACGGAGGAGGAAAGCATCTTCAGTCCCTCTCTTCTAGGAGTTGTCTATATACTTACAAACACAATTTGCTTACCGTGTGGCTGACTACAATATAGTCAAGCCAAGTGTCAAAAGAAACACAAAGTACAAAATTATGTTTGTAAAGATTAATGTAAGTTTGAACACACAGAGAAAGAGAGAGAGAGAGAGAGAGAGAGAGAGAGAGAGAGAGAGAGAGAGAATATGCCACAAATAAAAATAAACCTACTATAAACAGTGCTAATGTTATAGAGAAGAAATCTTGGAAGCAGTTCCATTACTGAGGACAACACAGTTCATATTAAACAGCGTGTCTCAATGGCAATAATCTAAGATATTGCCACAGGATACTTTCCTCTTATACTTTATCAAAGTAGTAAGAAGCAAATTTCCATTAAACCACTACAATTGTGATGAACTATTCCCAAATAATTAGTAGAACAGTTTTAAAGTTTCCTAAATACTCAACAGACTTAGTGTAATGTTTTTCTTTTGTTTCAGCGTGAGGATTAACATGAGAGAAAGGCATACACAGGATACAGTGTGCAAACTACTTTGAGAAAAATCTACTCTGTAGTTCTTCATGAATCATCTATACCCCACTATATTATCCAGTGTAAAACACAAAACACGTTCCAACCTCAGGCATTAAGATGAATATTTAGCAACAGTCTGGAATAAACTCTGGAGCCAACAGCAGCAGCAGCAGCAGCTCCAACAGCCTCTGTAGCTGACACTAATTTACTGAGATGTATTGAGAACTCTTGAGAATGAAGAGTCTGCTAATTAGGCCACCACAAACAAGTTCCCAAACTTCGATAAACTTCAGGCAAACATCTGATGAAGAACTGTGATTTATGAGCTGTCCAGGTGAAATGGAAACAGATGGTATCTTTTAATAATAACTGACATATGAGTTTATTAAGAAATTGAATGGCTCGAAAATATGCTGCTTGATATAGGAAAATGAAGAAAGTGTTTGGAGTCATCTACCTTATCTTTGTCTTCAACAACATCTGCTAAGACATCATCCGGATCCAGAATTCCTCCATCTGTGTATTCTAAGTGATGAATCTTCACCCAGTATCCAGGATCCTGTGGTAGAACAAGTAAATCTGATGACTCAATCTATTTCTACCAAAGTAAGATACATTTTAAGAGATATAATTAATCTCAATAAAGATACGGTATAATGATTTTCATAGTTATGGTTTCTACTGCTATGAGAAAATACCATGACCAAAACCAACATAAGGAGTAAAAGGTTTATTTTGTCTTATAATTCTCAATACACAAACAGTCACTGAAGGAAGTCAAGGCAGGAAATCAACAGGACAGAAATCTGGAAGCAGGAACTGAAGCGGAGACCATGGAGGGCTACTTACGGGCTTGTTCCCCATAGCTTGCTGAGCCATAGCCTGCTTCTTATGCCATCAGAACTCCCTGCCCAGGAGATAGGTACCCTCAGTGAGCTGGGCCCTTATAGGAGTGATAAATAATCAAGAAAAAGTACTACTGGGCTTCCTACGGGTCAATCTTACAGACATTTTTCTCTAGCAAACGCCCCTCTTCTCACATATATCTAGGGTTATGTCAAGTTGGAACAACAATAAAACTTTTAACACAAAACGGTCTTACATATATAACTGCCACTTTATCCTGTTTAACTTGAGGACTGCCCATCTAATATTTTTTTCTGAAATTAAATTACTATGCAGAAAATGAAATACCAACTTGAAAAGCATCTTTTGACTTAAGTAATACCAAAAATATTGTCCAGAATAATTGTGAAGGTATTTCCTCAACTTCAGATAGTTCAAACTATAATATAAAATTTCAAAAGTAGAAATATGTACAGCTCTCAGCTATAATTTTAGCAAATCATAGTGGAATTGGGGGTAGGGGAAGGGATCACCACACCAATCCCTTTGCCTTTTTAACTTTCCATGTCAGGGTGCACCTTCTCAGCTTCAGTATTTTAATGGGACCCAGAGAAAAGCTCCAGCTCTGTTCCCATTTCTCAAAACATGCTAGCTAGTCTCTGGGTAGCTGTGCCCACAATAACATGGAATTTTCTAAACTGACCTTATAATTTAGATTATTTCCAATAATTATTTTTGAATGTTTAGTTTAAAATACAACAGTGTGATATTAATTGTAATGTGTAATTGTAATGGTGATATTAGTTATTTCAATTATCTGTGTACTATTCCAGAAAAAGAAAATAAAGAATGCTAGCAATGAGGAAAGAATATGAACCAATGAATGAAGTGAATTCAAGTATCAGTAGAGATCTTAAGGAACATCCAAGCTAAAACCAACTTGGTTCTGATTCTTAGAAGGCATTAAACTAAGAAAAAAAAAACTTCCTGGTAAAGGAACAAATTGCAGTTTCTAAAAAGGAGATGAAAATCCTCCTAGGATGAAGCGTTAAGCCTTATCAAATGAATCTTTATTAAGAGTAAGAGCTAAAGGAACACACAGAATGCAATTGTGAGTTTACAAAAGCTAATAGAAATGACTGCCATACAGCTTTCTCTGTGACCTCTGGTGAAAAGCTTGGGTGTGCTAGTAAATAATAAATCTTTACAGCATCTATATGGAGGTGGACTGAGGTGGGGCCCAAATACACAGCTTTACAATAATGCAGTGTGAAGGAATTCAGTGATAGACTTAAATCGGAAACAGTTCTCCTTTCCTCAGCTTTAATCATCTCAAGAGTATCTGAAGGGAAATTCCAGGAAGAATAACACTTTCATTTGCTTCTAATTCTAGGATTATAAATGCAAAAACTAATGACTTATTAGGACACTTGAGAGACCTACCTCTATTGCCCGATTGAGAAGCCAGAATAATGAGCAGTAAGAGCACAGCCAATCAACAAAGCACAGAATACCCATCTCTCAAACCCATAAGCAGAGGCTTGTACAACTCAAAGTAATCGTGTTAGCAGAAATGAGCTAAATTCAGGAAGTAAGACTCTAGACAGAGTGTTCTGGGTGTGTAAACAGAATACAACACTCTCTGACTACATTGGCTCCCTAGAAACCTTCAGAGGTTAAAAACACCGAGGTCACAAGTAACATGCTTCTTCTGCACATAGGCACACCACCCAGGAAACTGTTTTATACAGCCTGCTTAGGAAAAAAAGTCCAAGTTAGTTAACTGCACTAAGTTGGTTTCCTTAGAATTATATTGTTGAGTTCTTTGTATACATTGGAGATTAGCCCTCTGTCGGATGTGGGGTTGGTGAAGATTTTTTCCCAATTTGTTGGTTGCCGATTTATCCTTTTGACAGTGTCTTTTGCCTTACAGAAACTTTGTAGTTTTATGAGGTCCCATTTGTCTATTCTTGCTCTTAGAGCATAAGCAATTGGTGTTCTGTTCAGGAATTTTTCCCCTGAGCCAATGTCCTCAAGGGTCTTCCCCAGTTTCTTTTCTATTAGTTTTAGTGTGTCTGGTTTTATGTGGAGGTCTTTGATCCACTTGGAGTTGAGCTTAGTGCAAGGAGATAAGAGTGGATCAATTCGCATTCTTCTGCATGTTGACCTCCAGTTGAGCCAGCACCATCTGTTGAAAAGGCTATCTTTTTTCCACTGGATGTTTTCAGCTCCTTTGTCGAAGATCAATTGGCCATAGATGTGTGGGTTCAATTCTGGGTCTTCGATCCTATTCCATTGATCCGCTTCCCTTAAAAAATGTTCAACATCACTAGTCATTAGGGAAATGCAAATTAAAACAACCCTGAGATTTCACCTCACACCAGTCAGAATGGCTAAGATTAAAAACTCAGAAGACATCAGGTGTTGGCGAGGATGTGGAGAAAGAGGAACACTCCTCCACTGCTGGTGGGAATGCAAGCTGGTACAACCACTCTGGAAATCAGTATGGCGGTTCCTCAGAAAACTGGGCGTGATACTTCCGGAGGACCCAGCCATACCACTCCTGGGAATATACCCAGAAGATTCACCAGCATGCAATAAGGATACATGCTCCACGATGTTCATAGCAGCTTTATATATAATAGCCAGAAGCTGGAAAGAACCCAGATGTCCCTCAACAGAAGAATGGATACAAAAAATGTGGTATATATACACAATGGAGTACTATACAGCCATTAGAAACAATGAATTCATGAAATTCTTAGAGAAATGGATGGAGCTGGAGAATGTCATACTAAGTGAGGTGACCCAGTCTCAAAAGAATACCCATGGTATACAGTCACTGATAAGTGGATATTAGCCTAGAAGCTTAGAACACCAAAGACACAAATCACATATCAAGTGATGTCTCACAAGAAGAAAGGAGTGGACACTGGTGCTAGAATGGACCAAAACATCATTGTGGGAGAGTACAAGAACAGTAAAGTGGGAGGGGGTGGATGCGGGAGCAGGGGGAGGGAAAAGGACATGTGGGACCTTTGGGGGTGGGGAACCAGAAAAAGGGAAATGAATTGTAAATATAGAATATATACAATAAAAAATAAAAAAAAAGAATTATATTGTTGAAATATACTCATGTGGTCTAGTTTGCTTGCTGTTGCTGTGATAAACTTTGACAAAAGGCAACCTGAGAAAGTGACAAGTTTAGCTGGCTTATAGGCTAGAGTGCATCATCAAGAGAAGCTGAGGTAGGAACCTGGAGGCAGGCTGAGGAGGTCAAGGAAGAATGCTGCTCACTGCCTTGCTCCTAGGCTCACTAGAAGCTACCTTCCTTATTCGGTCCATGCACACTTTCCCAGGCTAACAGTGACCACAGTGAGCTGGGCCGACCTACTTCAACTGCCCTCCAGACCTGCCAATCTCATCTAAAAAATCCTCAACTGAGGTTCCTTCTTCTTAGATGTCTCTAGTTTGTGTTGTTGACAACTAACCAGTGTGCCATAATTGTAAAACAGGAAGCATTCTGAAAATGCCTCTTTAAATAATACTACTTAAAAGAAGAACGCTACTGGTTTCTTTTCCCTTGGGTTGAGTTTGTAAGAGTAGGCTGTATCCCCCATAACTAGACAATCATTCTTAGCAACTGTCAGACACATTGAGTCTCCCTTACTTCCTTGTAAGAGGTAAAAACAGAAGGAAGGGGAAAACTAAGTTCTAATTTAAAATAGGAAAAATTTAAAACAACAACAATCACACAAGCATAAGTAGGATGTCTTATGGTTAAAACAAATCTGGCTGGCAAATGGCAGCAGGAAAAGGCTGCAAAGCCACCCAGTGCCTTCCACGGACACCGTTACAGAATCTAAGGCCAGAAGGAAACTGAAGCAAGCGGCTCAGGCACTTCAGCTGATGGACAGAGTATAGATAGAAATTGAGATTTTCGTCAAGTGGGTGGATATATCTGTTATCATTTAACAGAAAACAGTGAATAAATAGTACTGAATTATTGCTGAAAAGATGCAATTTTAGATCACTCTCCCACATTGATTTGGTCATTTTACACACAACAGCAAAAACAGAAAAATGAGGCTGGCGAGGGTTCATCAAGTAAAAGCATTGACTGTGCAAGCATTATGATTCAGTTCTGCTATGGTAACCATGGCAAACACCTGACTACACCTGTGTCACAGTACCCATTCTCTCTCTCTCTCTCTCTCTCTCTCTCTCTCTCTCTCTCTCTCTCTCTGTCTCTCTCTCTCCTCACTTTGTATGTATCCCCCTCACACACTTACACACACACACACACACACACACACACACACACACATACACTGATAGCTTATATGCTCACACATCTACCCCTGGGGAAAAACAGGCAAGCCATAAAACAGCAGTCTCAGTTGAGTATTTAATACATTCAAGATGGGAGAATCAATAAACAGGAATGTCCCAACCATGGTTCTGTCTCTGTGGCATTCAGCTCTGTTTCCATAGATCACTTTAAGAATATGGATCCAGAATTAGCAGCCAACAGTCATCATAATTCACTCTGACCCTTTTATGAATGTCAACATTTCAACCATTACATTGCAGTCAACATTTTGCATTTTGTTTGCATGGTTTTATTAGCATTGGAAAAGAACCAATCAAATATAAAAAGATTCACACATGGTTCACAATTGATCCCTTGAGTCACTTTAATGTAGGTTTTTCATGATCATGACATTTAGTTTACATTCATGTAGTACATGTATCTGTAACAAATATAAATACTATTTTAAAATAGTTCTGTGCATGTGCTCATTTTGCAATCCAATAAATCTTATTATTTTATACTTCAGGGATCATTAAAGTAATGAAAACCAACATACTAAATGTTGTACATTCTTAACTTCTAATAACACACAGTTAATGTAAATCTCCCTGGAATTTGAAACTAAAATAAGTCAATCTACAGGGATGACCTTGAGAAACTTGGATAAAAATATTAATTAAAGAAACAAGATAGTAAAATAGTATTTGCAATGATTAAATACAGAAGTTGTTTCAAACATGTACTGACATTACTAAGAACCTTCACTGGGAATATGACACAAAACTTGACTTAGGCTTTAAAAACTATATTAATCTAAGAATGATAGACCTTAAATTTCTGATATGCAATGCCTACAGCAGTAAATTTGCAAACCAGGTGCTGAAATTCTGGAAAATTGCTCCAAACAAAAGACACAAAAATAGAAAACAAAAGACAGGGTATACATGCAGGTCTCTAAGTCAAGACTTAGAAGTAGGAGAAGAGAAGAAAAGCGTTTATGTGACATGAAGTTTGAAGGAGGAAAGCCCCCAAGTGAAAAGCCAGTGACTGAGGGATCACACTGACCCTGAACTCTGTACCACTGGCAAAGATCAGCAAAGCTCAGCAAAGCACCTGGGCTCCTCGTAGCTTAAATTGTCACTGGAATTATCATAGCCAATGGAATGCAATGGAATGCAATGTAGGGTGGAAGTTAATAAAAAAGAAAAGAAAAGAGAAGAGAAGAGAAGAGAAGAGAAGAGAAGAGAAGAGAAGAGAAGAGAAGAGAAAAAAAGAAAAGAAAAGAAAAGAAAAGAAAAGAAAAGAAAAGAAAAAAAGAAAAGAAAAGAAAAATACTCTTTGTAAAACTTTTCAGATTGCATAGCATGAATTCACAAATGAGATTTCGCTGTTTTAATGCCATAGTTACTGGTGGCTAGGCACTATAGTTGCCAAGTGTTTTAGATGATTAAATCATCTACCCTCAAATATCCTCATAAAATAATTGTTAGTCCATTTTACAGATGAGGAAGACAACAGAAGTAAACTATATTATTCAAGGTCAGCAACTCCATAAATACTAGAATTGAATGTTTTTTTTTATATGTAGAAAATGTATGGGGTTTATACTCAGTACATATGTTTGTATGACGGTTTTAAAAGCATCTTTTAAAGAATGTAATTTTAGGACAACATTACAAGACACAATCACACGGGACTTGGGTGGAGAAATGGCCTTTTTGCATTTGTATATGAGTGTACAGACTAAAATTATTGCACCGGCTTCAGCTGACCCACCCTTAGTAACCAGGAAGGCTCCAGGGAATTTTGTACCAGGCATTATTGCAGAGGTCAAAGTCTAGAGGACACATTGGGTGCTAACAGAAAGCCCCAGATTTACTGCTTCAGTTTGTCTGAGCAGAAGAGAGAGAGGCAAGTGGGAAAAGCTTCTAAACAGAATTCCTAGTCATGCCAGAATTGGGTAATCGTGTAAAGAAAGAATAGAGAGCTTTGTTTGGGGAGTCAGAAATTGGGAGGTAGCATTGTGGGTTCAAGGTAATATCTGGTAGACGGAACAAGACAATCTCACACTATAGAAATAGGAGACATGTGAGTAAGTACCTCTGCAAATGTATTTTCAGCTCAAAATTCTATAATCCTTTCAAAAGAGAGGTGATACAGTCTTACTATTATCAAGTACAAGAGATGTTGGGGAACAATTGTTACTAAAGGCCAAAGAATTATTGATTAGGATAAAGAGTCAATCCAGCAAGAAGAGAAGGCTTCTCACCCTGTATACACTCAATAGCATTGGTTCAGTGAACATCCTGCCAAGGGACAGAAATATCATACTATGCACAATACATGCAAAGTTGGAAACTCCTCACAGAAGACCAAAAACTCAGAGAATCATATAATAAATATGAACAAAATACAGTGCATGAAATTCTTGAAAAAATAATAAAAATATTCTTCAAATGTTGTAACAAATATAAAAACTAGTAACCAAAAAAGTCAGTAAAGGAAAAATAATTAAAAGTATTTATTATATAATTTATAAAAACATCAGAATATTTAACAGATAGTATATAAATAATATCAACACATTTAAATAACATTTCTTTTTTTTAATTTTTATTTTCTATATTCTATGTTTACATTCCAAAGGCTTTCCCCTTTCCCAGTTCCCCCCCACCATACTTCCCATAATTCCTCTCCCCCCCAACTATTCCCCAATCATTCCCCCTCCCCCCACGGTTTCTCTACAAAACTGGATCCAATCTTTACAGGCCCAGGGTCCTCTCCTTTCTTCTTCGTGGGAATCATTTGACTTGCTAATTGTGCCTTGACTATTTAGGGCTTCTGGGCTCATTAATATCCACTTATCAGTGATTGCGTTCATGTGTATTCTTTTGTGATTGGGTTAACTCACTCAGGATGATATTTTCCAGGTCTAACCATTTACCTACAAATTGCATGAATTCATTAATTTTAATTGCTGAGTAGTATTCCGTTGTATAAATATACCACATTTCTGTATCCATTCCTCCTTTGAGGGATATTTGGGCTCCTTCCAATTTCTGGCTATTATAAACAAGGCTGCTATAAACATAGTGGAGCATGTGTCTTTATTGTATGCAGGGGAATCATCTGGGTATATGCCCAGGAGTGGTATGCCAGGGTCGTCTGGAAGTGACATGCCCAATTTTCTGAGGAACCGCCAAACTGATTTCCAGAGCGGTTTTACCATTTTGCAATCCCACCAACAGTGGAGGAGTGAGTGTTCCTCTTTCTCCACATCCTCGGCAGCACTTGTTGTCTCTTGAGTTTTTAATCTTAGCCATTCTGACTGGTGTGAGGTGGAATCTCAGGGTTGTTTTGATTTGCATTTCCCTGATGACTAATGATGTTGAACATCTCTTAGGGTGTTTCTCAGCCATCCGAATTTCGGCTGGTGAAAATTCTTTGTTTAGCTCTGTACCCCATTTTTTGATAGGGTTATTTGGTTCTTTGGGGTCTAACTTCTTGAGTTCTTTGTATATATTGGATATTAGCCCTCTGTCGGATGTGGGGTTGGTGAAGATCATTTCCCACTTTGTTGGTTGCCATTTTGTCCTTCTGACAGTGTCCTTTGCCTTACAGAAACTTTGTAATTTTATGAGGTCCCACTTGTCAATTCTTGATCTTAGAGCATAAGCTATTGGTGTTCTGTTCAGGAACTTTCCCCCTGTGCCCATGTCCTCCAGGGTCTTCCCAAGTTTCTTTTCTAATAGTTTCAGTGTGTCTGGTTTTATGTGGAGGTCCTTGATCCACTTGGAGTTGATCTTAGTGCAAAGAGATAAGAGTGGGTCAATTCGCATTCTTCTGCATGTTGACCTCCAGTTGAACCAGCACCATTTGGTGAAAAGGCTATCTTTTTTCCACTGGATGGTTGTGGCTCCTTTATCAAAGATCAAGTGACCATAACTCTGTGGGTTCATTTCTGGGTCTTCAATCCTATTCCATTGATCTACTTGCCTGTTGCTGTACCAATACCATGCAGTTTTTAACACAATTGCTCTGTAGTACTGCTTAAGGTCAGGGATATTGATTCCCCCAGAAGTCCTTTTATTGTTGAGAATAGTTTTAGCTTTCCTGGGTTTTTTGTTGCTCCAGATGAATTTGAGAATTGCTCTTTCTAGATCTATGAAGATGATTTGGGATTTTGATGGGGATTGCATTAAATATGTAGATTGCTTTTGGCAAGATGGCCATTTTTACTATATTGATCCTGCCAATCCAGGAGCAAGAAATATTTTTCCATCTTCTGAGGTCTTCTTCGATTTCTTTCTTCAAGGACTTGAAGTTCCTGTC